>JAUDYJ010000002.1:150563391-151033391 GCA_030761175.1 Masticophis lateralis
ATTTATACCTGGTCAGTCCTAGTTTACCTAGCTCAGTGGTCAGTAACAAAGTGTTTTCCAATATCTTGGACAAAAACCTCTAGATTTTTTTTTTTAGTCGGATTTCCAAAATCCAAACCTGGAATTTTATTTTATTTCTAAATGCAAAGCATGGATGTTACTCAGCTACATTCTCTTACAAGATGGTGGGTTAAGCATAAAGCTCTTGCATTTTGCCTGGACTGCCAGAAATTCCTGCATTTATAAGCAATCAGTGGGAAATCCATGAATGTTTTCAATTTAAACCTCAACTTACAAGGCAGAAAATCAGTCCATCTCTCATTTCAACTATCTTTTAAATGATTAAAGGGTAAACATTCCTGTACAAAAAAAAAAATCTGAAATAAGG
Organism: Masticophis lateralis; assembly: GCA_030761175.1. Classification (NCBI taxonomy): domain Eukaryota; kingdom Metazoa; phylum Chordata; class Lepidosauria; order Squamata; family Colubridae; genus Masticophis; species Masticophis lateralis. The sequence continues at coordinate 150,563,780 of JAUDYJ010000002.1, forward strand.
AGCATCTCCGAGGATCACCTAAGACCAAAAGAAATCTACAGCCAGACTGTGTATTACAAAATTCTGCCCCAGAGCCAGTATTTTGCAAGAGACTTTGGGACATCTTAGTAGAACACTGCAAGTAATCAGAGCCCACTAGCAGCCCATGATGAGTAAAAGGAAAGAAAAAAAAGAATTAAAAGCCTCTGGGGAGGTATAGTCTAAGAGAGGAGCCTGGGGAGATTAATAGATGAAAGCCTAATTGGGCTGAGTAAAAGAGATACAGTAGATGCAACATAATCAGGGGGCTTAGTAAAATCCCAAATGTTTGCCTTTTGGAGACAAGTTCCAAAGAGTTCAGTGAGCCTTATACAACAGTTACTAAGCTTCTATTAAGGGAGTCCTTTTTAAAAAGCTGATCCTTTACACTAAGCATTTACTTTTCAAGCACATGTGTTGGTATTTCTTTATTTTATTATTTATTAAATTTATATGCTGCCCATTTCACTATCCAAAGCGATTTTAGGGATTCTTATCTACAAATGACTTAAACAGCTGAAGTACCAAATAGCAAAACATGTCCTTTTTTATAGCACATAGGTAATGCTGAAATTCACCTCCACTATACATAAACAGCATACAACTCTGAGATTTCCTGTTGGTTCCCCATCCAAATGCTAAGCAACCCTGACCCTCTGAGCTTGCCAGCTCTTGCCTAAACAAATTCATGAAAATTCACCCTATTGATGGCACAGAGTTTTCACAGCTGGGCATTAGTTCTGCAAGTTTTTCTGCAAGCTATTGCTATGAAATGCAGATGGGAAAGCATTCTGTCCTGCTCCTATATTTCCCTAGACACACCTGGCTGGGGAAATAAAATACAGCACTAACCTAAGCAGATCACTTATCAGCTTCAACATGGCTCTTTTTTTGCTCCTAACAAGACACCAAGCTACACCCTAGCCCAAGGGCTTTACTACAACCTTGGGGAACTACCATAAAATGATTGCATGGAGAATGTCAAAGGTTACAATTTGCAGCAGACATCTTTTTTTGCACGATGACACTACTTTACCTGAAGTCATTACAGCAAGGAAGGGGATTTTAAATTTGCATTAAAATACTATGTTAATTACTAGTTACATAGGCTCCTCCTTCTTTTCCTTGCATTTTCTGTACCTTGGGATTTCTGAGAACAATTTCCCTTCCAACAGTGACTTAGAATAACTTTATAGTCACTTGAAACAGACATTGTTTGTTAACAATAATTGACATACATTAAAATGAAATTTCGTTGCATACAGCTCTCAAATGGTCAGCTTTGAGTTACCAAAAGCTCCTCCTAGAAAGGGTTATTAAGAAAGCAACCAAGGCTGCCTTTTTAAAGACACAAAGGGAAATTAATTTTGCTCCCAAAATACTCTGGTAGTTACAAAATTTGGGAATTAAAACACCCCACCCATCCCAATCCTTGTCCAACTGGGTATGGGGAAAAAATCGCCTTGTCAAGGCCAGCTAGGCGGGGAAGAGGGGGGGTGTTTAGGGTCTGTGGAAACGCCAGCTGTCCCCTATAAAGTAGGGAAAGGACCAGATGCAACGCCACAAAAGCAGATGCACCAGGCCTCTGGAGGGGGAGCCGGTAAGCTTGCTTCACCGCCGCCTTAAATTCCTACCTAGGATAAGCGGGAGCCTTCTAAGGACAAGCGACGATCCCCAGCAATGCAAGAAAGGGACCAGCTTCCTCCTCCAGTCTCGAGGCTTTAAACGCTCCGGGGATGTGGCAAGAAGGCTCGCTACTCTTGGAACGCAAACCCTTCCCAAGGAGCAGCAGCGGGCGGAGCGAGAGGGCGAGCGCTCCCAGCTCGGGCGACAAAAGAGGCACCCAACCCCGCCGCGCGTCACCTTTCGAGAGGGCGCAACGCCACCGCAATACCATACCTGGGGAGCCCATGAGAGAGGCTGGGATCGAAGACCGGCCGGATGTGGGAGTTCAGCTGAGCTGCGAATCAGAAACTGCAAAAGGGAGAGGAGAAGAGAGGAGGCGGGTTAAATCGAGGCTGTGCCGAGGAGGCGGCGCGGGGAGGAGGGAGGAGAGGGCGTGCGTATATTTATAGTTGGCGCGGAGGAGCTCTACTGTGGGAACCCTTCGCCTAAAGATGCCTCTTTTCGGCTTTTCCCTCCCGCGTTGCGGAGCCCTTGGCGTACCCTCGTTGGGTAAATGAAGCGTCTGAATGCTAACCACCAAGCTCAGAGGCACCATGGACCTCACAGCTCAATCCTCAGTTGCAAATGTTGCCTCCGATTGGCACTTTTCCTGAGTGTGAGCGAAGAGACTAGGCATTGTCCTAAAGGGGAGAAAAATCCCCCTTTTCCCGTTTCCATGTAACCCAGTAAATGGGTTTCAAGTGTGAGCTTGTTCCTGGTACAAGCCTGGTCAAGCGCTTTCAAGGTATCTTGTGCCTGGTAAAAAGCTAGATTGCATAGATTGCTTCATCGACCCCTTGGGCTGGCTGGATCTGTGGAGGAATATGGATTTAAATCAAATCCCAAGCATTTTCTGTCCGGTTTTATTCTTCTACAATATTTCTCTTCAAGATCCTCCAGGAGGCTATGGAGCTAATAACAGCTAGCATTACAATGAGTACATCGGAATGGAGCCAAATACTCTTGGCCATCTCTTCCACATCTGTTTCCATTCTGTGTAACCCAAGGCAAGGCTTTTGAATGAAGCAGGACTAAGCCAGGAGGTCACGGCTGACTCAAAGTGAATGTGTTGGAATTCATAGTAGCCAATCACAGGATCAGACATAATTATGATTTCTTGAATAAGCCATAGTTAGGCTTATTGCATTAAACCATGATTTATAGATCACGGTTGAGTTCACACCACACTACGCTAAATTAAAACCAAATGGGTGATCTAATCACAGCATATGTTGACTTTCAAGTACCCATGACTCCTCTTTGTAATAAGTAGGCATTTTTATGGAGGAATTTACCACAGAAAATCTGTTGTTTTTTTAAATTTGGAAACTAAGTAGAAGTTACCAAATGTGTTCATGATGCCAAATTATTTTGATATCGTATGATTGGAAACATTGCAAAGAAACAGCAAGGAGCTCCACACAATCTCTTTAAATTGGGGAGTGGCACATGGGATTCAGTGTAGGAAATTTACAGTGCAAAGGTAAAGCAATGCTTCCTGGGACAATAAACTTTCTAATTATACATAGCTGGATGCTGATGGGGTAAAAGCTAGTCCTGACTAGCCCAAAAAATCTTAAATCAAGGTAGACAACTGGAACAAAAGTTCACATGAGTGTGTTCACTATGAACAGGGCAAGTTCCTTGTTTTCATTAGGAAAGCAACTGAAAATAAAAAGGTGAAAACAATAGTACTACACTGTATACAGTTTTAGTTGCCAGATTTCTAAATTGGGACTGTAGGCCTGGGGGGAAAAAATCAGCCAGTTCTTCTATGAGAAAGGATCGTACATTCTTTTTTAAGAACTGAAAAAAATGGGGAGGAGGAATATTGCTAAAATTTGTCAAACATGCAATTGTGCAAACTGTGGATGGGAACCATTTTGCTCCCTCTCACATGAAATTAAAAGCTAGTAGGCTAATGATTCAGAAGGGGCAAAATTGGGGAGAGTTAAAGCGAAGTCCTTCAGAGGGAATAGGTTTCCAATCCAAAACCTTGAATGTTAAAGAGCATCTTGTGGCTACTCACATAGCATCATATTCTCATCAAGGGTTGACTTGTTCCAGAAATAGTTACTATAGTGGGTGCAACCAGTCACAAGACACCTATTTTTTTAGGCTGCAAACTTGACAGTTTGCTCCTTGCTACCCCCGCAGCCTCCAGGGATGTTCCCTAGTGATCCTGATGTAGTATACTTCCCTCCCTCTCTCCTTTTTCTTCCTTAGCAAGTGAGCACCCTTCCAAAAAAACACTGGACAGCAGCAGATTTCCATCATTTTAACGGTTAAGAATGCCTATGAGTCCCAGAGCATTCTTATAAATAAAGGTAAGCTGGTGTTTGATTTCCAGAATGCACTTCCTGTCCAATGGAAAGAATCCGTTAAAAGCTAAGGCAGGGAGGCTAGTGGGATTCAAGAGTAGTCTTGGGCATCACACCACAATCTCAAATTCCAGCCTTTGGAAATTTTAGTCGCCCACCTGGCTTTTTGGGTAAATTCATGAAGAATTAATTTCATCAGTGGTTACCAATCAGAATGACTGTAAATGTACTTTATAGGTAGCATCAGAGGCAGTGTTGTCTCAATATGCCAGCTGTAATTCGCCTTTATGAGAAGAAACTGCCAAACTGATCAAGAGCAATAGCTGTTCTTATGATTTTAATTTGCAAACTGAAACTTATAATGCAAACAGAATGTCTCTCTACAAATCCTTTTTCTACTCTGATGAGCAGAACAGTACAGAAAGCAAAACACATCATGGAAAGGCCCTGCATAGATGTGACTTCTATGGATCCTATAGAATCCTCCACAAATTGCTTGCATGTGTTAATGCAAATGCATCTCCTTCATTGGGTACTTTGACAGTGGGAAGCAGTCAGGGAAAACAGCCATATTACTATATAGACTCAGAAAAACAATTTCATCTGACATCCTTCCCAAGGTTTCTCTTCATTCCTTTACTGGGTGTTCTGAAAGACCACATCATGTTATGATGACTCCCCAGGGAATTTGTTCTTGGCCACAATAGTCTCAAAGTCCTTCCATGGCTGCCTTATCAATATTACTACTCAACTTCTCAGAATTTATTTTAAAAACTGGATTTGGGCATCTCCAAGTCAAATGAAGTTTGGATTGCAGGAGGCAAGATGGAACAAGAGTGATTGCTCAACAGCAAAGCAACTTATATCGTGAAATTGTGTCTCTCTGCAATAAGGCCCTCTGGATGCCTTTGGCCCTGTACGCAGTATAAGTTCAAGAGTGTCAAAATCCCATGTGATATTAAATCCTGACAAATAGGTTAAAGTAATTTACTGATCTGTATAGTGATTAAATCCATCTTCTCTAATTTGGCACTGTTCTGATGTGTTTTATTATAAAGGCCTGTCAGTTCCCCGTCGGCATGCCAAGGTGGCCGGGAGGGTGAAAAGTTACAAGCCAATACATAGTTGGAGAGCACCCGATTTGGGAAAGCTGGTGATAAATAATTAAAGGACTCTTAATTACTAGACAAGAATTTAGGCCAAAAGGTAATGGGGGAGGGGAGAGACCATAAAAAGTAACTCTTCCCTGTTTACCTTATACCATAAACATAATGAAGAACAAAGAGCTTGTATTTTTGGTGGTGTATTATCTAAGAGTGAACTTCTCTTAAATGGTGCCGCTTATGTTGCCTTCACCTGTTATTTAAGTGCTGGGAATAATTGTTTTATCACCCAAAGATAGTTATGTTTCAAAGATGGTATTCAGCACTCCAGCTCAATCAAGGATGTGGGAAATTAATGTTAGAGTGGAAGGCTCTCTTTCTAAGATCACCTTTCCACCATTCCAAAGCACCTCCAGCATTACCTTCACTTTGTATGCTTCAAGACATTATACTGTGACAGATGGATTTCACATGGATGTTTGACCAGCAGATGGCCTTAGTGCATAAGAGCAGCAGGAAGGTGCTGAAAGGTTCTATGAACAGAAACAGGGCATTAATAGCCCAGTTGGTTGCTGGTTCGGACTAAGAAAACGTATTTGTCACAGAACTATCATGGGGCTGATCTTGAAAGTTACGGAGTGCCACAAATGTGTATCTATATTCCTTGATCTGGAACTTGACTTCATAAACTGTGGACGCTCCAACTCCGGACGTTTTAAGTAGAGATTGGACAACCATTTGTCTGAAATGGTATAGGGTTTCTGTCTGAATAGGGGATTGGACTAGAAGATCTGCAAGATCCCTCCCAAATCTGTTATTTGGTTAACCCTCCAGGTGTGTCGGCATTCAGAAACTCCAGAAATTCTAGAGGGCATCAGATATATTAGTATATGGTATATAGTCTACCATATAGAGATGCTGCCAGCTAAATGGAATGGCAGACTAAGTTAAATAAGAGCTCATAATAAAAGCATGAGTCTCTGGCTGGCTATGCACATCTCACTGAATGAAAACCAAATATAATTTAGTGTAATGTGCACAGCCATTCAAAGTCTCAGTCTTAACAATTGGATATGGACAATATATGTAACCAAGTCAATTAAAAACTTAGCACTGTTTTTTGTACAACATATTAAACTGGCGAATGTTTACTTTGGTAAGTTTTTGTGGGTCAGCATACAGGTAGTCCTCAACTTACAACAGTTTCTGTTGTAACTTTGAAGTGACCGTTCAAAGTCACAATGGCACTGAAAAATGTGATTTATGATCGTTTTTCACAGTTACGACCTTTGTTGCCATCCCCATGATTATGTGATCCAAATTCAGATGTTTGGCAACTGGTTCATGTTTATGACCTTTGCTGTATCCCAAGGTCATGTGATCCCCTTTTGCAACCTTCTGACAAGTCAAGTCAATGGGGAAGCCAGATTCACATAACAACTAGGTTACTAATTTATCAACTGCAATGATTCACTTAATAACTGTGGCAAGAAAGGTCATAAAATGGGGCAAAATTCAACAAATGTCTCATTTAACAACAGAAATGATGGGCTCAATTGTAGTCGTAAATCGAGGACTACCTATGTTATGTAAATCCAGAAAACAGTTAACTCAATAACCCAGGTAAACAGAAAACCCAGTCACTGTGTTGCTTAAACAGCCAGCATAGTTTGTAAACTATGATTTATTATTTAGCAAGTTAAGCAGTATTTACTCAGTAGACTATAGTTCAGCAAACCATAGCTTAAGTCGATGTATAAATCTAGTCTCTCACTAGAGCTTATACTAAAATGAATGTCAAATGGCTTAAGCAAAGTCTGGAAAATACTTTGGTGGCAGAGGCACCTTCTCAATATATGCAAGTATGGACAACTGTGGGGGCAGATAACAAGGTCATTGAATAAATGCCAGAACTTACATATAACAGGAAACAGGTACGTAACTGTGGCTCTTAAATGGTGATGTTACCATGCCTGGGCTATCATTTTGGCATAGTTGTAGTTTATTCCAATTGCTGCTAAAGTTTGGCATTTCCCAAATATTCTCCTTAGGATAGAATGTACTCTCATCTTATACAATTTGTTTTGGGTGGCATATCAGTGCTTAATTCTTATAAATGCTGCAAAAATGTTCCTAGTAACTGCAAATGTATAATTCATTATTAGCACAATGATAAGCAGATACTGTACTGTATATGTGGTCATCCAGATGGGAATTGACTGCAAAATAGTTTAACAAAAATACATATATTCTACATTCATAGCGGGCATATGTCAAAAAAGTCAAGATGGTGACTGTGACAGACTAATCAAGCCCCAATCCCTTTTTACATAGTCTTGTGTATGAAATTTATAAAGTTAGGTGGAAGCTGCAACTGTGCAATCGTAGCTGCTATTTTGACTTTGTATTGTGAATGCCCCATCCATAATTTGAGCCCAGCTTCACGAATTTCAACAAAGAGAAACATACCAATTAATCATCTATCAGTTCAGCTATCAGTCTTGACTCCATTTCAAATAGGTGAATCACCTTTCATACTTTTGAAAGATAGCATGTATTTATTTATCCATACAGTATAGCCTGACAAATCAGATTTAAGAATAGTTGCAAAGGAGCCACACAGATCAAATTAGTAGGGGAAAAAAGATAGAAAGAAATGTACAGCCAGAATATTGCTGCGTCTCAGGCAAGCATCATTCACACGCACACGCGCACACACACACACACACACACACACACACACACACACACTCTTCAGGAGGATTTCTAAGAACTTGCCTTGGAATGTAAGACACTCAGCAGAATCCAAAATGTAGTTCCTGTAATTCTCAATCATCATATTTGTACATATCTCTGACTGCACCAATTAACGTACTTAAAAACCAGCCCTATATATCTAATGAGTAGCCCAAAAGGGTAAGGAATAGAACCCAATGTTTATATAAGTGACATTTAAATAATTCCAGAGGCTGCTGGGTTCCTCAATGAAATCTGAAGTGGGAAAATTTATCTGAATGGTAGGTGTTGATTGTTCCAATCTTCTCATTGCAGTATGCATCCACAGGAAAATATTAGATGCTTTTCAGCTCTTATGCAGTGGTAATGAAGTTCCTCAAACCTGGCCTGGATGGGGCATCAAAATGTATGCAAATGAAATATGCTTTAGGCAGTTTTGGAGATATCAGCATATGTAGCTCTTTGTGTGGCACAGAAGTTGATGCTAAAATGGCAGAGTAGCTAAAAATAAGATAAACAAAACACCGCCAGCCATAAGCCAACAGTTCAAAAAAAAAAAAAAAAGGTTTCAGTTGATTCTAACTAATAACACTTTTTATAACATATATACCGGTATATATAAAACGGGATGTCCTTTCTGATTTGGTCATACTTGCTCAAAATCAAACCTGCTTTTAATTTGATTTACTTCCTCTTAAAAATATACACATTTTTAAACAAATTACAATTGCAAATAAATTATCTGGCCCATAAACATATTAACAGGTTGCCTGTTCATACCCTGCATGTCAGCATATGAAATATATTTCTTCCAGTTTAGCAAAAGCTTTTTTGATGGAAAACCATTTCATTTGCCGCAAGAGAATGGGTACTTCCAGAGTTAGTTCTGTGCAAACAACTTTATATATAGAAAAAGACATAGCTTAATCTATTTTACAAATTGCTAAGAAATGCAAACATTTACATAGCAGATCTTTGACTCGAAAGTAGCTGGATTGTTTTCCATTTTGGAGCTAGACAAGGTCCCAATTCTCCTAGACAGAATTCCTCACCTTGTCATATACTGAGAGGACAGCCACTGCATTGTTTTCTTGTCCTGGAAAATCCCTTCCCTTGTTATTGCTACTGGATAGCAGGTACAGGGGCAGACAACAGAGTGGGTGACAAAACATGGTTTGCCAGCTGAGTTTTCTCTATACAGAGCTTTCATTAGAGATCAAACTATTCTTCTTTGGTGCTGTAGTACAGGTGTCCTATACTACAAATCCTGGGTCTGTGGTATTTGCAGTCAAACATTTGAAGGGTATAAAGTTGCCTGTGCCATGGAACAATGCAGTGTCCACTTGTGGAACTAACCCAGACAAATAAAAACATAGCCATCAGTTATTTGGATGGGAGTGATTCTTTAAAACTAAAGCAGCCTACACAGTCACCTGCATTTGGCACCGAGTCCAGTGTAACAACCCTGTTTCTAAAGCCCTCCACCTTCCCAGTTCAACTCCACCCCAAGATAATTAGACAGCGACCAAACATATAGCTTCTGCTCAATTACAAAAGGCATGCATCTCTACACAACAAATGCAACATCAACTCCAACCGCAAACCTAATTCCTGTCTACAGTATTTCCTCAAATCATCAAGATGGAGGGAGGGGAGGGTGAGGTGCTAATTCTCCAGAATTCAGTACCCTTTGTGAGCACATTACAGGCAGCCTTTCAAGCATGCTTTAACAAACCCGGCCCAGTCAGTGAGAAAGTCCTCAGCTTGGAAATGCAATCTGTTTTGTCAAGGAAGAAAAGGAAAATTCAGCAATGCATCTCTTTGCTTACCCTGGCTAGAGCTGACCTCTACTCTTATCATCATTAAGCTCTGCTCGCTATTGGATCCTTAACTAAAAAAACAATGTGACCTTGGGCAACACCAGGCTTCTTTACATTTCAAGGAATTTCACCTGTATTATAATCATCATCATCATCATCATGAAAATATCTTTTAGATATCATCCCTGGAAGAGGGGAGGAAAGCAAGCTTTTGCATGGCACAGAACTTGTTATTGTGTGATTGGGAATTAATGTAATAGTTGTAGGGAGGTAGAAAAAACATTGATAGGTGGGCTATTTGCGACTGGGATAGATGTTAATTCTTTTCAAAAAAAAAAAATTCCTCCCCCTCCCCTTCAATTTGGAGAGAAAAGCTGCCAGTTACAATAGAGGAGAATATGAATGTGTGTGTGTTCATGTATGCATGTATGTATGTCAAGGTTGAACATTGGTAGTCTCTGAGCTTGGCTGTAATTTTACAGTCATTTCAGTAACTTTTTAACTGCATTCAGTGCTAAAAAGATTACATGGCATAGCAATGAAACATCTACAAAATGAAAGCCAAGCTCAGAGACCATCAACAACCAACAAAACTGCCAGATTTTTACAAAGCTATTCAATAGCAGCAATGAAAGACTAGGCCCAATAGCCTTGGAGTCACAAGGAGAGATGTGGAACAAAGAGAGAAGGAGGGGGCTTGGGACGAGAAACAATGGCTTGAGGAAAAAGGGCCCTCTGGGGGAGAAAATCTGTCAAATGTCTTTGCCACACTCCTGATCTCAGTCACATCTATATTTTCCTCATCTCCCACATATCCCAGAGATACCTGTCAAAACCCCAACCCACATTTACTAGGACTTCTCTACCACCTTCAAGAGCCTCACACGATGCACAGCAGTGGAGGGTGAACATTTTCTCCCATCCCTTAATACAAGGAGAGAAAAGGTGGGCATTTAAGTTCATGCTTGCTTGACCAATAATGCTGCAAAACAAATAATCCTTCTGCCATCCTGAGAGCAGGGGGGGGGCAACCTTTGCTCACCTGCCAGCTCGCCTGCCCTGTTTTAGGAGGCTTGACAGGTAGATCCATAGACATCTCTGTGGGTAAATCCTTACCTAAAATATCCCGGTGAGTGTATGTATGTTGTCTGTGCACGTATTTCTCCTAAAAGTCCTCCCTCAGTAAAACAAGCTATCATGCCCCCCCCCTCCATTAACACATAAACCATCCTTTAGGCAACACCCCTGCTGCAAAGCCAGCTGACAACACACAAAGAAGGGACTGACTGCTGCAGCTGCTGTGGCGGTTGCCTTAATATGCAGATGGCCTCTGATCAATGCACCACATTAGGATGATGATGATGATGATGATCACCCTTTTTTAAAAAAAAAAAAACCCAAAATGAAAAGGAGAGCCATCCGACCAACCTCGCTGGAGCAAAGCCCACCACTCTTTTTTGTTCGCGCCCCATTCTCCCCCATCCCTTATTCCTCATGCTCCTAGACTTTTTTTTTTTTTTTGTAAAGGCACCCCTTATTTTGCAACCGGCGCTCCCCAGCACGGCACCCACCATAGCGGAACATCCAAGGGTGGCAGGAACGGTCCGTCCATCGAAGCTGCAGCTGCTGCGTGCGAAGACGACGTTGGGGCATAAAAAAAAAAAGAGGTGGTGGTGGAATATGGTGGGATGGGGAGGGGGGGTAGGCGAGGGCGCCGAGGCTTGAGCAAACGGGGCTGGTGAGGCGACCTATGGCGCGTCCGGGAACGCGTGCCGGTGCCGCCGCTCTGCTCAAGGTCTCCCTCCCCGCCAAGCAGCGGCAGCAGCAGTAGCAGCAGCCATCGCCGGGCGCGTCACGTGGCGCCGCTTGTTGCTGGCATGACGGCCATAGCCATAGCAACCACGCGCCGGGATGGCGAGAGGAGCGAGCGCGGGGTGCTTGTAGGCGACGAGTGAGGAGCGGCGGCTTCGGCTTGCTTTCTCTTGGCGCAAAGACAAGGCCGCGGCCGCCACGACCGCGCCGCTCGCGGTTCCTTTCCCCTCTCCCCCTCCTTTCCCGCGTTCTTCTTGCTTTGGTTGTCATTTGAGAGGCTGGAGGAAGCGGGGGGGGGGGAATCCAAGTTGGGGTTCAGCAGGGACCTCTCGGCCTCGAGCGGCGGCTATTCCGGAGTTAGACCGTTCCCGTTCAGGTTCTCCTCCTCCCCCGCTTGCTTGAAAGCAGATGGGGTGGCTTCGTAGGTCAAGTGCAATGAAGTTCCAGTGGCGCTTGGGTTTTCACGTTTTATAGCTAAGCTAAGCGGCGCAGGACTCCTTTAGAGTCGGGGGGTGGGGTGGGGGGCACACACTCAGAAATCGATCGCATTGTGTTCCCATGTAGTTTGCGCTTTATGGAGTGCTAAAATGATCGGAACCTTAAGAACAGCCAGAGTACATTACATTAATTAATTATATCCATAAGCCCCCTCCCCCCCAACGGTATGATCTTGGTGACTGAAATAATTAAATTCCGAATAAAGCAGGAAGCAGAGATGGTGTGCAGGCAATAAAACAAGGGTCTCCAATTTGCAAATACCCATTTATATTGTTCTTTTAACTACAAGAATCCTTATCTGTAATAAAGATGTAAACTCACACATTCAGGATTGAGGTCGCTATTCACTCTCCCCTTCCCTCCAGTTGGTAGACTTTACACAACAGAAATCTTACAAGACTGAAATCGACTACTACTTCCATAATGGATTATCAGTTTATTATTTCCCTATTGAAGATGTGAGAGAGGCATGGACTATAACAGCTTATTCAGGGCTGGGTAGCAACTGGTAGGCTGGAGCAAGATTCAAATAGTTGATGGGGAGGGGAATTATCCCTTAATTATCTTAATTATCACACCATTTCTTATACTTACAATAACCATTCAAGAAAAACAAGGGCTATAATTGTATCCCAAGGAATTTAGGCATGCCTACCTCCAAACAAATTCAGGTTCTAAATTCATAAAGCTCCATGGAAGAGTGATTTGGAAAGATCCCAGGGCAACAAATACTATGAAAATAAGCATCTTGTTGATAACCTGCTTGATATAACAGTTAACAAAAAGAAGAATGTCTGCTTTGTTGATGTTGCTATACCAAGTGGTGCTAGGATTAGGAAAAACAGTTGGAAAGAAATTATAAAATATTGGGACTTGCAGACTGAAGTTAGATCAAAAACCTGTGGGAAAAAATCTGTTTTTACACCAATCATGATTGGAGCCCTCGGAACAATATCTAAAGGACTTCCTCAATATATAGTTATATTGAATTTATCAGACTTAAACACCCTAATTTTTACAAAAAGCCGCCCTGCTTTAAACTGCAGAGATTCTTAGGTGCTACTATAATAATTCTTATGTCCTTGGTTGAGACTTGAATTATTAAGTCTTAACTGACTTTAACTGCAAGTTACCCACAGATAATAATAATAGCTATTCAATTTAGGAATCTTTTGCATCTCAAAAGTGGATTGAAATGATCTTAATCCTTTTAGATACAGAGATTGTCTGACACTCAACTGTTTTAACACTAATAGACAGGTAAGGATTGGAAGGATTGTTTTTGTATGCAGTCTCAGTTAATGATAGAACTCTCATCTGCAAATGGAGTTTTGCAGGAGTATAAGCTCTTGATCAGTTTTCTATAGGAATAGTGAAACTTGGATAATTAAACAAGCAATTAAAAAGCATGAATCCAGCCAAATTGCTGTCGTCGTCTTTATAAATCAAGCCAGCTTGAAACAAGATCTGCTAGTGAAGGCGGCAAACCAGACAAGACTTAATGTCTACAGTTTCATTTCAAATTAACCCTGGTTCATCTGGCCAAAATCATAATGTCCTTGTCTTAACTGATCCCCACCCCCCACCCCAAGCTTGGATATTTTTTTCCTCTGAAAGTTCAGAAATGTGATAAGTAAAAATAATTGACATAATAATTTCAATTCAGAAAGCTGTGAAGGGCCGAGGAAAATCTTTTATTCTTTCACTGAAACAGAGTTCATCCTTCTACCCTGCTAGGTTAGCAGTATACAACAGCACAGCTGGGCACTTCATACAGACAACTTTTGGTTCAATAATTTATTTTTAGCCATACAAGAGTAAACCAGAAATACACATTGTATACAATTACAAAACACTGAAAGAGGTTGGAAGGAAGACAACCCCACAGCATAAATGTATCTCCATGGCACAGCCTTTAGTGTGCTGGGAGCTGAAATAACATCAGTCCCAACACACCAGTAATGGGGCAGAAGGGGAAAACATTAAAAACCATAAAGTAGCCCCATGTTTCAGGTCCAGAGGAGCCAACTGAGTAGCACTGTACCCCGAACCACAGCTAGAGTTTCCAGGTAGGTAATACTGGCCCTCGATGTTGCTGAACTGTAATTCCCAGCATTCCTCATAAATGCTCAGAGGGCTGGAGTTATTGGGAATTACAGTTCAGAGACAGCTGGAGTGTGACAGCTTCCCTGTGATGCTAGGACAGCTACTACAGAAAGCAAGTTCTTTTAAACAAGCCAACAATAGATGAATAATGATCATTTAATTTATAAAGTTCCTTGTCTGCATTCCTCATTGCACTAGAAGAAATATCATTTAATTTACCCAGCTCCTGTCTGCATTCCTCGCTTTGCTAAATGAAGTATCTCTAAGAATTCCCATTCTGGTGAATGAAAAGGGATATTGTTTTTAATGCATCTGCTAATTTATAGCAGTTTCTTCCTTCACTTAAGAGGCATTTTGATCAACCACTGAGACAGGCCATTTTCCCAAAATACATTGGTTTGCCAATTTGATATATATATATATAGAAGAAACATATAGAGCCATTATGCACTGGCAGACAGATGCTGCTTCTCATAGCATCCTGAAGCTGGGTGTGATACCCTCCCTACCCAATAACACTAAACAAAATAAATGAGGCTTGGTCGGATTCAACTTCAATACGGAGGTGTTTATGATTGGATAGGGAGCCAGGACTCTCTATCTGTTGCTGAACTCTCAACAGTCCCTACTCTTATTGGTCATGGTACTGATGCTGTTGCCAGTTCACCAACATCTGAGGCTTGCTTTAATTTTAATGTTAAAGCTTTACAACCTAAATGGTGAGGTCTTTCATTCTTAGCATTTCTCAGCAGCTTTCAAATTTAATATTATATGGTGGTAAATCACAGGTAGTCTACACATACCTTATAGGCCCTTTTATTGGTTATACCCACTCTGGGTGGTGTGCCCAATAGACACCCCTGTATAAATTACCCCAAAGATTAAAGTTACGCTCAAAATTAATGTTATTCTGTCCTTCTCTCAATCTTCCTCTGACAAGGGAGACTCAAAAAAGTTCTGCAGTATATGTAGAACAGGATTTCAGACAATAGTGCTATTACTCAGGAATTTACTCCAAATTTATTTAGCAGGTACAAAGAATCTCCCAAACCCTGCTTCAACTCTTATTCTCAACTAGAAAATGGAAGGAAAAAGGATGCATGAGAGCAATGAGTCTAAAATAATTTTTCTCATTAATAGCAGCCTGTGGGGCACAAAGTTCAAAGAACCTGCAATTCTACATGGAAAAAGGCTTAAGGGGTACTGGATTCAGTGCTGGGCTCTTTAGCAGGAGAGATTTCCATTATTGACAACAGGAGTAGAATCAGAACAAAACTATTCACAAGGATGGGGCACAGTGCAGTCTTCCATTAAAGGTTGTGTATACAGGGATGGTAGAAAAGGTATACAACTGGCCAATGGCTTTGAAACAGGCAGTACAATGGGATATCATAGGATACAATATTTGATTGTGTAAATGGGGAAGATTCCCTTCAACCCCCTTCTTCCAAGGCACAACTAACTTCATATTGCATATTATTCTATTTCAACGTTATCCTGCTCTAAATGACATAACACTGGTACTATTTAACGGAAAGGAAGAAGTCAGTGTTTAGATAAAAACCAGCCACTCCTCTTCCTCCTGCATGGAAGGAGAAGCAGCTCCTCGAAGCATTCGTAACCAGTTTCTTTGGTACTCTCGATCGTTTCTCACCGAGTTAAGGCACTTGGTTCAGCAGCCGTCCCTCAGTTGCAAGAGTGGGACTTATCTGAAGTCAACCCAATTCCCCTACTGACCCCAGAATAGCAGGATGAAAACTATCCTACTTACGGAGAATCAGGGAGCAGGGTGAGTGACAACTACAAAGGTGCTGAAAAGGTTTTGATTTGGGTCAACAAGACATACTGAAAAACTGCTAAGCAAATATATTGGTGACAAAGTCCAGAAAGCGCTTGGCATATTGTTCTGGATGCACTGTAGAGATCTCTGCACCAGCCTGTAGGGGAAGACAAAGTGTCAACAACTACCACAAATCAGCCCCCTTAATTCTTAATCACTATAGTGAAAGCAGTATGGCATGGGCTATGAATATTGCAAGCACTGGAGATATAGCACCTGAGTCCTAACTTCCACAGAGCCAATCAGAAGTAGTGGTTAATATCTAGAATCTTGGAGGTCATGCATTGTAACCCTTCCTTGGGCATGAAAAGCAGCTGGGTAACTTTGGGCTAGACACTTTCTCTCAGCCCAACCTACGTCCTAGAGTTCTTATTGTGGGGAAAATAGAAGGAAGGATCATTAAATAAAGGTCAGCTATATATCTAAAACTAAAATGTACTGATCAGATGCTATTAACATGCGTATTCTCCACTGCAAATATTTCTGACCCAGCGGAACATCCGTCTTGCTTCTTTTCTTGAATACATTATATCTGCTCCTTGCCATCTTCCCCTCAAGGAAATGTTCTTGTACTTAAAAAACATAAAAGCCATTGCCCCAATGGTACAATAAAAATAACTCTTCTAAGAATCGCCCACAGCAAATAGCATTTTTTTAAAAAAATCTATTAGGGATGGTGCAGGTTTTCCTGCCACTGACATAGTTTCTCCACCTTACTTCCTTGCTTCTAGTCTGTAGCTACAAAACTCACATTGGCTGTATTTTTCAGGACACAACTACTCTTTGATTTTAAAAGCTAGATAAAAAGTATCAAGAGATATCTCAGATAACTAACCTAAAACAACAAATCCTCAATTTCAGCCTGTCCCCACTTCATGGGGTAGTCATCATGCACTGCCAATGGCTATGCTGGTTGGGATCTCTGTTGCTCTCTCATAATTAGAAGAGATTCCAAATTCCTCCTACTCCCAAACATAGAGCAAGACACTGGAATAGCTCCTATCTATAGGAAAGGTCATAATTATGCCTTATCACAGAAGTGATGATACAGTATAACCATCTTGAGAGGGACAGCTTTTGGCCATTCAGTTACTCAGAAGGAGAAAGTAATGCTGAAGCAGGAAAATAGTAACTATTTGGGGCAGAAAGAATGGACATGGGAAGGGAAGATAGAGGCTGGGTGCTGGCCAGCTAATCAAAATCATGGCTCCCTTCTTAGCATTATTTGATCATCATGACAGACAGGTTGGCAAGTCAAACTCACCCCATGCTTGACTGTCTTAGCTGCATGGGCAGCCTTCTTCTTTGCATCATACTGCGTGAGGATGTCTATGAGGCCCATGCAGTAAACCTCTTTTTGGGGACTATCTGGAAAAGTAAGAGAAAACAGCGAGGGATATATATATCTAATGCCATATTTTATTTGTATCCCCCCCCTTCCGTACAAATATCCATCGTCAAAATAAAAAGATGAGCAACAATGACAAAAAAAAAAAAACCTCACAGAAAATGCGTAAGCAAAAAGAGTGGACATACAGGGTTGAGGCAGGAAGAAGAGATTCCTTTCCTGAATCAAAATATAGCAAACCAATCCTGAGTAATTCACTTGAGCAATCACATTCTTTAGGTTCACAGGATGGTCTAAGACCTTAATAAAGTTTATGTATTCTTCTTTATCTTCACTTCTGTGTAATCTGCATTGCAAATTCAAGCGCATAGCAATATGCAAAAATTCTGGCTATTAAACTTACCTTCTTTCTCAAAAGCTGATATCCAGAACTGATAAACATGGACTCAGCACTACTCTCTCCCTTCCATAAATAAAAAGGTTACAAAAGTTGGTGCACTGAAGAAACCCATCCTGGTACAAATAATTAAATACAGGTGGTTCTTGACTTATGACTACAGTTGAGCCCAAAATTTATGTTGTTAAGCAAGGTAGTTGTTAAGTGAGTTTTGCCCTATTTTAGAACTTTTCTTGTCACAGTTGTTTTGTGAATCACTACAGTTGTTAAGTTAGTAACTCAGTTGTTAAACGAATCTGGCTTCCCCACGAACTCTGCTTGTCAGGTAACAAAACTTGATCAGAAGACCCTGGGGACACTGCAACCATCATAAATATGAACCACTTGTCAAGTGGCTGAATTTTGATCACGTGACCACAAGGAGGTTACAACAGTAGCCATAAGTCACTTTTTTCAGTGAATGGTTAAGGCACTGAGAAAATTGAGAGGACCTGATGTTGCTGCTGGAATACCACAAGGCACACATGTATCTTTGATATCATCAGCTAACAGAATCCTTTTATGAGTTCGATGGAGCCTTTCCCAAACTAGTACAGTCTGGAAACTCTGGAGTATAACTCCCCAAAATGCCCATTCAGCAACACCTTTAACTGACCAGCTGAAAATTACAGGAGCTATAGTACAACTTACCTGGAGGGTGCCAGCTTGAGAAAGAGTAGTGTTGTATTTTAGAATAACAATGGGAAATCCTTCACAAAACCCTGCTTAAACTAGACTGGGATTTCAGTTTTAATCAGATGTTACTCAGATATCTTTTCTGTACACCTTTCAAGATTGTAAGCTAGGAGGAGACTACATTGCTCCATATCAATTTATTGTACGTACTGATTATATTAGGTATTTAAGTAAGGCTTAACTTTTTTTAGCCCCAAACCTTGGAATTCTTGCTAGTTAATCACCCCTAGGCAAGATGGATGATTTGACTCAATATAAGACTGTTTCTGATATTCCTGGGCTGGCTGTAATCACCTATGACAGAGAAAAATAAAGTATAAAAACTGACTTCTGTACTCCAGAGTGTTCTCTGGAACTGACTAAAGGCAAAAATTTCTTGGTATACTAAGAGTTGCAAATGATGGTAAATATCATGATACAAATTCTGGTGTACAAAATGCTGCAATAAACAAATTAAAAGGCCCGAAGGCATTTTTCTATTCATTTAAACACTCATTTAATAAGATTTTCGTTTTATCCCAACTTACTTTCAGCACTCTTAGTGGCATAGACATCAATATAAGGGTCAAAGTCACCAGGCTCCAGTGGTTTGTGGGAGTTCAGATAACTGCCAATGCCTTCAGGATATGTTCCATATGAGCCCACAGGAGCCCCTGGTTCACCCTCTCCATCTTCCTCTTCCTCTTTTATGTCTTCCTCCTCTTCTTGTTCAGCTCGCTGTACATCATGGATACCCAACAGAAGGCTGTAGTCCATAATCTTTAGCTGCACTAGGAACTGAAGAAACAAACACAATAGGGACATGGTCAGGAGATGTACATATTTGTCTCATTATTCAGTCTAAATATGAAAATACGAAAATCTCACAACACAAACTCATGAAATAATTTATTCCATGTATTTTAAAATAGTGAAGATTTTTATCACTTCATGCTCTTTTGCATTTGCACTCGCACAAGCTTCTAATCTGTGTCCTTTCCATTATATTTTACTTGAAGACTGTCACAATGTTTAAGATCCCATGTTCCCTTAATGGGGAGAACGAGAGGTCATTTCAATAAACTCTTGACTGCTGGTCTTTTGTAGTATCACAACAGTTCCCTCAGTGACTAAAGCCGTTTCCCTCACCAAAACATATATAGCCAACCTAGCAGGAAATACTGCTTTGACATATAGCAAGCTGCAGCTTCAGAAGGAAACATACTTAATTCAGTAAGGTACTGTTCACCCTGGAGGGGACTGTATTCTAAAGAAGTAGATATGTAGCCTATGGGGAATTATACAGCTGAATGTTCACACTGAGACTACCTTTTATTAGCTTAGACTGAAGTACCATCTCTGGTCTTTCTTCTTTATTTTAACAGCCTTGCAATAGTTATTCATTCTCCCATAATTTTTTATTCAAGGACTAAAGTCATTATCAGAGATACTTTCCTAGACTCTTCAGGACAATAGGCAAAAGGACAGAAAAGATACACATTTTTTAAAATAAACAAGTCCCCTGTTTAAATGCAACAACTGTTTTTAGTGAGAACTTACAGGTTTTTATAACATAATTGTTTTTACTGTTGTTCTTAATATGTATATACAAGCACTTAGGAGAGGCTTTCTGATGGTAGATTCAAAATAACACATATATTATACTTTGATAATTCTTGCTTAATTGCATGTCCCTTCTGGATCTATGTGATCAAAAAAGAGTGATTAAAATACCACAGAGAACTCCCCAGGTTCAAAAAGGTATCTATAGCCTTCAGCTGTATAATCAGTATGTACTTTTCAACAAGCCCACATTAAAACCACGCTTCTACTGTTGGAGGCATTAGTCACAACAGTCATTCTATTACTGTTTTAGAGATATGTTGTAGCTAGTTTAGCTCAAAAGAAGCCTGAAATAGCAGGGTTTCAACATAGCTTCAGAATAAACATAAACTTTAAAGGTAGGCTTTCTCCAAACTAAGGCCATCCAAATAAAGCTGGTTACTCACGCTGGCTGGGAGTAACAAGATTTCATTCATTCTTAGAATGTGCTTTGGGTGCTCCATGAAAACCACCATTCAGTTGCTCATTTACCAAATGGCTATAGGGGGGAGGCAATGTATGGTCACAAATGTCCAATTTGCAAATTTGGTGACTCTGTTCTCTGTTCATTATCAACCTGTGGTTTATTTCTTTTCCTAGGCAGCTGAGCAAATTTACAAATAGGTACTTGTGCTACACAGGCATCCCATATTTATTCTCTAACAATACTGGAGGAATCTATGAGAAACCCAAGATTATTTGGGAAAATTAAAAATATGTTCAGTATTGGTTGTTTGCACCACATTAGTTTCCTTTAAAAAATGCTTAGACTTAAAATGGGGTTTTTTAAAAAAGTAGAATGATCTGCAAGGGAGATATCCATGAGCACACTAACATCAAGGACATCATACAAAACTAAGAATCTAAGATGAATCCAATATATCTGAGCAGATGGTATTATTGGCTTGCCTGAGACTTCCCTGCAAACTTTGTAGGCCACTAGGCATCTGAATTTCATCCAAACCCAGCTTGCTATTTCAGATTAGACCTAAGATCTTAACTCTCAAGTGTTGTGAAAACCCATTCCTCAATCAAAGATAACTCAAATTAGTTTCCTATTCTGGATTGTGATGATCCTCAGCAACACTAGGCCACAATGTGGATGGGTGCATTCTACCTTTGCACATCTAACATTCTTATAATTTGTATTCCAAGATTTATGACTCAACATGTCGGGCACTGTAATTCATGTAACGAACTGCACTTAAAACATAGCCTGTTTTGCGAAGAGAAAGCAGTTCAAGAATATATCACGGTTATTTTCTTTGCTCTGGCCTACATTTTGAACTAATCTGGTAACAAAACCAGTTTGCTTAGATCCAAAACTCCAAAATCAGCAGGAGGTAAACTGATTATTAACCTGGTATCTTAACTGATAAATACACCTTAAACCACTATGTTGTGTCATGTTAAAAGTTAAACTCTCAAGCTATCATGCAGGTATAGATTCATTTAGCAGCTGTGACAGCAAAAGCAGAATTTACTCTGCATTTACCCTGAATTCAAACAAGCATAAAAGCAGTTTTTCTTGCCTTTAAATGGAGTCCAGGTTTAATCCGAAGATGGCATGTGCTGGGGAAGGGGGGGAGAGGGACTCCCCTTTGGCAACCTGTCCCCATGATTAATTGCTTTGGCTGTTCAAACCAGTGGACCTACTTTCCAAATGGAATGCATCCAGCTTTAATTCTCAGACTTGAGCCCTTTTCTATAACTGGAATGATTAATCTTTTTTAAACAAGCCTTTTCTTTCCCATCTTGTGGAATCAGAAAAAAAAAGGAGCCCAACCCCTCTTGAGATATTGGCACAATGGCAGTTACAAAGGTCATGTAAAGGCAACACAATTGCAATGAAAAGTAGTTCAAGAACTATCTGAAACTCAGAAATTGGATACATATTAGGTCAGCCTGGCTTCAGGAACCAGAAGCTGTTTTTTGGTGAACATTTGCTTCCATTGCTCAAAAGACATAAAACAGTCTTCTAAGACTGTGGCCCCCAACCTTTTGGGCACAGGGGCCAGATCTGTGAAGAGAGGGTTTTCAGTGGACTGGAGGGGGCGTGTTTTTGTGTACTGCCTACATTCCACAGATGGGGCTTCGCTTGTTTGCACAGCCCAGTTTCTGGCGTGCTGCGGACTGGTGCTGGTCCACAGACCAGGGGTTGGGGACCCCTGTTCTAAGGGAAACAAAAGCACAGACAATTCCTCCACAAGCAAATATTTGACATTTATTGAGTTTTTTCACTTGGTCAAAGCATCTGTGTGATTCCATACAATTATTATTGAATTATAATTCAGTAACGCTAGAATGAATTAGTTTACTCTTACAGCATATGACTAGATCTAAGACTAAGACTAAAAGGTCTCGAATAATCTCAGGAAAGATACCACTTCAAAACCTGGAATTTTTTTAAAATAGAAACTTCTCAGATCACAGTTCATTCACAGGATATTAAGCAGTCATAGTGAAAAAGAATCATAGAGTGGGAAGGGCGTTTAAACCCATTGAATCCAAACTTATGCAAAGTGCAGGAATTTAAATTAGAGCAACCTCAACAAAGAAAGCCATGGTCTGGTCTAGTGGTTAAGGTTCCAGGCTAGAAAGCAAGAGATTGTGAGCTCAAGTCCTGCCTTAGCCATGAAAGCCAGCTTGGGAAACCTTGGGCCAGTCACTCTCTCTCTCAGCCCAACTCACCTTACATGGGTTTTGTCGTGGGGAAAACAGGAGAAGGAAGGTGTGTTGGATATGTTGGCTGCCTTCAGTTATTTTTAAAAATAATAAAGGTGGGAGATGGATAGATGGATGAATGGATGGATGGATGCTGTCTCATCTCTATTTGAGCAAGTCCAGTAAAATGGGGGCTCAAGCAGAGGTGAAATGCTCCCGGTTCAGACCAGATCAGCTGATCCGGTAGCGATGATAGCCAGTAGTTCGGAGAACCGGTAGCGATGGCAGCTGGAGACTCCGCCCACCCGCCTTAGCCTCTGCAGGCCACTGGCCCCTCTTGCCCTTCTCTTTCTGGGTGCAGTGCACTTCCCCGCAGCGTTTCTGCTGGTGCCACCATGTAAACCTTCCATGAGGAAAAAGAGAGAAAAAGCAAAGCGGCTAGCTGCAGAGCTGCCAGCTTCAGGAAGTGGCCCAACAGGCAGAAGTGACATGCCCAGAAAGAGACTCCGGCCTTGCACCGCCCTCTCACCACCCACTCTTCCTTCGCTTTGGGTCAGTGGCTGGGGCCCAGAGATGTGCCATTTATTTCATTTGCATGTAGACCAGGGCGGCGATGGTGGTGGCACATTCAAGAAGGAGAGCAGCTCCGGTAACTTTCGGGTGCTTGCCTTCCCTGGCAGCCAGCCGCAGGAGAAAGGTAAGGAGTAGGACATGTTGCATGGTGAAGGGCGAGCAGGCGGCAGCTCCGCGGCAAGGCTGGAGTCAGGGAATGGTGCATTGCCCGACCCGATTGAGGCAGGCGGTGAGCAGGCAGCAGCTCCGGGGCTTCAGTGAATGGTATCTGGGCCCCAGCCCTCAACCCAAAGCGAAGGAGAGCGGGTGGTGAGCGGGCAGCAGAATAGAAATTTAAAATGCTTTCCTACCAGGTTCTGTGGGCGTGGCTTGGTGGGGGGTTGTGACTGAGTGGGCGTGGCTGTGAGTGACATTGTGTCATAGTCACCACCCCCCACCAAGCCATGCCCACAGAACCAGTATGGAAAAAATTTAGATTTCACCCCTGGGCTCAACCCCACCTTGGGTAATTCTCATCTACTATGGAACTGTACCTTAAGCTTTATTGTTGTTTGCCAGTGAAATCCATCACTTTGTGTCCTGCACTCTTGAACAATGGAGATCAATCTTGGCCTCCTCCTGTGTGGTATCCATTCAGGTATTTGAAGATTACTGTTATATCTCCCCCTCAATTCTTTCAATCTATCTTCATGGGACTTAAGTTCCCTCCCTCCTTCATTTAGGTCATTAAACTCATTTAGATCAATCACCCTCACATCTTAGTCTAACTATTCTCATAGAACTTTAAGCATATGTTATAGCCTTTTCCTCCTGCAGGATAAAAACATTAGACAACCTAATTAATGAACAGAACAGAGATTTTACTCCCTTCCGCCTCTTCTTTCTTTACAGTCATTGGGGGGGTGGGGGGGGGAGAGAAAGCTTATCGCTAAAAGCATATTTTCAACTCTCCCAAGAATTCCATGTTACATTACATCAGTCATTTTTATAACAAGGCTGCCAGATTAAAAGCAAGTGTGGAGTTGTGCTTAAGAGTATGGAACTAGGGCCAGAAGAGACCCAGGTTCAAATCCCCATGTAGCCATAAAGCTCACTAGAGTTTGTGAACCAGTTACACCCCCCCCCCCCCGTCAATGGGCTATTAAGGCCTGGGCCAGTCTATTCTGCATAACAAAGATCTACCTCCTTCAGGCAGAGCCATAGTAGGAATTGCCCAAAAGCTCTTTCATTACATCATCACCCAGCAAGGCTCAACCAAGCTTGGGACTCAGAACAGCCTACAGAGTTGCCCCTGCATGGCCCCATGGGAGTTTGACAACCAATCAGAATACAAACTCAGATTTAAAGCCGAACAGAGGGTATAAATCTCTCTTTCTCTCTCAACCATGTGCTTTTTGCCCAGGACCTCAAACCATGTGATCCTGTCCACCATTAAAAACCATCCTTCCAATCAGCCAATCATGTTTCCAGTGTCTTTCTCCCCACTTGGAACTGAACCCAGAAGGATATTTCTTCCAACTAATATTTACATTTATTTTAAGCTAAAACTCTATAAGAATCTGAACTACCAGCTAGTTGGTGGTAGATAAGAGTCAACGGAATGATGTGTTTGAAGTGAACCTTCCTTCCGGCTCCAGCCTGGTCATCTCCTACAACTCCACTGGAAACTTTCAAAGTATTGTTCACGAGGCTGAGACTTTCATTTAGAAGATCAGCAGATTTCAGCCTGCTTGTTCCTAGAGGCTGACACCAAGTGACCTCCGTTGTCACTTCCAAAGCATCAGGTTTTTTTAAAACTCAAGAAGCCTATTGCCTACCAGTCCCCTGATTTGGGTCAGCAGTAAAACTGAACTTGGAGCAAGAAGAATTGGAACATTTGAGAGAAACGGAGCTGATGCAGGAGAAAGGCTGCATGGTATGTATATGAGGTTAATCGTTAGACATTGAGCATCTGCAGCCCCCCCCCCCATCACATGCTATTAACAGTCATTAAGGCCAATAGGGAAAATCTCACACTGCAGAAGTAGCTTAAATTCTGCAGATTCAATCCCTAAGGAAATATAATAGCTGATGAAATACTAGCTGTGAGCAAATTTTTCCAGAGCTGGAAGTTAACCTCAATTCTCACCTCATTATGGCAAATGGGGTGCAAACGTTGACCAGCAATTCAGAAAATCAGGGTCTGAGACCTCCACCTGAGAGTTGAACCACGATTCTTTCACAACAGAATTTGTCCCTCAAAGTTATAAATACAGTACAAATATTTGCAGCTGCCATACCAGAAGCCCGAAAAGAATAAAAAAGCAAAACAAAGAATTAAAGATAAGAAAACAGTGAATAAATACCTCAGTACATAACAGTTGTTATGAACTTTAATTCTCATGGGAAGCTTAGATTTCTTCTCCTTTTGCCATGGAAACAACCCTTCCCGCCATTAATCTGTGGTCAGTTAAATGCTTAGAACTGCCTTTCTCCTTTCAGCGTATTTTCCGGTGTATAAGACGACTTTTTAACACATGAAAATCTTCTCAAAAGTCGGGGGTCGTCTTATACGCCAGGTGTCGTTCTCCTGTAACCAGGCAGACCAGCCTGAAAGGCTCTGACGAGCCAAGCTCTGACCATCCCAGCTGAGTTGCCTGCTAATCAGGCAACTCAGCTTGGATCGCCAGAGCCATGTAAAAGGGAAAACGTTTTTTCCCTTTTACATGGCAGTTGCCTGCTAATCAGTAGCAAAAATCCCCCCCACCCTCCAGCTTGCTTATCTTAGTTGCTAGTCGCAACACTTGCCTTGCTTCACTTGCCCGCAATCCATTGCATCAGCAAGCAACTGAATCTCCCTGCCTGCAATCAAGCAGGCAGGGAGTTGTGGACTTCAACTCCCAGAATTCTTCAGCCAGCAAAGCAAAGCTGGCTGAGGAATTCTGGGAGTTGGAGTCTACAAGTCTTTTTTCCCCTTTGGGAGCTTTAAAAAAAATAGTTAATTGGGGTTTTTTTTAGTTGTTCTTTTTTAGACCTAGCCATTTAAAGTTTAGAAAGTTTTAAATTTAGCTTTCATATAAAAATAAAATAAAATAATATTTGTGCAGCTTTCTGAGATTTAGTGTGTTTCTGTAGTGTTTCACTCTACACAAACACACAATCTCATAAAGCTGTATGTGGAATTTTGTGTGTGTAAAATGTGAAAGTTGTTTTTTTGGCTTTTTGTGGCTGTGTGAGGTTCCTGCTTGTTGCAGGGACCATTTTGGGTCTAGCACAGCTGCTTTTACATTGTGGGTGAGCCAGTTGATGTTTTTTAATTTTTATTTGGTGTGCGTTGGAAGAGGGGTAGTCTTATACAGCGAGAATAGCCCAAACTCTTTATTTTAACAGGAAAAGTCGAGTGTCGTCTTATACGCCAATTGTCTTATACGCCAGAAAATACGGTACATTTTGTTTAAAGCGCTTTCTATACATTTCTGTCATTACACGTTCACATAAGTTGAAAAATGTTTTCAGTGAAAAGAGTGTGCCTTTATGATGACTCAAATGCCAGCCAATAAACATTATGCACACTGACTTCCCTGATTCTCAATACGATTATATCCTGTCATTCAAAGCAACGTAGACTCTGAAGCACCCTTCTTTAACATGTCGTCTTTGACAGGGCTGATGTAATCTCCATCCGACCTTAGATGACTAGGAAATTCAGAAGCTAGGAGGCAGCTTCAAAAATTCCCAAATTAGCTTTTATGAAAGAATGGAGGAAAAGCGATTTGCTGCTTTGTAATCCTCCTGAGATAAGAATGCTGTACAACTCTAGAAATACCCTGGGAACCAATGCTTTTTGCCATCTGCAAATAATATAGGGGAAAATACCCAGAGGAAGAAAGATCCATCATATATACTTTATCAATGATCTTCAGGGTTGCCTGGAGCAAACTGAACATAGTTACTGAAAGCCCTTTGCTCTTTATGTCAAAAGGTCCTACCCCATTGCCTTCCAGAGCCAACCTGGAACCTTATAACACAAATCTCTTCAAATGATTGACGTTCAGGGATAATCAAGCCTGTTTGGGAACAGTTTTTGGTTCTTCAGAAGAAACAGCTGATTTTTCTCAAACTGTACAATTTTTCATGACATCCTCACACTCAGGACGACCTTATCGCCCCTGTAATTTTCCCAGGCCTAAGACTTGATGACTTGTCAGAAAAGAATCTGCCTACAAATAATTGTACTGAGAATATTATCTCCTTTTAAGGACATTTCCTGTTTATATTGCTGGGCAGACTATTAGTTTAAAGAAGCAGATTATCAATTATGAGGAACTGTACAAAAAATTCAGTCAAATTCCTCCGAGGAAACTTACAGTAGGAAGATGGCAATGTCGATGGCTCAAGCGTGGGAAACAGGGAAGGAAGCAGTACAGTAGTCAGAAATGTAAGGTAGAATTGGAGACAACAGCAAAGCTCATATTCAGTCTGTGATGCAGGGACCACTGTGGCATCATTTCTTGTGCCGTACAAGTGGCATACCAGTACTATGGCTTTTTCAGCCTCAATCCAGAGGAGGGACGCAGAGCAGGGAAGGAAGCCCTGGAGCTTTTGGATGCTCCCATACCAGCACAATATTAAATGTTATTTAGAGATAGGGTGGAAGGAGTTGATTTGCTGGCAGATAATAGACAGAAAATGGTAACCTTTGACCTTAAAAGGTATTAAGATGGGAATCAGATCAGTTGGTTGAGTTACAGGATGAAATGTTATTGGTTCGGACCGGTTTGGCCGAACTTCTAACAATGGCGGCGGGTGATTCGGAGAACCAGTAGAGATGGCAGCGCGACGCTCCGCCACCCGCCCAGTTGTCATTACTTCCTGGTTTTAACCAGGAAGTAACCTATTTTTTACCCTCTGGTCCGTGCACTTCCAAAATGATAGGGAAGGTAAGTAGATTTCAACCCTGGTCGGTTACTATTAGTAACACCTTCTCATACTCAACTGAACCGTGAAAAATTGCCCACTTTACCTTTAAAAATCTCTTTAGCATCCACAGCTTGCCCCGTTAGATTACTGACCAGAACCACCCCTCTTGTTATACTAGATCAGGCTGAGAAAGCTACAATACCTCTACATCTCGCTTCAACTTTTCCATGAAGTCTTTTTTGGACTCTTCACTGATGTACACTTTCTGGTTCATGTTTAGGAAATCAATGTCCTTCAGAGTTGGTAGTTCCTTGCCCTGGAAAAGAGGACAGTGCATGAAAAAGAGGCAGAGGAAGAAAGTCAAAAGTCAACTGAAATTTGCTGAATCCAAATATGGAAGACGGAAGTAGAAGCAATAAAAAGTGGCAAAATAATTTAAAAACTAAACTAAGGTTTCTTGTGTACGTGTACTATAGAATAAAAGATTTTCATTTTGTGGATTGGTTCGTCCCCATGTATAGTTTTCTATTGTGGTTTCAGTGTAATTTTTACATTGATGATCTGACTTTGGGTCATTTCTTGGTGGAAAGGTGGGTCAAAAAATGACAATTACAAATCAATGCAAGTAGCCCAAACCATGTAATTATAAGGTGAGATAAAAATATTTTAAACATCTCTCAGAAAAGAGAAGAAAATATCTGCTCTATTCTCACCAATAGCAGAGTTAAACTAATTAGGGAGCAGATACCTTTCAATTGTCAGTTTAAGGAACATAAAAGGAACATTCTTAACCTATTTTGAAATTGCTCTTAAAATAATTTCCAGGAAGTAGCATTTCTGCCCAATATCTCATTTTTCTATGTGCCCATTAATACCAGGGTTTTGCATTTAAGTTCTTAAAATAGCACAGTCAGTTAGTCAGTCAGTCAGTCTGTCTGTCTGTCTGTCTATCTCCCTTTCTGTTATGTAGTCTTGTGTTTACATTTAAAAAGAGAAAGCTCATTTTAAGCTTAGAGTGATAGCTCAGAGCTACAAAGGAGGAAACCAAAATACCAAGGGGTCAGGATAACGATGCAGACAGTTTTATTACTGTTTTCTTTTATTATAAAGGGGCTAAATCTATTTTAGATTTTGTAGGCCTCTGACTTTAAAATAGTAGGAAATGACATCAATTTCAATTACATCAACTTCAGATGAAGCATAACATAAGATGCATAGATACTCCAGCAGTTCCAGAAAAAGTTTGGGGATGCAGGTTGTCCAACTTTGCTTTAAGAAAAAGCAAAGATTCCCTTGATTAACTTCAACTTTTGATGATTTTATAGGTTATATTAAACATTATCCAGTAGCGAGGTATGCACATTATTCTGTACTTTGTCCAAGTGGTCGTGTACTAGATTGTGTAAATCCTATTAATATAGGTGACTCCTTCTGGATTAGGTACTACTACTCAGTTTCTTGACCTAGAACTTCTAGAAGCCTCCCAGTGATGATACCATTAGAAGGAACAAGTGCAAAACAGTCCATCTACTCAAATGGAGGAGATTGAGGATGGAAATGACAACTTTTAGATTTGTTTTCAGAGCCTTCTGCACACCATTACCATCTTTAAATCAACCCTCACCACTCCGAAATTTAAAATTAAGGAAAAACCATGCCAGTAAAATGGACCATTTTTCTGCTTAGTGTTGATTCCATGTTCTCAGAAGCTTTCCAGGAGTCAAGAAAAAGGGAGTGAGAGACTATACACTCCTGGCTTAGCTTTGGGCATGAATTCAGCTAATTGTGGTTTATGAAATAAAAACAATAACATTTAGACATAATCTGTATTACCTTTGTACAGAAAAAGCTATAATATCATGTTGGGTTGTGTCAACAAACTATAATCAACCCATATCAGGTTAACATGAAAATGCACCTACAATCACCAATTACCTTCTCTTTGTCACTGGCTTCACGGGATATCAGTGAACCCTAAAAAAGGCAAGAACATAAAGGTTACAGTCTAGAAAACATGAGATAAGATGTGTATTTTTGGAGCATCTTTCAAATTAAAGTGTTAACATAACTCAAAATTATTAAAAAGTGGGAAGAAAAATGGGCTCATAACATCAGAAACTTTAAAATCTCAATGGAAGGTGAAGAGTTACATCCAAAGGACTGCCATAGCAACTCATATATTTATTAAATAAAATCATCATAACTATGGTTAATTAAAAAATAAAGCTAAAGATTTCCCCGTCCAGTTGTGTCCGACTCTAGGAGCCAGTGCTTATCTAAGTTTCTTAGCAGAGGACACAAGTATTATCCAAAAACATTTTCATGGCCATACAGCTAGCATGACTATATGCCAAGGTCAGTGGTGAAATTCAAAAATTTTCCCTACGGGTTCTGTGGGCATGGCTTGCTGATCATGTGATTGGGCAGGCATGGCTTGGTGGTCATGTGACCAGGAAAACCAACTATCATACTTTACACAAAAATAACACAAAAGCTACACAACTGACTCACACACAATGCAAAAGCAGCTGGACTTCACACAAAATGGCCCCTGCAACAAGCAGGAACCTCACAGAATCACAGAGAGCTCCAAAAACAAACTATCACACTTTACACAAAAATACCGGTTCAGGCAATAGGTAGTAAAAAAATGCTTTAAAAAGTATAAAAAAAAGTTCCGACCATCACGCGGCACAGCTGATTGTCACAGCTGTTTGTCAGTACCTTTTTTTACTTTTTATAAAAGCATTTTTTTACTACCTATTGCCCGAACTGGTAGTAAAAAATGCTAAAAAGAAAAAAGTTTTTAAAAAGTTCCAAGGATCAGCTGTGCCATGGGATCATTGGAAGGTTTTGTTTTGTTTTGTTTTTTACTTTTTAAAGAATTTTTTTACTACGGGTTCCGGCGAACCAGTAGCATTTTCACTACCGGTTTGGACAAACCGGTCCAAACTGGTAGCATTTCATCCCTGGCCAAGGTGCACGAATTAAAAAATGTAAATCACAAATCGTTTCATGATTACTACTATCATTTTAGATGGCAAGGAAATTGGTAAGGAAATCTCTCACCTTTCTATAACCTTTTATCTGTATCTTCCATTTATCTCATCCCAATGCTTCAATGCTATTAGCTGTTATTTCCTGACTGTATGGTTTGAAGGAGGAGGGGAAGAACCTTTATGGTGCTTTGCATAGTGGTTTTATATTCTGCCTGCAGGGTGTGTCTGTGTGTGTGTGTGTCCTCCCTTCTCCCTCCAATATTTGAAGCAATTCCTTCAAGTCACCAGGTACGTCCTAGTTTTAATGAGATGGATACAGAGGCTCCACGGTTGACCAGTCATTTCTTGGCACCCAGCAAAATATGCATACATAGAGAGACTTTAACGCCATTTTTGACAATAGGCCTATCATGAATTCATAGCAAAACCGTCTTTAGCAGCACAGATAATGTAAGAGTAATACTGAATGGGCAAAAGTTTTCAACCATTTCCTGAACACATTGGTTTACATTTATTTTTGGTATATCAACAGATCTGCAATGGAAGGGTTGCAGCCTAAAAAACGGTACACAGTGTAACACTTTCACGATACAGATTAATCACATCCTTTATTCATTTGGAACATATGTGGCAGGCATTTATTATTTTTTACTTAATAGAAGGGAGAGAAGAAACTGGGAAAACATGACTTAATTAAAGCTATCCAGAGGCTCTTAATGAAGCCAACATATGAACCTGCATCTCACCCACTGAGTTCTAAAACCTTGGTGGATGGGGGTTTTTTTGTACCACTATGAAACTGGATTTACACCAAACTTGGTGCCTTCTCTAAAAAAACACACACAAAAACCCCTCTCGATAGAACATACTTGAGATGTCTCAGAACGTGGAATAATCTTATCAACACCAACTGAGAAGCCCCTAGACCATCTGCGCTTGCTTGCTTTTTACCCCCCTCTAACCTTCTGTCAAAATACACCCCCTTGGTGTCCTTGTCACTAATGCCTTTGTTAATTTCTACACCTTCGGGGCCTTTACTACACCCACCCACAGTCTCTCCTTTTTACAATGCTAATTTGCCCTGCCTTTCTATTTGCCTTATTACTTTTTTTATGTAACATTCTGAGCAGGGGCGATACTATATTGCTTCTATACTCTGCAAAGTAATTGCAATACCCCTTGGCATCAGATAGAGAAACGACCCAACAAATTAAATCTAGCTCCCTGCTCCAAAGCTTCCCGTGGAGATAGGCTAACCTTCTGAAGAGTTATAAACATATTGGCAGCATGAGCATCCAAAGCGAGGAAAGGTATCACTTGAGATAGTTCGGCTTTTATTAGAGACCCACATTTCATTCAAAAGAAAAAGAAAAACCCTCCATCCCTTGTAGACTCCAGAGATAATTTTGATGGAAGAATAGGTCAAGTATTAAAAACACATACATGGAAAGCAGCCCAAATCTCTCACATTCAGTTCACTCACACTGCCATATCATTTCTGCCCATTCATCCTTCTCAGACTGACTTGACTTTTGGGACTTGCATTAATTTCAGGGTAAGCAGCACGTTAAGCATAATCGTGGCAATATTTTATCGTCAAGAAATATATTAACAGCCTCTGCAAATTACTTAATCTGCATCCCTGTATAGTAAGTGTACTAACAAGTGATTCTCCAGCTGCATTTTGAGCTATAGCCCTTTTGTGGCAATGCAGTTTCTAGCCCCCCCACCCCCATTCCCCTCCAGAGAGAGTGGCCTCCTAAAACACTTGTGAATGCAAACACGGCTTGTAAATTATCCACATAACCTTGCTATGAGAGAACTTGCTTTAGGTCAGCATTTAATGATGTGTAGCCAGGATGAAGGCAGAGAGGCATGGACGTGACCCATCTCATTTTCCCAGCTTAGGTTTTCAGCACAAAGTAGCAACCTTGCATTTGAAACCATTCCTCTACCGAGTGAATTCCCCAAGGAAACAAAGGGGCCCTTGCGTTGCAGTCCTGAGGCAGGAGCTGGGGAGGGAGAACTTTGCAGCCAGCGCCATCTAGGCTGCCTTAGCAGGCTTTGGGACATGGAACAGGAAATGAAGCACAAGCTTCTGAGAGAATGCTCTTATCGCTTTGGTTACTCATTTTATTTTTATTTTTTTTAAATTTTTAATTAGATTTATATGCCGCCCTTCTCCGGAGATTCAGGGCGGCTTACAATGCGTTAAGCAATAGCCTTCATACTTTTGTATATTTTTCATACAAAGTCAGCTGATTGCCCCCACAAACTGGGTCCTCAATTTACCTACCTTAGAAAGGATGAGTCAACCTTGAGTCTCAAACTTGCAATAATTGCAGACAGCTGAATGTTAATAACAGGCTATCTAGCCTGTTGAGCTATCTGAGGCTCTTCTACTCATCAGCCAAAACCTCACTCCAGCCGTGACTCGGCAGCACTAGCCCTCCCAGGAAAGCTGCCACAGATGGGAAATGGGAGTATAGGTAGTCCTCGACTTACAACAGTTCATTTAGTGATCCTTCAAAGTTACAACGGCCCTGAAAAATGTGACTTATGACCGTTTTTCACAGTTATGACCTTGGCAGCATCCTCATGATCATAGGATCAAAGTTCAGATGCTTGGCAACTGGTTCATGTTGATGACCGTTGCTGTGTCCCAAGGTCACGAAAACCACCTTCTGCGACCTTCTGACAAGCAAAGTCAATGGGGAAGCCAGATTCATTTAACGACAAGAAATTTTGGGCTCAACTGCGTCTCAACTAAGTCAAAGACTACCTGTATAGCAACAATCGATGTTTAACAGACTACCAGGAAAACAAAATGGATCTTCTGGGCAGCTATCAGATCAGAACTAGATCCTTCCTCAGATAGACTGTAACTCAGCTGTGACAGAAAGGAATAGAGGAAGCTCAGAGGGAATGTTTTGCTTGCTTTAGGACTGAGAACTCATTTCTGACCTTAAAAATAATTAATTGGGTACAGTAGTGGGGGGGGGGGAGGACAGGTGACTCCCAAAGGATTTTGTCTGTGTAACAGATCTACCTATTGTGATCTACTCTTTGAACAGGCCACCGGAGTCCATGATGCATGAAGAGAGCTACATAAACGAAAGGCAGTCCTTGCCCTTAAGAGCTTATCTAAATTTAGACACTGTGGCTGGATGATGAGGGAGTCAGACAGGCAGTGGCAGAAGATTCATGGAATGAATTAAGCATATCCCAGTCTACAATCC
Organism: Masticophis lateralis; assembly: GCA_030761175.1. Classification (NCBI taxonomy): domain Eukaryota; kingdom Metazoa; phylum Chordata; class Lepidosauria; order Squamata; family Colubridae; genus Masticophis; species Masticophis lateralis. Next base: position 150,598,134 of record JAUDYJ010000002.1, read on the forward strand.
CACATCACTCACTCAGGAATAAAACCTCATTGAACTTGGGAATGGTCCTTCCTCCCAAGTAGATGCACTATCCTTTCTGTTATGGATAAGGTGGTTAGAAATAAGTGTCAGCTGCTAGTTTTGTGAAGCTTTTGGCTAAAACCAGATGTTTGGGGCTGAGCACAGTTAAGTGGGCAGAAGCTCGATTAGAGCCATGTACCCAAGCATATGCAGCATGAGGCTTTACTGTTAAATAACGCCCCCGTGAGTGCCCTTGTCCCACACCAGGTGGAAATCATGCTTGCTTGTCAATTTGTGGCACAAAACCATTTTAAGACACTGCCAGTTGAGGCAGCGTTTTTTTAAAATAAACGCTATTTGAATGACCCTTTATCTTAATTACTCCTGTATGATAATTATCCTTTTTATAGAATAATCAAAAGAGGATGCCTTATTGAGAAATTTGATTATTACAAGATAGGAAAATTGGATACCAAAACTCAACTCGGGGCTGTGCAGTTTCCCAAATCAATTACCGTTATAAGTTGCTCCCTTGGCTCAACAGCTTCTGTTCCCCAAAGGGAGAGAAGGGGATGTTACGGAGACAGTGGCATCCACACCAAACCCACTAATGCTGTAGCAACATAAGGACAATGATGTCACTATAAATGCTGTGACATATTTGTAGTAGTCTGTTATAGGTACATAAGTTGCTGTAATTGACTGATGTTGTCATCACATAGCTCATCCTCCCGCCTCCCTTTCCCCAGGAGAGAAAGATCTGGAAATCAACATCTCCTTAAAGCTACATGTGTCATTGTGCTAAACAGCTATGACTGGGAATTTTGGAATATGGCAGTGAATATAGGCTGAGTCAGAGAAATGAGCCAAAACTCCTGACAGCCCACCTCCTCCCTGTAACGAGTCAATCCATTTGTCTGAGTGTTTTGTTTCAAAACAGTGTATCAGGGGTAACTGAGCTAAGCCACAAGTAACACAATGAGTGCCATTTTGGTCTAATGGTTAAGGTGCTGGCCTAGGAACTAGGAGACCGTGAGTTCTAGTCCCACCTTACGCATGGAAGCCAGCTTGGTGACTTTGGGCCAGTCATTCTCTCTCAGCCCAAACCATTTCACTGGGTTTGTTGTTATAAAGAAAACAGAAGGAGGAAGGAGGATTAGACATATTTGCTGCCTTGAGTTATTTGTAAATAATAGTAAAGGAAGGATAAAAATCAAGTAACAGATAAATAGTACTACTTCAATATACACCAGCATACATATAGTCATGTGAAAGCAACAACTTTGAGTTCTATGGTTTTACAGATCAGGACATAGTAAAAATCATCTGGTCCTTAGCAGATGATTAAGATGAACATGTCATGTGTTGTTGTTCCTCTGAGGTTGTATTTACCTTCTTTTAAGAACTGCTAAGGACTGGATGGTTTTTACTATGTTGATATGTAAAACCATAAGGGAATGTACTTTCATTTTCACATGACTTAGATAAGCACCATGTAAGAGATGAACAAACAGAGACAGAGACTTGATTCACACAGTACTTTTTCTCCATCATCCATTACCTTCAGATCATATTTTCGGTGTATAGTGAGTCTGTGACTAAACATGTTCCTCATGACCAGCATGTAGCTCTCCTCATTGTCAACACTGAGTCGGTACATACCCAAGAATTGGGGCAAGAGGGTACTCCCATGACATTTCACAATGTACTGAAAGAAAACAGTGACAAAAACATTATAAAATGTTGTACCAATTCTCAAAGAGCCTAATACTAGTGGAGGCAGTCAAAGGTTCAGGCATACTCTGTGTGGTATCAGATCCTTTCAGAAAGCAAATGGTTGTGGATTTCAGAATAAAGCCCATGCCTGACAGAAATCCAGTTTCCAAACACTTGTGCCCTTTGGTACATACTGTAAGTCAGAGGTGAAATGTAAAATTTGTTATTACCGGTTCTGTGGGCGTGGCTGGGGGGGGATGTGACTGGATGGGCGTGGGCAACTTTTTTTTTTACTTTTAAAACCATTTTTTCTACAACTTCAGCTGAAAAAAATGCTTTTAAAAGCCTCTGACGATCCCAGCTGAATTCCCTGATCGTCAGAGGCTTTTTTTTTCTTTTAAAAACATTTTTTCTACAATCTCTTCAGCCCAAGAGGTTGTAAAAAAAATGCTTTTAAAAGCCTCTTTTAGAGGCTTTTTTTTTTTACTTTTAAAAGCATTTTTTCGACTGAAGAGATTGTAGAAAAAATGCTTTTAAAAATTAAAAAAAAGCCTCTGATGATTGCATGGCTCAGCTGGGAATGGGGGGGGGGGAGAGGGGAGGGATTTTTGCTACCGGTTCTCCGAACCACCCACCGCCATCGCTACTGGATCAGGTGATCCAGTCTGAACCGGGAGCACTTCACCCCTGCTGTAAGTGCTATTAAAGGCAAAAGTAAACATTATTAATAAATAATAAACTAATAAAGATTCCCTGCAAATTTCAGATTCAAATTTGGAACATAAGTTTGAAATATGGAAATGCATAATTTGCATCTTTGAGGATAATCAGACATTACTGGACCAGACAGCTCTCTGGCATTTGTTACAAAGAAGAAATGCACCACCTAGTGGGGGATAGTACATTTTTAATCACTGTTTCTCAGGAGAGTAGACTAAATATCATTAATCTTTTTGTTTTTCTAAATGTCAAGCTTCAGAGCTTTCTGTTGAAAAATACATTTCTTGCTCCCAGGGCGTGAAGCAAGAAAAACAAGCGGCTGTTCCTATTCAAATCTGAGGAATAAACAAGGAATTCCTTAGACTGTGACTAGGCTTCAGTATTTTCTGTTCCATGGACAGCAGAAAAAAATATATGCATAGATCTGCAGTTGCCGACATTTACATTCGAATCTGCTGAGCTCAAAAACTAAGTTTATTTTTAAAACACACATTTTTGTTATTCTAGTGTGCCTCAATAAAAAAAATTCACACAAAAAGTGCCCCCTTTTCTTTTCTTCTCTCTTCTATTTCTGAAACAAGGAGGGTTATATTTAGTTAATAACAGAGACTACCGGGAAATCTCAATCCCAGACTAAGAAGTCAAGAATAAAAACCCTGGAAGATGATGATAATAAATATTATAATCATCCAGGGTTTTTGTTCTTGGTGTTTGCCCTGTAAAGCCAGACTGGATTTAAGAGAAATTTTACCCTTTTTACCTAGACCCTGTTGTCCCCACAGCTACCTGACCCTTGTTAGCAATTTTTTTTGGAGTGTGAGGCCTTTTTTTACCAATGTATATTTGCAGAAAAAGAGAAGATCAGAAGGGAAGCTTTCCTTCTGTAACAATCTTCCAGTTAACCAATCTTTGGATTCAAGTCAAATAAACTTTCATCTAGCTATAATCCCCCTGAAGCCATTATGTCTGTAATTTGTCTTACCTGATGATAATGTGATAGAAGGCTATGTACATCAGCTACGTCTTCACTGGTTATCTCTTTTATGACCACTGTCCTGTCATAGGACAGAAGAAAGCGACCCCCACCCTCAGTCTCATAGGTTGGTGGGCTACGTGTCAGGGAGACCTGTAAAAAAGAAAGAATGAACAAAGCAAGGAAATTTACAGAACTATGGAAACTGCTAAAGGGATCTTCCATGTGCAGCTCAGGTAGAAGATGTTTCACCTAAGCAAGGTCTCAGAACCCTCCTAAAGTCTTCCACTTCTTTTGACAATGCTCCTTTGATCAGCCACCTTCAAGTGGGGACACTTTTTACAGCAGATCCCAGTGGGGCACCATATGAAGGATCTTTGACAGCTCTCACCAAGCTTGATTCACTCTATAACTCTGAACTACAAACAAGGTAGATACAACACATCTGTTTCCTGGTTAGAATTCTAATTACTCAGGTGTTCAGGCAGCTTCCAAAACAAAAGGTCACAAAGTGGGGGGGGGGGTGGATGACAGAAAGAGAAACAGAAAGAATGAGACTACAAGTCACATTGTAAGATTACAGTATGAGGAATGGCTTAGTGTGCTTTTCTACCAGAAGGCAACAAAGAGAGATAGCTGTGCCTGCTTCAGCTTCAAAGGATACCTCCAAAATACTCCTGACAGCTGCGCAAATGTTCTCTCTCTCTCCGTGTGTGTGTGTGTGTGTGTGTGTGTGTGTAAGAACACAGTTATAAGCAAGCCTGGCCTGGGGCTTCCTTCTCCACATCTCTCTTTAGCCCATTCTGAGATTGGCCCTGTAGCTGTTATATAAGTACTAGATTGGACACATACAATCTCTTGTGTGGCAACATACCATTTCTAAGCTATTGCACTTCTGGCCTTTTTTCAACATCAAAATTTTGATACTTTGGAAGGAGTTCAAGGAGCTTCATGAATAATCATTTTCCCTACCCTTCCCTTAAATCTTATATGATAGGTCACCATTATTGTTTTTACAGAGCAGGCGGGGGAATAAGACTAAGTGTAGTCTTATATAATATAAAGGGGGAATAATGCCACAAGTAAAGCATGTCTTGCAAGTAATCCAGGACAAAGGCAACATTTCATCTGGGCCTCCTAGTCCCCCTGCTACCCTGAACTGACCTCTACTAAATGGATGAAACAAGTAGTATCATGGCATCTGCAAGAGTAATAAAGATTACGTATGGAGACAAGCATATCTAGAAACACAGACACTAATACAGTTACTGAATAAAACAATCCACTGGTTTAACATTAAAGTAATCTGACTTTAATATTAGTTTTGCTCAAGAGAACAGATTTGAACTAGTCTCTTCTGGGTTCTTAAACTGAAGCAAAAGTAACCTTAAAAAAGAATTGTAACTGCATGTTCTAGAAGCATAGACTACAATTTCTCAATTTAATTATTACAGGAATATATAGTACAGGTAGTCCTTGATTTACCACCACAATTGAGCCTAAAATTTCTGTTGTTAAGTGAGACATTTATTGAGTTTTGCATCATTTTACGCCCTCCTTTGCAACAGATGGTAAGCGAATCGTTGCAAGTGTTAAATTAATAACACAACTGTTAAGTGAATCTAGTTTCCCCATTAACTTTGCTTGACAGAAGATTGCAAAATGTGATCACATGACCCTGGGACATGCAAATGTCATAAATATGAGTCAGTTGCCAAGCATCTGAATTTTGATCCCATGACCGTGAGGATGCTACAACAGTCATAAGTGTGAAAAACAGTCATGTCATTTTTTTCAGTGCCATTGTAGCTTTGAATGGTCACTACATGAACTGTTGTAAGTTGATGAATCCCTGTAATACACTACAAAATGTGTTTAATTTCAAACATGATTTCTTAACATTTTTGTCTTAAATCTTTGAACACCGAGCTTGTTACTGTAAAGTCAGTAAATGCATAAGAGCTAAATCAACCAATCCACATAAAACCAGACTAGTTCTAGTACACTAGCAAAACATCTGGCCATATGGTCTTCATTGCTTTTATTACAAGGAAGGAATGGTAAGTCTCTCACAATGTGCCATTATGGAAAAAGGCATTAGGCAACCCACTTTCAAAAAAAAAATAAGGGGGGGAGAGAGCAGCTCTATGGCTACAGCTGGAAAAACTCTGCACCCTCAGGTCTTTTAGGTACTCAAATTCTTTGGGATAAGGTGGTATCTACTTACTTGATAATCCTGATCATCAATGTTGAAGCGTTCACGGAGGTTGCGGAAAACCTGTGGACAGTACTCCTTAAATTTGAAGTGACCAGGCAAGTTTTCCCTGCAGTAAGTAAGTTGCATGGTTAGCTGCCAAGCCAAAGTTTAGTCTGCAAATAGAGCATTTAGTCTGCATGAGGCAGACAAGAGGCCTGAAATACTTTAGAGGAGCAGAAAATGAATGGAATGTTTTTATTTCACTCCTTAAGTAAAAACACCGCTCATCAGTAAAGATTCTGGCCCAACCTGCTCTCCATTGTAGTGATTCACGTATGGCGAAAAAAAATTCTGTTTGTCTTCCCCATCCTGCATCTGGCATTCAGGCCTAACCATTTCTGCTATGGAAAGAAGCAGCTCACTTTTGGAAGAAGGCTACATTTGTGTGAATACAAAGGCCCTACTGTTTCTTTTATCAGAAGAGCAGTCTTTTTGACAAGTGAACAAGGCTTTAACAGGAATAGCTGCCAATTACAGTTTAGAAATCTCAGTAATCTATGGCCTGTGTTCCATAATCCTCTCACCAACAGCCTCTTCTAGCACATGGTGTAATCCTCCATTCTGACAGTTGGTTACATTACTGTTGAGGCAGAAGAATCTTCTTTTAATATAAAGCATTAGGTATCTGACAAAAAGAGGCAAGCTCTCAGCTTGTACTAGCAAATAATTACATGCTTTTACATAAAGACAGATTCAAGCAATGTAATATTTGGCTTTTCTAAAATAGCATTTTAAAAGGTTAAGACTAAATCATATGGATATATGTGTACACACACACACACACGTAATGTAAAAACCATGTCCTAATAAAATTATGTGAGACCCAGTTTGACGTAATGATTAAGGCACCAGGCTAAAAACTGGCAGACAATGAGTTCTTGTCTCGCCTTAGGCATGAAACCAGCTGGGTAACTTTAGGCAGGTAATTCTCTCTCAGGTCTAGGAAGGGAGCAAGGGCAAAACATTTTCCCAAAATCTTGGCAAGAAAACTGAAAAGAATTGTCAAGGCAGTCACCAGGAATCAATCATGACTCAAAGGGGAAAAACAGGAAAAAAGAAATTATGTAAATAGTTCACGGTTCAAACATTTTGCAGTTAAGGCACTGAAAAACAAACACTGATATACAGTAAATTAAACTTACATTATGCATTATTGGAATGCATAGTCTACACTTTCTAGCAAATTTTAATATATATACACTATATCTCCCCATCCATCCATCTGGATGACCTTGGGCCAGTCACACTCTCTCAACCCAATTCACCTCAGAGCCGTGATGGTGAACCTATGGCACGCATGCCGTAAGTGGCCCTCAGAGCCATCTCTCTGGGCGTGTGAGCCATTGGCCGTTGCTCTTCTGGGTTCTGGCGCACTGATCAGCTGGCCTTAATGCATGCGGGAGCGCCAGAAACCAGAATAGCAGCTGCCAGGTGCGGATGCAAGCTGGGACAATGATGTTCTGGTTTCCGGCGCATGAATGCACGCCGGCCACATTGTCTTCTGCGGGCGGCTGCTCTTCTGGTTTCCAGCACTCCCATGCGTATGAAGACCAACTGGCCAGCACGCGGGAACCTGAAAGAGCAATAGTCGACAGCTTGGGTGCCCAAAGATGTGGAGAGGGGATCCCAGCAGTTGCTTCCTAGGAGAGCAGAACTGTTGGGTAGGATGGGTGGGCCAGGGCTTCCCTCCCTCCCCAAGCGGGCTTCTAGCACGACCCCAGACTTCCAGCTCGTGGCACTGACATGCATCCATGGTCAGGAGCACCTGGCCAGCTCGGGTGCATGAGGCAGCATTTGTTGGCTGCCCTGCCCGCTGTTCTTGCTGCCACCAGGGTGAGGGAGCAGCGGCAGTTCTTGCACTGCCACTTCTGGCCAAGATGCTGGACCAGCCAGGAGGAGGAGGAGCTGCTCTCGGAGAGGTGAGCTACTCCAGGAGGCCCGGAGGAAAATGCAGCTCTTCACACATGGAGACACTGCCAAGGGCCCGGCTCGCTGACAGGGAAGCGGCTACAGGGGCTGGCCAATCATTTCTGCCCCTCACCCTGCGGTTGCTGATGATGGTGATGCTCTTCTGGGGTGGTGGGGCTGCACAGGAGCTGAGTCTGTGTGGGAGGAATGCCAAAGTAAGAGGCGTGCTGGCCAGGAAGCGGTAGCGGACGTGTTCCCTTGGCAGAAATTACGGGAGGGGGTGAGGGTGCTGTGCTGGCTTGTTCTCAGTGGCAGACTGGGGAGGGGGGTGGTACTTCACTGACTCTTCTGGTTTCCGGAGTTTGCCAATACTGCCTCAGAGGGTTGTAGAGAAAATAGGAGGAGGAGGAGGTATGTTCACCACCTTGAGTTAGAAAACTAATGAAGGAGGGATATAAATAAATAAAGTACAATATTCAAACACTATTTTATAATCCCAAGAAGCAAAATATTTTATTTTATTGTTTTTTAAACAGAAACTGGCCCCTAAAAGGAGAAAATAATGGACTATGGACTATTAACATTTCCTGGAATTCAGTCATTTCAATTCCCTTTTCTCTCAGCAAATCCCTTTTCAGTCTAGTCGCAAGTAAAATTATATTAAAGGGCAGTAGAGGTATGAGGAAATATAAAAGAAAGAAGTTCTTTTACAGCACAAAGGAATGGAAATGAGCAGATGGCGATTTCAGTGAAGGAGGACCATAATCACTGTAGAGAAACTAATATCATAATCTGGCTGGGAAAAAGAAAAGCCTTAAGATTAGACGAAGGAGTTAGCTGAGCGAGGCTTTTTGCTAGACTGTAGGTGATTTATCTATTTAGTTATTGTAAATAAGGTAATTTATATAAATAGATTTTTAAGGCTTAATCAATTTTAATTGTAAGCCACCTGAAGTCACCTATGGGTTGGGTAGCTATATAAAGTTGTTTAATAATAATGCAATCTCTTTATAAAGGATAAAGAGATATACATACTCAGATCAATTAGAAGAGCATATCATATCTGCCAACTGTGTCAAATTACAACTTCCAGGCTCTTCAACTAGCACAGCACTGGTCAGCACTAGAGAAAAATGGCTGCATTAGGAGAATCTTTCATCTCAACCGGCAAAACTATTTTTGAGGGATGTTTGTACCTAAAGCTGTATTATTTGCGGGTAATTGGGGCTATTAATCCTTCCCATCAGGGTGATATAGATGGACAATATTAGGCTGCATGACTTAGAACAGTCCATGTAGGAACATGTGCATATACTGTGCAAAACTCACAACGCCAAGCTTAATTCCCGTGTTCTAATTATTAGACCTCATTTGAAAGAACTGGAATGATTTGCTTTAAAAACTGCAGTGGACCTGCATTCGGGTGAAATTTGGATTAGGAAGGCCATGTATCTCTGTATCTCCAGCACTTTCCTCACCTGTTGAAGAGATGATTGTTCACCTTTACTTTAGAACTGGCTTTGAAGTCATCAGGGAGCAGCATCACTGGCTGGGGAACTTGATTGAGTTCATTGATCTAACGTGAGAAAATGAAGGTAAAACCAGACAAGGTCACATCCAATGCTCTACTACCAGACTCAGTTTCACTGAGACAATTCTGCTAGGTGTAGTTTGCTCAAGGGCTTGAGAGAAAAGCCCTTGTGTTTTTACCTCAGTATTTCTGCCTGCCAATAGACTGCAGAACCTCCATGGCTTGATTGTTTTCAGTCTAGTCTGAGACTTGGAAAACTTCAAATAGGCATCTGAAGCAGCCCGTGACCAAGATCATCAATGATCTTTTGACCTGCGGCTGAAAACAGCCTGTCACATCATTTTCATCAGACGCGAGTTTTGAAATTTATGTAACAGCCCTGTGTTAATCCCTATTGAAACATGACTGTGTGAAAAAAGGACCAGGACCAATGAGGAATTTTTCTATGGCAGAGAAAATGTATTGCACTTACAGGTAATGCCAGGAAAATATGGAAAATGGACCAAAAGTGTAATTGCTATCAGAGATGGGCATATGAACCTCAAATCAGCATGACCACATTGAGAGGCACAAAACATGCTTGGCCACCTTTCTCTACAATTTCTGGTAGGAAAAATATGAATCAGAGAAGAATGGGCCACAGAGAATTATAGCTATGAGGCTCCACTTCATATGTTCCATTTCTATTGCCTTTGGGCAGCCACTCAAGCAGCAGAGTCAGAGCCAGTTTAAACCAGCCTTACAATGATATTATAACAGCTATGGTGAGCTCATATTGAACTATCCAACATTTCTGTTTAAGGAGGGGGAAGTGAAGCCTGCTTAGAATCACATTTCTCTCATAAAATGTACAAGTAGGTTCCTTGATATAGGGCTGTAGTTGGTAAAGATATATGTATATGTATAGGTTTAGATGTGTGTGTGTGTGTACTGTGTTATGTATGTACACATGCATGCATGTATATGTGTGTATGTGTATGCATACATACACATACACACACACACACACAATTTTTTCTCATATAGTCCAGTACCCCAAATTTTGCATATTGTCTTGATTTATCACTCTGCCTAATTGAAGGGTCTGCCATTAAAACAAAAGTTTTGTGTAAAGACAATCCAAAGTGCTAAAACCATATTATTCTTTTATTCAGCATACATTTAAGCAGCAAAATAGCAACACAGTGGAATATTCTGACAGGCTGAAGGATATCTTTGAACAATCATAGGGGCTAGAAGGATAGCTTTAAAAAGGTGTTTAGGAAGTTGAACTCCAAACAATGATATACATTTTGAGGATTTTCTCTCTGGCCCTGCAGAACTACAAGATGATGCAATTCTGCCTTTAAGCACAGCTATAATGTAAACATTCATTAGTAACTTCTCCACTGATGAAAAGCTTTCAAAATAGCATGCACTTATAAAAGATAATATTGCCATCACAAAAAAGACAAACTCGGAAATATTAAATAACACCTGAATTGTACTTATTATGTGAGATCCTGTTATGGCCACAGAAGATGAGTTACTTATGACTTTTTAGCTCAAAATCGTAGCAGAAATTGAACATTCCAAAACAAATTAGAAGCAAGCTTGACATCTGCATCAGATCCACCTATGACTGGGTTACATATTATTTTTAATCAAACTACTTACTGTGCAATGTTTTGCAAACAGGACATTATTATGTATTAAATTAGTAACCCTCTGCCTCCAAAGCCATCACAGCAGCATATAGGTGGATGCTACCTGATGTTCTTGTACTATACATTTACTGTAGTAAAAATTTTGTTGTCTTTTGTACTTCAGTGTTCCAAAACAAGTGGTATAAAAAGATGTCCCCATTTGACTTCAAATAATCCAGCTGCCTTCCAGCTATCCTCTGACAACAGAAAACTTCAGTTCGTGTCAGTTAACCAACTGGGATTAGCAATTTTTACACTTTGCAAATGTTTTGGAAAGATCAATATTGATATCTAGGTTGCAGGGATGGAGCATCTGCAGAAATTCCTTTTGGATAAAAATCTGCAAAATGTAACATGCATGAGAAAATGATTAATGAGAAACTCTGGTAAATTTGAGTGAAGAAGTATTTTAATTTGGTTCACTGGTACTCTAAATGAAGCTTTTTGTCATAGGGCAGTTACCAGCAAGCAACTCTTAGTCTCTAATTTAGTTCTCTGACTGTGAGGTAAAGCTATCACCTCAAACCAAGCAGAAAACTTATTTGCTGTTATGTTTTATCCATTTACTTAATTTATATCCCACCTTTATTATTTTTATAAACAACTCAAGGTGGCAAATGTATTCTTCTTCATATTTTCCCCACAACAACTACAACCCTCTGAGATGAGTTGGGCTGAGAAACTGACTGGTCCAAGATCATCTAGCTCATTTTCATGGCTAAGGCTGGACTTGGAACTCCTGGTCTCCCGGTTTCTAGCCTGGTGCCTCAACCACTAGACCAAATTGGCTCACCAAAAAGTTGTACTTCTCAAAATAATAATACCAACCATTTCTATAGGCTAGACCAAGCATATCTGGTAAGATGTTGCTGTCATTACAGTAAGACATGATAATTTGAGACTTTAAAAATATAAGGGACTGGGTCATTTTTAAAACTGCAAAATAATCTTTTGGAGGCTTCCCATAGCTATTTTGAACCTTTAGCCAATATCTTTCCCAAGGACAAGACAGAACATTGCCTCACTGAGCATTACTTTTATTTTATTTCTATTCCACCTTTACTAACATTTTGTACCTCAAATTAGAGCAGTGCAATGTGGGGGTTCTGTGAGGGTTTATACATACACAGGTTACTTCTCATTCCATAAATAAAATAAACAGGAGCAAAGGTCAAAAGTGGGGGAAATGGTCATAAATCACTTTTTCACTGGCACTGTAACTTTGAACGGTCACTAAATATATGGTTGTAAGTCAAGGACTGCATGTAATTAGAAGCTAATATGGCCTATTTCCAGTTCTACCAGAGGCCTAGAAGGGCAAAGAACTATAGACTCATAGATACCTGATCTATGGGAATGAAACATTGCTGAAGGAATAAACTGTTTGGCAAAGCTGATGTTCAAAGCTAATAAGAGCCAGGAATCTCTTACCTGTCAGCTCTTGGCTTCTACTTCAAGGAAACTTTAATCTGTATAATGCTACCTAATCAACAGATTTCATGGTTTTAAGACAATTTCACATTTTTAAGTTGCATTTCTTAGATGGTTATGACATACATGCTGCTATTCTGCTCTTGTTAAAAAAACATCCCCTAAAGAGAAAATGGCATACACTAGAGTCATCTAGATTAAAACTGCTTGCAAATAACTCATATGTAATCTGGACATAGAGAGAAGAACCTTTTGTGGACCAAAGCATCCATATATTTCCCATCACAACTTTCTTAATTACGGGAAATATTTTCAGCTCTGCATGCTGCAAGAACCTCTCCCTTCTTAGAATTTTGAACTCACCTGCTGCAAAGTATAGCTTGCTGCATAGGAGCAGACATGAAGAAAAAAAGTAGTACTTGGCCACAGCTGGCAAACTCAGGTGATATGAGGATAAAGTCTGTCCTAGTTTCCTTTCCTTAATGGGAAAAATTACCACCTCCTTTGTATAACTGCTATGAGTCAGAGAATGGATAAGGATTCTGTACCACTCTGCATTTTAAAACATACACTATTTATAGTGTTCTCGATACAAAACAAGGTTCAGTTTTGTTATCTAAATGAACCAGCATTACTTCTGTTAAAGAAGCCAATCCCAAATGGAAACCATCTAAGGCAAGGGTGTCAAATTTACATTGTCACGTCGGTATCATGCGACGTATCAGGACTTTTTTCCCCCTTCGCTAAACCAGGCATGGGTGTGGCTAGCGCATGACGCATCTGGCCAGCGGGCCGGGAGTTTGACAGCCCTGATCTAAGGAAAAACAGCCGACATTGGGTATAGAGGAAAACAGAGCACACAGGATTGAAGTTATTTATACTGATCTAGAAACATCATATTAGCTAACATACATACTACGGTACGTACGCATCATATGTACCAGAATATTTTCAGCCAGTTTAGGGAAAAAAGCCAAGACAAAATCAGATTTTTTGCAAATGCATTTTATCCAGCTTCTCTGGCAATAAAAGAAACCATGCATATTTTTAGGCAAAACTCAAACGCAGCAGTCAAACTCTGAAAGCACCGAAGAGCTAAATGGAAGGAAGCAAATGGCTTTTTGCCCATCAAGAGAATTAGCCTACAGCACCAAAAACAGCTTGCAACCCAGAAAAGCATGCAGTAAGGCTCACGTACCAGCTACCTCCTTAATTCTGGAATCTGAATTATGCTAGTGTTGCATCATGAAGCTCATATGCTCGGGGTCATAAAACTGCTGGAATCAGAGGGGAAGGGATTAATGAAGCTTAGAAAGGGCAGACAATGGAATACAGCTTTGCCTCTCTGAGGCCTGAACAAACAAAAAGTGCAATCATTGGTAGGCAGAAATATATGTCACAAGTTCCCTTCCCATTTCCAACCCATCACATGAAAAGCTGCCTTTTTTCAGAGTTTGAATGAGGCCAGACTTCAAAAAGTGTAAGGTTATTTATGCAAATAACCTTGGTATTTCAGTGTTAACGTTTTCTGCTGCCTACTCAAACAACTCTAGGTATTCTAGAATACGTTAAAACATTGATAAAATCCATAAATATTACTATTAACATCTATTAAATCTATTAAATCTGGGGCAATAGTCTCATGAGGAAATTTCCAGGTGTCAGATTCTGTCAAAGAGATGGAAGAGGTAATGAGAAACTGCAATTCTATATTCAGCAGCACCATCTAAATGTACTGGGTGAACCAGAACATCATATTAGCCTGTAATTTTTGTTTGCTCATAGCATATTTATATGAATACACAATTGTGTTTTGTTCATCCAAGTCTAGGGGTTAACATATGAATCCAGACATGTATGAAGAAACAATAAGAGTCCATACTCAAAACTATTCAATGTCTCCTTCCTTTCAATAGATAGGAACAATCTCCTCCCATATGAGTCAGGACTATGATTAAGTACTATGGCATTAGTCAACTTACTAACAGGTAGACAATTTTTTTTCTTACTAGCTTCTGAACCAAAGTAAGTTAAAACATCTGTGCAAAATCTATTACATTTTTCAAGCAATTTTATTATACAAACAGTTATACTTTTCCCACCATGCATATAAAAGTTTGCTGCAAGAACAGAGGGAATTATGCAAGCACGTTGACAAGCACAAGACAGAATAAGACAGAACATAACCCTACTGCAGCCTTCCCCAAGGTGATGCCAACAGGGATAACAACAATCCCATGTATTTTTTAGCCGTGTCATAAAAACAATACAGTAAGAGAGGGCATCACAATAGAGAAAGCTATTCAAAGATACCCATCATAGTAACAAGAGCTAACACCAGGTGCGGGGAGCAGAAGCCTAGGAAAGAAAAATAAGAAATCCCAAAGGTGCTTTTTCACCTTTGGATGACTTTAGCATCTCCGTAGACAAAAAGGAGAAAAGACAGTACACAAAATTACAAGTCACACTTAACACACGATGAGTCCATGGCATCCCATTTTACCGAAACAGCTTTGTGCTTTCTTCTGGGATGTTTTCAGACACACACACACACAGTCTAAACTTTCAGCCCTGGAATTTCCTCGTGGCCTCCCTCCCTCCTTATCTTGATTGAGATCTAGTAAAAAAAATAAAAATCTGGTCCCCAAATTCAACCTCGCATCACTATCCCGGGACACGCCTGTTTGCCTTCATCCCCCCCCCCCCTCTAATTCGCTCTTTCTGAAACTTTCCGAAACCAACCACTGTCCCGAATACTTTAGGGATTGAAAGAATTAAGGGACGGGAGGATGACAAAACACACACACAACAACGCTTCCCAATGGGCACAGATCCCGCCACCGAAAAGAGAAAGCCGGCCGGTTGAAGAAGCGCCAGGGAGAGGCTCGACACGTGTGGGGGGGGGGGGGATGAACACCCGCCTTCCTTCTATTCAGCCCACGGGATGCTGTGGAGGGAGGCGGCCCAGCAAAAGAGGTGGGCTGCCCTATATTTTCCACCCCACCCCACCCTCGCCCAGCCCAACAATCATCGGGCGAAGCCGATTTACCTGATGGTTGATCCCCCAAGCCAGCACGCCCAGAAGCGGGTCGGCCGAGCGAAGCACTTTCACCCGCTGCGGGACGAAGTGCTTCTTCTTCGTCTTCGTGCGGGTCCCCGGACCCACCGAGGCGGCCATCCTCGCTGCTGCGAATTCCGCGCCGAATGGCTGGCCGCCCCCTCCCTCTCGCGCCTGCCTGCCTGCCTGCCTGCCTGCCTGCCTGCCTTGCCTAACCACGCGCCGGCCGCTCGGACTCAACGGCAGCCCGGAACGCCGGCAACGGAAGTAAACGCTCAGCTGATTCCCGCCGCACGTGACCACGAAAGGAGGTGGCGGGGAAGCTGCGTCACAAAAGGAGCGATGGAAATAGCTCCTTTGGACGTCCGTCTGTGTTGGTGGCGGCGAGCGTTAGGCCTTAGTATAGCGGAAGGCGTTGCTAGTAAACGGCGGTTGGCTAGTGTGTGAGGGTCGGTGTTGCGCGCTTTTTTTTTGTACTTTATAACACTATGGGAAGGTGGGGAGCTAACATGGCGCTCGCAGGTACACGGTAAATGGAACTATCTAGAGCGGAGGTGGGGAAATCTATGGCCCTTTTGTGACCTTGTGGACTTCAACTCCCAGAATTCCTGAGCCAGCATGGCTCAGGAATTCTGGGAGTTGAAGTCCACAAGGTCACAAAAGGGCCATAGATTTCCCCACCCACCCCCGACTTAGAGGAAGGGTTGGAAAGGAGGGGAAAAAAAAGATTCGAGGGCAGCGTTTAAAAATGCAGCCGAACAGAGGAGTTGGTGGTCGTTACACTAGGCAGGAGTGTTACTTCATGGAGCCCTTCGTTAAGGAAATGTTTTTTGGGGGAGACTGAGTCACAATGCCATAAATTCTAAGTAACAGAATATAGATAAACGTAGCCTTCAAGACAGTTGAGTTGACCGCTGTTTTCTTGGCAGGTGTTTTTGGAGGTGGTTTGCCTGTTTAGGGCTGAAAGAGAGGGATGGCCCAAGGTGGCTTTGTGCCTCAGGTGGGACTGGAACTCGATGGTCTTCCAATTTCCACCCTGGTGGAATGCCTTAACCATTACACCAAACTGGCCTATCCATAATTAGAATAATTATACTTCAGTAAATATACAGACATATAACTGGACTACTAACCTTACAAAGTTTGAGTTCTAAATTTGTTCATCTGGCAGCTCAAAAAGACACAGTAGGCAGAACTAAATGGTCATAGAATAGAATAGAATTTTTTATTGGCCAAGTGTGATTGGACACACAAGGAATTTGTCTTGGTGCATAAGCTCTCAGTATACATAAAAGATACATTCATTAAAAGTCATAAGGTACAACACTTAATGATAGTCATAGGGTACAAATAAGCAATCAAAGCAATATCAATATAAATTGTAAGGATACAAGCAACAAAATTACAGTCATATAGTCATAAGTGGAAGGATATGGGTGGTGGGAATTTATTTATTTATTTATTTGTTTAGATTTGTATACCGCCCTTCTCCTTGCGGACTCAGGGCGGTGAACAGCCAAATAAAATAGTACACAAAAGTTAAACAATTTCTTTAAAAAAGCATATAACTTTGGCTAAAAATTAAAACCATTAACCATTAAATATTTAAAATACCCAACCCTATAATACAGATCTTAAAAATTCAGCGGGGTCAGGCTAGACCAGCAAGCTGAAAGAGATGAGTTTTCAGGGCCCGACGAAAAGTCCGGAGGTCAGCAATTGTTCTCAGTTTTGGAGGAAGATCGTTCCAGAGGGTAGGGGCTGCCACAGAGAAGGCCCTCCCCCTGGGGGTCGCCAGCCGGCATTGTCTGGCTGACGGCACCCTGAGGAGACCCTCTCTGTGGGAACGCACCGGCCGGTGGGAGGCTATTGGCGGCAGAAGGCGGTCCCGTAAGTATCCTGGTCCTAAGCCATGGAGCGCTTTAAAGGTGGTCACCAATGATGAGAATGGGAATGATGAGAAGATTAATAGTAGCACAGACTTAGTAAATAGTTTGATGGTGTTGAGGGAGTAATTTGTTTACCAGAGTGATAGCATTCGGGAAAAAACTTGGGTCAAGTTGTTCTGGTGTGCAATACTCTATAGCGTCGTTTTGACAGTAGGAGTTGAAACTCTTTTAAGTCATCTCTTTTAAGTATTGTGGTATATCTGTTACAGAATGTTCCAGCCATAGCATCTATTAAAACCTATCTGGGAAAGGTGATGAAACCCATCTGCCTCACTAATTATCTGAACCCATTTCAGTTGACTTTTTAAATACCTTAAATAATAGACCCATACAAGCAAACCCCATACAAACAAAAATTATTATTTTAGGAGGGGACGTCCTCAATTTTTAGAAGTGGAAAGGAATCCTGAGAGAAACAAGTTTAAAAAAAATTAAACACTGGGTTAGAAAGCAGCCCTGCTTGTTCTCCCCCCCCCCCCAATAATTTTATTAAAGATTATATTATACAAGTTAAATTTTACAGAACTACAGAATAAAGAAATACATTAAAGATTTAAAAATTAAAAAGTGAAGAAAAAGGAAAAACAGAAACAAACCTATAACTTCATACTTAGCATTAGAGTATAGTCAACATTAAGAACTTACCACTATCTCTTAAAATGAAACCAAACTTTTTCATTCCATATCTCACCCAAGTGAGATATGTAAACTCGGGTGAGTTTACATATCTAAAACTTTCCCTATTAAAAGTCCAGTAACGGTTATCAGAAATAAAGTATTACAAATTGTATTTATTGCATCCAATCTGAATCCTTTCCTTTCTTCAAATAATCAACATTACTATCTGGAATGAGCTCCCCCCAGAGATACGAAAAATCCCTGATCTGCGCACCTTCCGCCGCACTCTCAAGACCTTTCTATTCCATCAGGCGGGTCTGGCCTAACCTTTCTCCATTTATATTTTAAACATAATTTTTAATCTATTCTAAATTTCTGGGATGTTTTAAATTTGTCTTGGGCCAAATTGCTTTAATTCGATTTTACTCTGTTTTAAATTTTGTATTTTATGCATTGTATTTTATGTCTGTTCACCGCCCTGAGTCCTTCGGGAGTAGGACAGTATAGAAATCAAATAAATAAATAAATAAATTCAGTCCCACTCAAAAAAAAAAGATGATCAGAAATAACTATTATCCTCCACTTCTAATCAAGAAACCATTAAACATCCCCCGCCCCCTCAATAACAATTTGACCAAGATTTAACCTTGGTCAAATCTTGTCTTCTTCTTTCTGCAAACTTATCTTTAAGCACTTCAAAGAAAGTTTTAACATCTGTCTTCTCATGCTGTATCCACTTCAGTAAAAATTCTTTTCTTCGTCTTTATCAAGCCTTTTGATTTTCTTGAACTCTTGGAAGCTTTCAAATATAAGTTGTATTTTTTGATAATTTTCAGTTTATAGGTACATTTTCAATTCCCATCTTTCTTGCTGAGCTGCAAGAGGAAGGTAGGGCTAGAGGCACCAACACTTACTAAATCCAGTTTTTTTTCAAAGACAGTAAATGTTGGCTCAATATGTGTGATAAAAACATGACAGTATACTCTTCTGTGTTGTTTGTTAAACCAACATCTTTTATCTAGTAACGGGGTTTAATTGAAGCTCTGATCAACTTGTAGGTCACAATACTTCAGGATTATAGAGTGTTCTAAATATTTCATTGACTTTTCACTACTATAGTTTTCAGAGGCTTGTCTATCTGGCATACAGGAGAGAAGCTTCAATGTTGCTTCTGGACACAATAATTGATTTCTGCTATTATGAGGTGAAATCCAGCAGGTTCTGTCAGGTTCTGGAGAAATGGTAGCGGAAATTTTGAGCAGTTCAGAGAACCAGCAAATACCACGACTGGCTGTCCCCAGAGTGGGGTCGGAATGGAGATTTTGCAATATCCTTCCCCCAAGTCTGGGGAGAGAATGGGGATTTTGCAGTATCCTTCCCCTGGACTGGGGTGGAAATGGAGATTTTGCAGTATCCTTCCCCTGCCACGCCCACCAAGCCACACCATGGCCACCAAGCCACGCCCACAGAACCGGTAGTAAAAAATTTGGATTTCACCATTGAGCTAAACTGATGGTGACTCTGTTCTGCAGTTATGACGCAAGATTGTCTCTGTAATGCCAATCTGTGGGGGAGGGGTTGTCATGACACCAGTACATATTGGATGAAGTCATAATGCACATTTTTATCATTTACCCACCAGCAGATGTCCATGCTCCCAGAAATTCTCCAGGTACTACATTTGGATTTTAACATATGAATTGTTTTTATGTTTTTGAATGTTTATTTTTGTACCCTTTTATGTCATTGGCAGTTTTCCATCCTGACGTTGACTAGAAAGATAGAATATAAATCTACTTCAACATGGCAAGAAAGCACAGCATTATTTTTTAGCAATTGTGATTACAACAGAATTCAGTAAGGATTAGACCTTTAACCTTTAGACCGTTTGTTGCTGCCTTAAACAATAATTTACAAATTATAGAATCTGGGTTCCCATAAAACCTGTGTGAGTTCAGTGAATGCTACCATTGTTCATTCTCAGAAAAGTTAGAAGTCTTCTTTTCTCTCTCTCTCTCTCTCTCTCTCTCTCTCTCTCTCTCTCTCTCTCTCTCTCTCTCCCCCCCCCCCCAATTATATTAGAGTCAAGAAAAAGTGCTTCTTTCCTGAATCTGAGATAAATATGGCCATGGATCTTGAGCCAGGAGTCACTTTAAATCAGATTTTGGGATTACTCTGATTTTCTGTAATATAGTATTTATAAACACCATATGTTTCTGTGATAGTCTTTCTATATGATATTCAGATCTGCACTTTCCAGATTTCATCGCCACCATAAACAACAGGGATCCTAGTTATAGAAATCCAGGAATTGTTTCAATATATCTGGAGGAACTGGGTTGAAAGTTGTTGGAATAAGATGTTGGAAATGTACATTCCTCCAGCTATTTATTACTTAAGTATGTAAACAACCTACAACCAACAGAATGTTTTTCAAACTCTGGATGCTACAGGATTATTAATACTGATGTTTACCATGCCATTATCATAGTTCTGTTATTCTGAGCCTGAATATCTAAAGTTTTGTCCTTCAGTTACAAGAACATAAGAAAAGTTGTGTGAAATCTGTCCAATGATCTAACCCAGCTTTCTGTTCCTATATAGGACAATCAGATATTTAATGAGAAGTCAAGCAGGATAGGAATATACAGTAGCAACATCTTTCTGCCTATGCCCACTAACAACTGGTATGTTACTTTCAGAACTAGAGGCTATATGATCATTATGATTAACAATCTTTGATGTTACCTAATTTGGGTAGTGAAAAATCTATAAGAAAACAACCAAGCTCAGAGAGCACCAAGAACCCCTCATTGAATAACCTTATTCTTCCATGATACTTCTTTTAAAGTGGCCTAACTTAGAGATCAGAAATATTTCCTTTTATCTGCCTCAAAGCTCTCACTATTCAACTTAATTTAATGACTCTGAGTAGTAGTATTATGTAATATTATAATGCTATATTAATATTATGAGAGAGAAAAACACATTGTCCTATCAATTTTTTAATATATGCCTTGTACCCCTTCTTATTTATGGATAGAAGGCAATGTAGCATTATGGTTAAGATGTTAGACTAGTAGTGAGACAACAGGTATTTAAATCCTTATTTGACCAAAGTGTTCATTTGACTACTGAGTGATTTTGGGCCAGTTACTGTGTTATAGATCAATCTATTTCACAGCATTACTTTTATGGATATAAAATGAGAAGTGAGCCCATGTAAGCCACTGAGCAGCTGTTACAAATAGGATATATCTAAAATATATCCTATATTTTATGTATTATGTAATCCTATATATATATTATGTGTAATACATATATGTAATGATATTTTTGTTCAGTTTAAAAAGTGCCAAATATCATAACCATCCATTAATGAAAAGCCTTAATGATTTTGATTGCCCCTCTTTGTACTTTTATTATATATTATACCAGCTGTATAATGTTGTATTTTGGGGTGGTGAGCAGAAATGAACAGTTTGAAAGCACTATTATGGTGATAAAGCATTCTGAGAATTAACTTGTAATATTTTAGTAATTCACTTACTGGTCTTTTCTCTTACCACCCATTCTGAGGTTTTTTTTCTCCCTGATATTCACTGCAGCTACCTTATTTTGTGAACTTTTAGTTTAAATGTTTCATAAGGATCTACTGGCAGATACTCCCCCCTCCCAATTTTTTTCCAGTCTTAATAGATAGCTGATGACTTGAAAGCTAAGCACATTCAGACCAGGTTAGACTTGGAGGGAAATCATCAGGAAATTCCATAGACTAGACTGGAAAATTTTAAAAAAAATATCACATATTACAAAGCTCTTTTATATAATTGCCAAGAAATTGCATGGATATGTCCATATAGTCACACAAGGATTTGAGTTTCACCTAAAGGAATTTTTATTATAGACACAGTAACAGAGCACACAAACCTGTTTTTTTTAAACTCTTCATTTATTTTTTTTAAATAAACTTTTGAATAGCTTGACATGCAACATTTGATGTGATCTGAGCAGACAGGGATAAAATGACAGGATGTCAACAACCATCAAGAAGACAGTTAAACAGGGTTATTGCTGTTTTAAGAGTTTGATGGGAAAGAGGCTTGCAATCCTTTGTAAAAGCCACTTTCCCTGTCTCCCAACCCTGTTTGCCCTATTGACTCAGAAGTGGTGACATTAAGTTAAAGATGTGCAGTGGACTCACTGTTCCCTCAAAATATACAGATGGGAGCACAAATGAAAGGCCCCTGAGCCAGCTATCAAGAGATAAAAGGGAACAACTGAAAATATGTTGATAGCAGCCTAATTTTTTTGTTTCACTTTACAGAATCATTAGGCCCCGGCCTGTGCCCCAGATATGCAGTGGTTATGACTGGTTAGGACTTGCTAGAGAATTTACCTGTCAAATCCAACAGGTCTGTTCTGCAAACTGTAACCCTGCCCCTGCAAAAGCAAAACCACTATCTAGTTTCTCCTTTACAGAATGAAATGGGGCCACTTATATTCTTGAGGCCATGTTGCTGGCTCGTAGAGGAGTTATGGTCCCCACGGATAAAGTCCTCATCCATTGGAACCTTCTGTTCCCACTGAGGAAACAATAACTGCTCAGGATAGGCAGCATTCCTAACATCGTATCAACTGAAGGAAATGACTAGCAGGATCTCCTTTTTGTAGAAGACTTTCCAAGGCCATTTCTGAAGTGCCATAGCGACCTACGAAAAATGGGAAATTTAAGTCCATAAGGGCTGAGGCTCAAGCATCATGGGAAACTCCTAAAGGTGAAGCTAGCTGCCAATATTGTATATTCTTTGGGGATTACCCCAAAGGATAAGAACTAGATGTTAAAGCTCTAGGCCTTATCTGAAAGTCAGCTAATACGTACACGATAACATTCTAGCCTACCTACTTGGAGGTATTCAACTTCTATTCTTACAGTAAGACCTAAAGATATTGGGGTGGGTGGTGTTCTACTGCAGGTCAAGGGTTATTACGACATGTGGGAGATACCTTATGCCCTTTCTCTTCGGCAAGAATTGTTTGCACATTAGGGGTGCTTCTACATCTAGGTTCTTCCCTGGCAGCCCATCCCTTAAGGCAACTGAGGCAGGAAAGGAGAGGCACAAGTCCTCCTGGAGTAAGGAGCAGGGATCCAAAGAGATAAGGGAATACATTATTCTCTACTTAAGTAAGTAAGACAGAGAAACAGTGAGAGTGAAGCAGCAGCTGATAAATATACAGGACACGGAGAGAGCAGGACACAAGGACAGGGCCAATTGTAGCAGAAGTCAAGGAAAGCCGGCTGCAGCATGCAGGTGTGAGGCTTCCATCCCATTTAGAAACTACAAGATGAGGAAAAGAGGGAAGAGGGAAAAGTCAATAGAAATGATCTTAATATACAAGCTTCTCTCCAGCTAAATATTAAGGAGGAAGCTTTCTGCATTTAGTTCTGCAATTCACCAACAGTTCTTACAGAGATAAAATTGGTGTTGAATCATTAAGCCCATGGATTTGGTGACAGCCAGCCAGAATACTTACTCCTGAAAGCTCACAAACAGGATTTATGTAGTGAAGGATCAAGGGGGTGGGGGGGGGGGGGGGGAAAGGACCTACCCTATACCCCTTGTGCAGGACAGAGTTTATTCTGTTTTAATTAAAAGGTGTCTAACAAATCTTGTGAGAAAAATATCCAGTTGGAAAAAGCTGAAGGGCAAATCTGATGGAGTCCTGGGAAGAGGAAATATTATGAGATGCAATAAAAAAAATTGGTGAGATAGAGAGCATATGATGGACTGTACCTGATGGTGAGTTTAGATGCTCCGGGCAGGTGGTGATACTAGCTATTAGCTGGCTGCAGTCTCCTGATGAAAGGGAAAGAGCTTGGCTTGCTCATCAGCTTCAACACCACAAGGCAGGTCACTTCTACAGCAGAGGAAAAGGGAACACATAGTATCTCTGCTAAGTGCTTTCCCCGTACTTTCGTATACAAAAATAAATAAATAAATGATTTATCCCTGGAACTAACCACTTTGAAGAAATAAGAAAACTGATTTGAACCAATGGCTGGGCAATCATCCTCCATACAGCTTCTCACCTGTTATCATTGATGTCTGTGGCATTTCCTGTGCACCCATCCAGTGGAAGAACAGGGAAAGAAAAAACAGCATTACAATTCAGAGAAGGGCACATGCTGAAGGAGCAAACAGTGCCATTCATGTGTGTATTTAGTTCTGCCTGGAAAGTGCTGCCTCACTGAAACTTAAAACATAAACCTACCAGCACCTCATGCACAAGATAATCAGAAAGGAGACTTATTCTGAAGTATTTTCTACCGAGCTAACCATCTCTCAATTTATTTTCTTTGCTTTCCAGCTTTCTTGTCCCATTTGTTTGTTTTGTGAGACAAAACCCATGCACCACATCTCTGTCTGTAAACCAAGAAATAGTGGGATGTGAGAACAGACTTTCATTATAAAAACACTACTCCTCACCAAGTGGGTCCTTTAAATGGGGCCACAATGATCTCAAGCTACTGATAGACCCAGTCTAGGCAAATAGAAAAGCAAGAGGCACCCTCCCTTCTCCTTAAGAGTGCACTTATTTTTCTTCTCAATATCCTACCATTATCCATATTGAGCTTCTGATAGGAGGTCAGAGGGGCAGAGGAGGAGGTGCTTCCACTGCTGGAAGGTGCATTTGTAAAGCTGCATGAATGGAAAAAGAAAAGGGATATATAAGCACTGAATGGATATTAATAGGTTATGTATGCTAAAAGGACTATAAGTGCCTAGCTGTCTCAATTCTATTCCACTTTTCTCAGTGCTGAAGCTTACAGCTGAGGGGAACTTCTAGAGATCGTTGTGCTGTAGTAGAACAGAGAACCCTGAAGCCAAATGTGACGTTAAAAGCTGGGGAGAGAAGATCTGTGTGTCAAAGTGATTTTAAAAAGCCTTTTCAAGTAAGAATGTGTAGGAAATAGATGACTATTAAGATCTTGTATTCAAATTACTAAATGTACTAAATTCCAGGGGAGAGTATTTAATCTGAAGAGGGCAAATTTGGGAATTAGTCATCCTCAATGTGGATGAACTTGTTCCCGATTCTCCAACTTAAATATTGTGCCTTTGAATGACAGCCAAACATAGCAATCTGTTTTTTTTAAAAAAAGTTTTGTTTTTAATTCCAGTTATTTTTTTCCCCTATGCATTTGTGAAGACTGTAATGATCTGGTAAGTAATTTATATCTCCAGTTCAACTTGATGTATCCTAGATTACATTTTTAAAAGTAGGTTAGACCAGCAAGCACATAAGCAAATACAAATTCATTCTTCTGGCACGGCTTCTTCTCCACATGATAATATATAGTGGATCGTGGACATTCAAATTATTTTAGAATTCCAGAGTCCAGATCCAAAAAAAAAATTGTAGTTGGCCTACTCTGCAACCAACCAATAACTAAGACAGGACATTATTTAGATCAGATTTTATGTAAGTCAAATGCAATGATGACATATTCAACTTTGATTTATGGAGCAAAATGTTCTTCAGATCGCCTCTTGAAAAACTGATAGATTCATCTAGGAAGCTTGCTTAAGCCAACCACAGCTTAAGCCAATCATAGTTTGCACAATTTAACAGAAATAGAAGTCAAATATACTCACTAGCTATCAGGCACAGTGCCGCCAGAATTCAGGTAGGCATTTTGATAATTCTGGAAGAGGCTATTGGTGTAGCTGATGCAATCAGAATTACGGACACCGTAAGGATTGGTTGGAGATGAAGCTGGATAGTGCCCTGGTCGCACTGGTTTTGCTGCAAGAGGAAACATGTTAGATTTGGTTGGATAAACCATACAGTATTTCTTTGGAAGAGTAAAAGACAATCTGAACAAGAAAAAAATCTGAAAGATACTCATAAGGCTTATAAAATTGTTTGTTTATGACTTTTCTTCACAAAGCAAAACCCAAGAGCAAAACCAATAAAATAAATAATTCAATAAATCTAAAGAAAATCTTTCTGAAATAAAGATTTCTATCCATTATAATAAAGGATGTATAGTCACTGAGTGTATGTGTGCACGCATTAATTAATTAATTTATGGAGCTAAGATTTTCAGGATCTGAGTTCTATTTCTCCACCCCACCGGAAGAGTTTAATTTCCTTCCATGCATAGAAGGGCACTATTGAATTGGGCTGCAGGAACAGAGCTGGGATTTTTGGGATCTGAGCGCCATTTCTGCTGGAGAAGTTCCCCTTCCCTTGGCAGGTAGGCCTTTTACTCTCAAAGTTCTGCCTGAAGATTGTGTGTGTGTGGTGGGGATGGAATCTCAGCTCTGTGCAGAGTTGAGATTCCCACCTGGTTGGCAGTCCTTTTGTTCTCAAAGAGCTTTCTGTGTGGAAGGAATCTCAACTCTGTGGTAGGTGGTAGCAGCCTGCAATCTTCCCTGCCAGCTTCCCCACAGATTCTCTGGGAAAGCTGGCAGAGAAGATTGCAAATTGTGATCACATGATCATGGGGCGCTTGGCTACTAGTTGTAAGTGCAAACAAGTTCCCAAGCACCCAGATTATGATCACATGATTGTGGGATCCGTATGTGTGAGGTTTCAAAACATCCAGTTTACAAACTGTAAAGCATTCTTCCTAACGTCATGGTACCTTCAAATGGTCATTAAATGGATGAGGACCACTTGTAAAAGTCGAGGACTACTTGTAAAATTTTAAGGATTGTGTGCCTATAGCAGAAACTTCTGTGGAAAATGATAGGTTGCTTTAACAAAATTTCAGATTAATGCAGCAGGTGACACTCCCCATCTTCCAAACTACCTTTGCTGAATTGAATCGAAAGTATGGCACAGCATTACATACACATTAGCCAAGTAGAAATGATATTTGCTCCTTTCTAGAACACATATCAACAATATACCTGTTACCAGTGAGAACTGTCTCCATGCTCACCAGGAATGGACCCCTAAACTACAGGATTTGTTTGCTTACCAATCTGTACAGAGTGGTTGCGCTTCATGCTGTTTTTGTAGCGCACTGCTTCCTTGATGCGGTCTACCTCCTGCTGGTAGCGACGCTTGTCTTTCATTGCCCCTTCCTTGGCTTCCTTCAGTGCACCCTCCAGGGCCTTAACTCTCTCAGCCGTAGCCCGAAGACGTTTCTCCAGTTTAGGAAGCTCACAACGCAGATCTGCATTGTCACGAACCAGCTGGGCCCCAAGTTAACAAGAAAGGGAAAGAAGAGTAATGGAGGTGAAGTGGACGAGATAGGCACAACTCCATTCCCCAAGACCTGAAACATTTGCCTCCAGTCCCAAGATGGTTCTGCCCTGCTTTCTCGCATTCTGTCCTTTCCAGAAAAACACACAGTATCTGCTAATTCTACCCAATCTGGTCTACCTGGAAATCTCACACCTCAGAAGCGTGTTTTTTTTTTCCTAGAAGGGAACTACTACATCGCTTCTTATCCTCTTGCATCATAGATTTTGTAGGAATGTTTGAATAGGCCTTTCAGAGCAAAATATGAAGGGCATATTCAAAGCCAACATCTCAATTTGCAAGAACAAGCTTTACGTTCACTCTTGCCCTACTTCTGAACGCCATGATGGAAAAATCCTGTGGAGCTGGTCTTGAGGAATGCCTGAGTGAAAGGTAGCAGAACTTGGGGGTGTCGGGGGAGCTTTCAAAAATTATGCAAAAAGAATATTTTAAACATAATCAGCCACTGCTCCAGGTTATAATGAAATGGAGAAAAATAACCCAAATACCACACCAATTGAAGTTCTCTCTGTTGCACATCTATTAAAAGCAATCTATAGTTGACACAGATGCTGGTGATAAGTCACTGCCCTTTATAGGTGACACCCATCCCTTGTTCCCATTAAGCAGGCCCCAAGTGCTACAGATCCAAGCCATGCACCATGCTGGGGTGGGAACATTTTATGAAATGCAAGGTCGGGAGATAAAAGGCCGAGGGCTCACAATGATCCATTTAACTCTCACCATATGTAAGCTTGAATTAAACACCAGGTGGATAAGCAACATGAGGTGACAGCTTAATGGCGTGAGATGAACAATTACTCAAGGGGCAGCCAGCAGCACAATAGGAATTGGCAGGAAAACTACTGGGCAGCCCAGCCTCCAAGGGAGGGAGAGAAAATGTTTGAGATAATAACATTTAGTTCCCATATCCGGAGATCGATATCAAACCAGAATGGGGGGGGGGGGTGAAGCATATAGTGAGAATTTATGAACCATATTTTTTCCAGATAACTGTAGAGCAATCTTCTGTAATCTGATGTCCGGAAGATGCGTTGGATTATAATTTCCATCAATTTTAGTTGTTACTAAGGAGGCTATATGGCCTCAAACTGGGAAATTATCTGCAATTCATCTAACTATTTTGATGTTTGTTTGTATTTACTTAATGTTGTTGTGGAAGAAAGCATTGCTGTTGAGATTTTAATGTGGAACAGCTAAGCTTTAACTTTTTTTTTCTTTTTGTGACATATGCTGTGTAGGACAATTTGGTCAGGATTGCCATGGCAAGAGAATGGATAGTAGAAACCACATACATGAAGCTGCTGAGAATGAGGCCTTTGTACAGACATGAAGGCCACAATGGTAGTGGTTGCCATGGCAACAAATTATGACCTAATGCAAAACGGTCATTAGGGGGATGGAGTTGCCATGGCAGTGGAATGGTGAGAGGCACCTGACCTTTCACCCAATCAGTGTCCTCCCACCCCCACCCCCAAATAAATATCTGTACTCCCAATTTGGTCACCAAGTGCAAACATTTCCTGCCCAGCCCAACAGGTAGAGGAAGATGTGAGAGTGGCTGTACAGTACCTTGGAGACCCAGCGATCCAGCTAGGGTACAGCAGCAATGGGAAAAGGGGGATACAGATATGACTCAGCACACCAGCAGACTCCCTATTAAACCCTGCTCTGGAAACCAGAGTGAAAGAAGTTACACCCCAGCAATGTCTATTGCTTCTGGCTGCTGGTATCCGAGTAGTACCTTCTTTTCCTGATCTGAAAATAGGGAACATTCTCTCTTTTGAGCATGGGATGTGGCAGAAGCATCTTTCTACCATATTACTCAGCTAAAGTAAGCGGAGACAATTGGAAGAGGAAGGAGAACAGAACAAGAGTAATGGAAATCATGTGATGGGTATGAGAAGCAATGCAGGGAATGGATATAAGCAAATACCAACATTCTAAGTACACATCGTCCCTTGCTACTTTGCCACCTTGTCTTAATTTACTCACGTCAATAAATACATGATTTTATGAGGGAATGGAAGGCCTTAGCCTGAAATGCAAATCCATCTCACTTCTTTCTACTTCCTGATATTTTCGTTCCATTCATCGGTTGAAACTTTCCAAGACCTGCTGCAAAATCTCACCAAATTGCACTTAGAAACAAGTGTGAGGTTTTCAGTTAAAGCTGCCACGGTTTCATAGCAAATATTGTTGGGAAGGAAAAAGGAACCAGAAGGGAGAGGTGCTAAAGTACCAATACAACTGGAAGCAGAATTTGAAAGCCAGGATAAGAGGGCTGGGTAATTCCTGCTGAGCCAGATGGTAAGGAATGTTTTCTGTATTGTACCAGAAGACACAATTCCCACGGGACAAAAATGGTAATTTATCATGACCAAAGCTAAGCATGGAAAGAGCTCTTCTTTAGTCTGCTACTGGGGAGTACACATTATTTATGGATGCACCTTTTACTTCGCATGCAGAAAATCCAAATTGAATCCCTGGCATCTCAGTAAACAAAGTTGCAGATGATGATGAGAGCTCCAAGTCTCAAGCAGACAAAGAGGAAACAGCTTTTCGGAGGCTATAGAACCTCCCTAGAGAACTGAGTTCTGCTAAGGCTGAACCTGAACTGGATCCCATTTCTCCCAACTTCTTCAAATCCTAAAGAAGATTCACTGACTCCCGCAATACGTCCATGCTGCAATGCACTTCGTATGAAAGAACAGAGAACTAAGCCCAGCAAGTGTGCGAGGTCCTGAGCCCAGGCTTCTTAAGTGTAACATGTATTGATGAATCCAGTAACTGTAGAAAGACCCACTGAAACATCTTCAAATACCTGCCTTGTTGTTGCCTTATGCCCCCAAATTCTCAATGCTTTGATTACATGTGCCATGTATTATAACTGTCTCACTCTGATATGATCTGTACATCTTGTTTTTCATTTATGACTGAATTTGGAACGTTCTTATTGCCTGCTGCCAACTCCTTTTGTATGATGGCTGTATTTGTTTTTGACAAATACAGCTAACTCAATGGATCAGTGATGGGATTTACTAAAAAGGCAAACTTCATGAGCTCATCCTTCAGCTGCATATTCCTCAGGTTTCTTGCCTCCATCTAAATAAATATTTCTCAAGTGTTTCATCACTCACAACTCTTCAGTTAAAAAAACAAAGGACTCATAATTATTTGAGAATGATTCTTTCACTCTGTCTGGAATCTTCCTTGTTGCTACAACAAATTTCTGGATAGCTTTTCTTATCCTTTTTACTTTATTAATTTGAAACTATCACAGGATGCAAATTGTGCCACGAAACATCAATCTCAAAAAAAAAAAACATTTTTCAAGGAGTTATTTCTTAATAGATGTAGTTAAACTTACAAAACTGCTTCAAAATGTCCACTATTTGGAAAGGCAGTTAAGAAGGGGAGATGAATACTCAAGTAGTTTGTGTGTTTCTTTTTTAAAACATGCATCTGTCTACCACTCAAGCCACTTCTAAAGCCAAGAGAAGGAGGTTGAAATTTAAAAGAAGGAAAACCTGTACTAAGTATATTATTTAAAAACCACTTCAGTTGCCTCCCCTGAAAGGCAAAATAAACAATGTTTTATCAGCAAAGCAAGGCTCTAGAAGCCGTGCATCTCCTCTCTGGGAATTAAAGGTTTGGCCTTTAGTTCTTTTAAAGTTTTGTTTTATTGTTGCTCTTGTTCTTCTGATCTGTTTCTTGGTGGAGACATTGGTCTGAATTATTTCCTCTTTCCAAAACAATCCTACATTCTTCTTCAAGATGGGTTTACTCCAATGGTGAAATCCAAATTTTTTTACTACCAGTTCTGTGGGCGTGGCTTGGTGGCATGGCTTGGTGGGCATGGCAGGGGAAAGATACTGTAAAATCTCCATTCCCAACCCACTCCAGGGGAAGCATACTGCAAAATCCCCATTCCTTCCCCACTCCTGGTGGAAGGATATTGCAAAATCTCTATTCCGACCCCATTCTGGGGCCAGCCAGAAGTAGTATTTGCTAGTTCTCCGAATTGCTCAAAATTTCTGCTACCGGTTCTCCAGAACCTGCTGGATTTCACCCCTGGTTTACTCCCAGTTCAATGGATATAACAGCACAATTGCAATCATACATATTGGTTCTGCCTTTTAATTTAAGACTGCACCCCTATAGATTTTGCAAGAACATCATAGGGTTGATAAAAGTGCTCTCCCCTCGGGATGTTTTAGAATTTGGACATATATGGGAGGAAGGCCAGGACTTTATACAGGTAGTCCTTTACTTACAAGAGTTCATTTAATGACCTTTCGAAGTTACAACAGCCCTGAAGAGAGTGACTTTTGACCATTTTTCACACTTACACCCTGCTGCATCCCAATGGCCATGTGATCAAAATTCAGACCCTTGACAGCTGGTTCTTATTTATGATGGTTGCAGTGTCCTGGGGTCATGTGATTACCTTTTGCGACCTTCTGACGAGCAAAGTCAGTGGGGAAGCCGGATTCACTTAACAACTGTGTTACTAACTTAACAACTGCAGTAATTCACTTAACAACTGTGGCAAGAAAGGTTGTAAAATGGGGCAAAATTCACTTAACAAATAACTTATTCAGCAACAGAAATGTTGGGCTCAGTTGTGGTCTTAAGTTGAGGACTACCTGTATCTGCCAGATTCCAATAGCTCCTACTCTTACTGCATTCTTATAGCTGGTATTTAAAAAGTCCCCCTATTGTTCATAATGGAAGAGATACAATTCTCTTTTTTCTTTCCATTCCACCTCATGATCTCTGAAAGCAAAAATAATCAACAAAAGAGCTAGAGTCTGGGACTTTATAAACCCTGTATCGTAAAATGTTTTCACCTGGTATGTATTTTTAAAAATCATAAGATGCCTTTTAGATCTACTTCCTCCCTCTACAGATAACACATGAATAAATAAATAAACAAGATGTTAAATTGCAAAAGTCCATCAATGATGATACTTAGGTAAAGGTACAGATGGGCAATATAGTATATAAATTAAATAAATAAATATAAATAAATAAAATAAATGATATTATTCAGCTTGTTGTCACTGATCACCTGGTAAGGAAATGGCGAGCAATAAGCCCTAACTATCAAAAAGATCATTGTCGGGGAGAGTATCTATTGTTTCGGAAGGGAAATAGTGGAATGCCTTATGGATCTTACAGTTTTTGGCTGGATTCACACAATGCACGGATTCAGAACCACAAATCAACCAAACATTTTAGTGCACTGTCTTGTGTGAAATTGGCCAGGGTGATTTATTGATTTCCTATTTTTTTTACAATGTTATATTTCTTGTTTCTTTACATAAATAAGCATAATTTATCTAAACATAAACATACATTCTTGAGTCCCTAAAATCTATGGAACTACATGCTATAATCCCTGTGAATTGCTACACACTCAGAAATACACCCTCATGCAGGGGGTAATAAAAGAAATGAGCATGCAACTCTTCTCTCTTAAACTCCCAAACCATTCTCTGTCTGATCCACAGGATTGGTTTGCCAAATAATCAAGGATACTGATACAATATGAAGGGGATCAATAAGCTTTAAATCTGGCGTTAGAAAAAGTGATTCTATTTTGATGAGAAAGTAGGAAGAAGAAACGTGTTGCCTTCTAAATTTGATGAACCATATTTTCTAGCCAGCTTTGCAGCCTGATCAAAGCTGATCAAAAAAGCACTTTTTTACCCAGTTTGATGCAGTAGTTAAGGCACCAGATTAGAAACCAGGAGACTCTGAGTTCTAGTCTTGCCTTAGATACGAAAGTTGGCTGACTT
The DNA here is from genome assembly GCA_030761175.1 of Masticophis lateralis. Taxonomy (NCBI): domain Eukaryota; kingdom Metazoa; phylum Chordata; class Lepidosauria; order Squamata; family Colubridae; genus Masticophis; species Masticophis lateralis. The sequence goes on from JAUDYJ010000002.1 coordinate 150,631,063, forward strand.
TAGGGTAGTCACTCTTTTCTCAGTCCAACCCATTTCACAGGGTTATCGTGGGGACATGAGGAGGAAGGAGCATTAGGTATGTTCACTACCTTGAATTCATGCCTTGAATTGTTTATAAAAATGATAAAGGTGGGAAATAAATAAATAAATTCCAGGAGTTATCATTCAGCAATATCTATCAGGCTCACCAATTCCCCACCCTGATTTAAGCAAACTTAACATTAAGTGAGAACAAATATGTGCAGGAGTTTTATTATAGAAAGAGTCAAAGAGTAAGCCTGGGCAATATATTGATCTTGCATTATGTGAATTCCAAAGCAAGCGAAGAACATGTCCATGCACGGATTTGTGCCAAATGAGTCCTAGGTGAATGAAAAAATTTGAGAGCACATCCAGATGGCCTTATGAACATTCAATGCTGCTACAATACATGGTGACTGCAGAATGGAGACAGAGAAAAAGATTCCCATCCAATTGACTAACTACTGTATAAGGAACGAAAACAGCCCTGAATTCACTAGCTGTCCTCTCCATCTGCTCCATCCCTCTTTGTGGTTGCTTGGCTCTCATTCAGCCACTTACTCACTCACCTGTTTGTGAACTTTTGTAAGCTGTTCCAGGTTGTTCTCAAGAAAGGAAATCTTCTGTTTCTGGGAATGAGCCCCCCCACTGTCCTCGGGTTCCAACTCCGCACTCTGGAAAGAAGGAGCAAGAAGATATTTATCTCTGCAGCAGTGAAGGAAAAGGGAAGAGAGGAAGATCCTCTGAGATAGAACAGCAATGACACCAGCAGTGCAAAGCCCAAATAAAACTATATGGATCAGTCCACACTAAAATTTATTCTTTAGTTGCCTGCTTACAAAGAACTGTAATTCCAAGTGTGAAATGTGCATCATACAGATAAGGAATGGCAAGAATGGGTTCCAGAATTGGGAATGACTGTGAATTTAATGTAACCTCACTGAGAACCGTTCAATAGAACCATTTTCTACCTTAATTTGAGCAAAAATTCAAAACTGCTATGTGGAGAAATTAGAAGAAAGTGAATTTCCTTTACAATGGAAAGAACACATCTGACTTGCACAAAGGGCTTCCTAAGATTGGGTTGAGGCTCCAAACATATCACCCTACTACCTAATTTTGTAGTTATTAGTGGATCGGAAGATTTTCAAGGAGTCTAGCTAATGTAGAATAAGAGCTAAAAGACATGGTACATCAATATAGATTTGCTTTCACATCAAATCCCACCCTTGCAATGACTTCAGGTTGTGGCTTTAGGCAAATACAATATTTCACACCTTATCTTCTCACTCCTACCTGCAATTTGGGGACAGAAATCTCCACCTTAAGAGATTTTTTATAAAGATGCCTTTCAAAAATAAAGTGTTTCAAAAATTCACAAGTTTTTGATGCGTTTCAAGAGCTACCTACTTTCTTAACTCGAGTCGTGACGTCTTGAACGAACAGCTTGCGAAGGTTGTGGAGGGTCTGGAGTTCACGGGCCTAGAAAGGGCATAGAAAAGAAAGCTGAGATGTTTTAGTCTCCTCGTTCACTTCCTCTGGTTCTATTCACAAAACTCATTTAACTGGGTCACAGAAGGGGAGCATATTACGTAAACCCTTTGAGCTACATTAGTCACTTGCTTAACCAAATCTGGTCAGATTTAGCCCCAGACAGTTAAACTGTTGTTCTCTGTGGATAATGTCAGCTAATGTGCAAACTACTTATGAGGTAATTAGTTGTTTTACAAGGATACACTCTAGATAATTCTAAAGAGACTCTGAAAATGGGATGAATCTGTCTGTGTTCCTTAGCAGTTTTAACTGCCCTCAAACATAGCCCCACAAGGAGGGCAAAAGATGGCAGAAATAAATTAGTAGTGAGTAAGCTTTCCCTCCAAATCTTTCTGCAGTAGTACCAATCACAATTGTACTACTTCAGGTTTTTTTTAAAATACTTCACCGGGAAGGGAAATGGAATAAAAAAGGCCACAAGAGGAAAAAAAGGGACAATCTTTCAGGTTTCTTTACAACAGCTGGGAGCCCTAAAAAGTGGCCATCATATAACAGAGTCCTCCTTGTACCCGATGCTGCTGCCACAGATGTGAGTCTATTCACTAGGAATGAGAGAATACTGCCTTTCAGGATGCTTACAACGGTCTCCTCCAGCCCTTTGAGGTCTTGCTTGGACTGCTCGTGGCGCTCGTAGAGAAATCTGTGAAGCAAAAAGAACATGTGGGGCAAAGACACAATGGGAAAAGTGTTCTCAGAAGAATTTAATTGTCCTCACTAAAGCATAAGTAGCATAGGCAGGTGCTGTCTATTCCCTTATGCTTTAGAATCCTGCATATGATCAAGATTAGAGGCAGTCATAGATATGGAGGATGGGCAGGCTTTGAAGGAATGTCATTTGGTGGGCCCAGAAAATGAGCCTTTTCTGAAGTAGCGTCTGCCTGATGGAGAGCAAGATGTTCTCAATCTTTCAGGTCTTTTGTATTGACCTGGCTTTGTGCCCAGACTGGAGGTACTGGAGAAGTGAAGGGACTTATCTCCTAGCTATGTTAATGACAGTGGACTGCAATACTTGCTGGGCTACTATGTATTTTCATTCTTGTACTTGTTCTTATTTTTATTTTGACATTGTTTGCCGCCCAGTCACTTATTGAGATGGGCAGTTATACAACCTGATTTTTTAAAAAATAATGGCTAAATTAATTTTCACCTTCTGAGCTTTTACAATCTTTTACAACTTTTACCAGGGTTAGGGTTCCTTACTTCATTGCTTCTTTGAGTGACATGCCTACATATTCCAGAATGTAGGTGCATACAGAACCGAAGATAATTGAATTAGGACAAAAACATGACTTGATACAATCACTCCCCAGATGCCTAATCATCTTGTCTTCTGCCCTTTGAAAAATTGTCATAATTAGTGGCAATTTTTGGAAGGCTCTATGGATTCCATTCCAGACTTACCACATGGCCATGGGCCTTAGATTGTACATGCCTGTTTTATAAAATCTTAGGACACAGTTTTTTTGTTGAAGGTGGGTAGTGAGTAGCCGAATTCAACTGCATATATGTTTGAGAGTAGGCAGATTTGGTGGCAGAGAAAAACCAAGTACTGTAACTGAGGGGGAATGGTTCACCGAACCCTTCCAAATAACTCCATTGCAGATGAATATAAATAATCTCTTAGAGTTGGGGACTGAGCACCATCTGTTTTGACCCAATCTGTAAAATGTTCTAGAGCTATTCTACGTTAGGAAAAGAAGAAACCCCATATGGGTCATCATGGAAGCAATGAAGAAGGAAGTGAGACACAGCAGGATTCAACAAATTCTTATTGGGAGAGGAAGGAAACAGGAAATGTTCAAAGCTTTAGAACAGGGGTGTCAAACTCAAGGCCTATGGGCTAAATTTGGTCTACAGGGTGCTGGATTTGGGATCTGACCTGCAGGGCTGCCCTGGAAACAGTGAAGGACTGGCCCATGGTGCCTCTGCCAGCAAAAACAGAGCTCAGTAGGGACAAGCGCAGTCACCCTGAACTCCGTTTTCATTGACAGAAGGCGGCACGAGGCTGTCACAGCTGAAAATGGAGTTTGTAAGCCCGGGCCACCACAGACACTCCTGACACGAGTGATGTCAAGCTGGCCATGCCCATCCTGGTCCCCCAAGGTCAAACACAACCCTGATGTGGCCCTGAATAAAATCAAGTTTGACACCCCTTTCATATTAGAAATATGAAATAGGACCCAGTTATGACATTTCCTTGTAAAGGATCATCTTCAATTTAGGATCATCTTTTGGGGTGAATCTGGTATATGTTTTTTTAAAAACCAAATATATTTAAATTATTAAATCTGCCCTCATCCCAATCGAGTTATAGTTCCTTCCCCCACTCTTACATGGGTGTAATGTACTTCAGCTTTTTCCAGCTGATGCCTACTGGCATCAAATCTCAGAATTCATCAGGACCAAACAGATTTTGTTTTAGAGAGTGGGACTAATTCTTAAACACAGGGATGAAGAAAGACAGCTGAAAATGTCTGAGGAAAGGAAGAGTTCTCACGTCAGTTCCTGAAGCTTTTGTGTTTTCTCTTGCTCCTCATTCTTGAGTTTCTCATAGTCAGCACGAAGTTTCTCCAGTTCAAGTTCTAACTTCTGGTTTAAGCTGGACAGGGAAGAATGTATGGAGAAATATGCTATTGTTGGGATGGTAAGCTAATTATCACAGTTTTTCAGCAGCCTTTCAATTTAGCATAAGTTCAGCAAAAGATCTCAATGCTAAAGGCTCAAAATATGGAGACTAAAAAGCCAAAGCCTCTGATCCTTAAAGGACTGCATTTCAGGACAATGTACTGTATAAAAGAGGATATTTGAGTCAACCATCTTTTAAGCCTTTTCATCACAACCCAGCTACTAGTTTTAGGTTTAGCATTGGTATAAATGGATTTTTAACTGCAGCAATCCAGCCTAAGGAATTTTTATTAGGGGAAGTTCTATTGAATGAACTTCCGTTCTCAGGAATGAAATGCTGGCCTTAAATTAGTTTCAGTTCACAGTGTCTCAGGGGTCTTAATTACCAGTCTATAAATCCTATTGATTATTCACAAATTAAAGGATATCGGACAACTGAATTTATGTCACACAAGAGATATGGGTATATAGTAGTGCAACAACTCTAGCTACACTACATTGACATTACTTCTAGAATTAATTAACATGAGATTTCTCCTATTTGGTTCCTCCGGACTTATTAAGAAAGACTATAAATCTCAAATTGTTAGTAAGCATGCTGATTAAGAATTCTGGGAGTTGTAGTCCTAACACAGTTGGAGTGTGCAAGGTTGGTGATGGATGATTTACCCTTACCCCCTTCTTCCATCTTTGTTCCTAATTTCTATTCTACACATGTTCATAAATGGTTTTCGCTTATTTTATTCTTTTCACATTAGTCCTGCCTTGTGAACCTTGTCCAATTTTCTGCTGAGACTCTGCCATCAGTCTCTTGAAACTGATTAAGTCAGGCCCTGCCAAAAAAAAAAAACCCACCAGCTTCTCCAACATAACCTATCATATAATGAGAATCTCTCTCTTTCCCATCAGAACAACTTGCCCCAGCCTAAAAATGACTCACTCTTTAAGTTCATCAATGATTTTTTGCTTCTGGTTGATCTCATCACGTAGGCGTGCCAACTGCTTGTGGTGGGCTTCACGGTGACTCTCTAGCTGCACTTCCAAGGCCTTCTGTAGGAAAAGAAAGCAGTTCAGAAGTATAGATAACAGTGATGGGGCCCCTCATAAAGCAGCAAATCCTGGACACTCTTCAAAAATATATTATTTTCCGGCAAAGCTATACCCTCTTCAGCAGCCCATCATATGCTTGTCCTCTTTTTTCTTGTCCCATCCTGGCTCATGAAAAACACTGATGCATGATTAAGTCTTATATCTTTACTAAAAAGGTTTTCTAGCAGAACTCTAGTGGCAAAAAAAGGTTGGACAAATAATTGTACCCAGACCACAAAACTCAACCAGCTTAAATCAGAGGCGAGAGAAAGTTCAAATCATAAATAAGGTACCAGAAAGTCAGTCAGTTATGGTATCAGAGTCCAAACTTCCTACCCTGTTTCTAATCGGGCTTTTGAGCATATGCGCTAAAATAAGCCTCCCCCATAAAATAAGCCCTCCCCCAAAATATTTAAACACAGAGCTGGAAATCAGGAAAGACTGCAAGAGGAGCCCGATTTTGCTCCATACGTCCCAAAATAATAAGACCTCCCCAAAAATAAGGCCAAGTGTTTATTTCAGGGTTCAAAAAAATATAAGTCAGGGTCTTATTTTTGGGGAAACACGGTACTTGAGAAAGAAAGCTAAAGAGTTGGAGAATAAAGTGGTGATGTAAATGGAGAGCTATTGCCAATTGATGGATGAGGCACTCATATAGGGGCAGTGTGATTTGAATTTGTTCCTGGTGGGGAGGGGCAGCATGTGTGCATCTGTGTTTGTGTCTATATTCTTTCTGACCAATTCTTGCTGAGCTTTTTTGCTCAGTCCCCTTTCTTGCACTGGGGAGGTGTTACTTTTGCCTCTTCATCTTCTAAGGCCTTTGATAGCTGCCTCTCCAAGTTGCTAGGCAACACTGCTTTCCCTGCCTGCAACTCTTCCAGTGAATGTCCTCAGGCTGATGACTCTCCTGTAACAGCTCTTCATCTTCTGAATCTGAGCTGGCCATGCGTGACAGTTCTCAAATATGCCTGTCTGGCCTTCTGTCTATCTTTTTTTTTTATTTCCTCCAGCTTTATCCCTCTTTTTAATTAATGCCGCCAGGGGCCAAAGGGATTGTGTAAGTGGGATAACACCCTTGATGTAGAAAGACATGCCTTATCTCTCGTACTAACTTTGACTTCATCTGTATCTTGTATCAGGTCCTGCTCCTTGGCTACATCATGCACCGTCTCTGTGGGAGAGAAGAAAGATCCTTAATGAGAGGATGTTACACAGACTTAGAGCCTGGGTTGGTGACCAGTGTCAGATTAGTAATTTGCTTTCTTGATCTAGGAGACTTGGCTAAAACATCAATTGCTCCTTTAATTTTCTATGATTTCTTGAGCAGGTTATTCTCTCAATTTTATCTCTCCATCTCAAGATTTAAGTGCAAAGTAAAAAAGTTTCTTTTAAAAGACTTATTCTGTACCCTTCCTTCATCGATAAAATGGAAACAGTAACCTGCCTCGTACCCTTATACATATAGCAGGAAAGGCTTTATGTAAAAAAAAAATGAACAGGCTACATACAAAGAATAAATAATAACAGGCAGGAATTACTGTGAATATTCACCCATGGTCAAGAATTCAATTTGTAAGCAAATACTATACGCAAGGACTCAAAATATTCTGCATTAAAATCTGTATTCTGCAACCACTCTAACCTACTCATTTCCTGAATTATTCACATACTTCTGTACCGATCACAAATTATACCATAAGCCCAGTACTGTACATATTACCTTGGGCCTGCAGTTTAGCTAACTCTTCACTCAGAGCATCATAGGATTCTTCCAGGTTCCGTTTCTTCAGCTCCACACTCTGCATGTACTCAGTAAGTGAACGGATCTTGGCTTCATGCTGAGAAGATTAGGAAATATAATTGAATAAGAGATCCCTTTCACAAATGTAGTCTGGATTCCAGACTTCCCAATCTCATTTTCTATGAGGAAGAATTCAACTTTCTGCTTGTTCAACCTTGGAAACTTTCATCTCTCCTCAAATACATCTTCAGAATTCCAAAATAAAGAGGGGACCAAGCAATCAAGAAGCCCTCTTCCATGCTTCATTTCAAGGGTACCCCTATCATAGTTTACAATACAATTCTATGCAAATATATCCAGAAACTGCAATCAATAGGACACTTCTAAGAAATAATACACATGATTAATTAGATTAGACTAGGATTAATATTAATTAGATGGATCATTAATGACTATTGGAAACAGGACATGGTTTTGGAGGAAAACATAATCAGTGTTTGTGTTTGTGGGTGTAGATGTGTTGTATGCTTTCCCCATTTCACATACACCCTCATAATGTTCTTCATGGAGCTGTGGATTCATGAACATTCACTAGGAGAATGTTTTAATTAAAAGAAAGGAATGTTTGTGTGATCCAGAACCAGAAAATGAAAAAAGGGGAAAGAATTTAAACTTATCCTCAATCTGCTATTTCTCTGATCCCATTTTAAAAATTGTTATCGAGAATTATGACATGTGACAGCATGAAGTCTGGCTCCAGAAATACATCTCAAAATATTAAATATTAAAGCAGAGCTTTGTGTTCCAAAGTGATCTATAATTAGATTTCTCATTATTTTCATATGCATTTAGAAGCAATTTTGAGAAGCTGGAAAATGGATTAGAATATTAGAATATTTCTCTGGCATTAGGGAAAGATGGATAATATATGAACTACTGTTTGAAAAAAATCAAAATAGGAGAAAAGTTAAGCCCTCTTCTCTGATTTAAAAACAAACAAAAATCCCACTTTGAGGTTAGCTTCCCATAACGACACAGTTTATGCTGATCCCTTGTTACAGATATTACAATATCCAAAAGAATATTAAGACGCCTATCTGTAAACTGCTGAGTATGTGCTTCTGGTCATTCTTCTGGACTTGGTTTCCCTGATATGTATGTATAAATATTTAAAGATATATGCCAACCATTTGACTTCTACAGATCTGCTGGAAGGAATATTCATGCACTGGTAGCAATGGTAACTTCCTATATACAAGGAAAATGCACATTTGAAGGAGCTTCACCTCACTACTGAAACAATGGTAGTAGCAATAAACTAGATCAACAAGACCAGTGGTGCAAACTCCAAAGCTCCTGAACCTAGACACCGAACCAAAGCTGAAACCAGTCATCTAAGGTCTCCTTGAATTAGGAACCCTCACTGATCTCCCAAAAAAGATTTCCCACCGTATCTATCTCCTTTATGCTGGAACTTCAAGTTTCCTGACACTTGTTTATAGGACCTGACCGAGAAATAACAGAAGGCCAGTTACACACGGAACTAATTTTTGAAGACTTTTTTTCAAGCTTTCTCCAACATAGTCCTTTCCTACCAGCATGGGAGATCCAGTTTGGAAGAAATGAAAGCTAATTAAATCCAATGACATTCCCAATCTAATACGATTTCCTTTTATACCTCCTAGTTCTCAAACATATGGAAAACTCTAAAACCGAGATAGCCTATAAATCCCAAATACTGCTGAACTATAATTTCCATCAATTTCACCCAGTATTGTCAATGATAAAAGGTGGAGGGAGTGTTAATAAGATCTGGAGTATCAGAGATTCCTTACTCAGAATGTGAAAATCTAGACGCTTTTCTATGAGGAGCATTCTGGTCCCTCTTTATTTTTTCTATCAGTTTTAAATGCCACAGCTAGTGTCCTTTTGTTATGGTCCACTGGTGACCTCCGGAGCTGGCAGCAGAGTCGGACAGTGAGGAGGCTGGGGAAGAACATGGGCCAGTCCTGGAGTCTGGGGAAGGCTCAAATGAGGGCTCTTGTCAGAGGCAGAGAGGGGGCCAGGACCATCTGGGAGTTATGTGCTGGCTCTGGAGCCACCAGAGTCAGACATCAGCGAGGCAGAGGAACAGGGGGAGCCTGTTCCCAGTGCGTGCATGCACAGAGCTGCCAGAAGGCAAGAACAGTTAAGACAAAAGGGACGACTCGGGACTAGGGCTTGGAGATGACTGGCCCTTCCCATAAGCCATAAAGGAGGAGCAAAGGCACGTGAGCCTTTGCAGGAAGCAACTTTGTTTGTTCTGGTTGGTTTAAATTCTGAAGCTCCGTTTTGACTCTGTGCTCCGTGTGGCCTTGCAAAGCTAATTGCCAATTAGGTCTTTGGCAGCGTGTCAAGGGAGATAAAGGTGGGTGCTTATCAGCCTTATCCTGAAGGACTGTGGCAGACTTCTGTCGGTCTCCTTACAAACTATTTGTGACTCATTAGGGGCTGTGAATGAACATAATTCACAGCCGTTGAAATAAAAAGAGGGTTTTTGGGACTAATCGTGTGCTTTTTACTGTCTCAGGAAGCCTAGGTCAGAACTCCTTTTATCCCCACTTCCACGGAATCTGACCTGAGAAATGAGAAGCTGGCAGGAAGACAATTCCCGTCCTGTCACCTCCATCTTGCGGTGGCACTCAACTTGAAGACCCTCCAGCTGACGGCAACGTTTCACAACGGACTTCACTTCTGATTTGATCTTGCTGATGTAGAGCCGAGCAACAGTAAATTCTTCCTCAATGGCACCACTAATCTCTACTGGCTAAAAATTAACAATTTTAAAAGAGAAGATATTATTTGAGGAATATACAGGTAGTCCTCGATTTACAACAGTTCATTTAGTGACCGTTGAAAATTACAGCGGTACTGAAAAATGTGACTTATGACTGTTTTTTACAGGTATGATCTTTGTAGCATCCCCGTGCTCACATGATTAAAATTCAGATGCTTGGCAACTGGTTCATATTTGTGATGGTTGCAGTGTCCCAGGGTCATATGAACCCCTTTTGCAACCGTCTGACAAGCAATGTCAATAGGGAAGCCAGACTCATTTAACAACCGGATTACTAATTTATCAACTGCAGTGATTCACTTAACAACTGTGGCAAAAAAAATCATAAAATGGGGAAAAATCAGTTAATAAATGTCTCACTTAACAACAGAAATTTTGGACTCAATTGTGGTCATAGGTCGAGAACTGTCTGTAGTTCAATGTATAATTCTAAGAAGCAGAACTGTTTATTCATCCGTCCTTTTTTCCTTTGCTCATCAGATGACACTCTTCCCAGATCATTAGATTCCACTATTTTCTAAGTAGTTTTTCTCACTTTCTTCAATTTTGTATGTGGTAAAGTCAGCATAAATGCCTTAAACGAACCTTTCTACTGCCCTTTTAAAAAAAATTGGACACATTTAAAAGGGCTTGCTTAAATAGAACAAAGAAAACAATTAGGAATTTCCCCAGATACATCTTATATGTTTCCAAACTGAGAGAGAATGACTACTTTTCTTCTTTCCAAACATTGACTCCCCTATCAATTGCTTACCAGTTTGATCTCACCGTTGCCCACAATGACGCTGAATTCACTCAGATCCTTCATAAGGCCATTGAGGACTTCAGCAATGCGTTTGCGCTGGTGCCCACTGAATTCCTGTAGACGTTGCAACTCTGATTCCAAAGACAACATGGTGGCCTGCAAAGATAGAGACAACTATCGCTTATCCAGCTCAAAGAGAATTCCTCTGGTTTAAACATGTGGGACTCTCAGTTTTTAATTAAAGGGAAAAGATCTTAATTTCTTGAAATAAATTAAATTAAAATTAAATTAATTCTTAAATTAACGATGTAATTTCTTAAGTGTCTTAATTTAAATGTGAACCCTCTGGTTAGGAATTAGATTATACAAAACAAAATTAAGACGAAAAAGATGGTTTAAACTTGAACATATACAAGGACTCTGAGTAAATATCTATGGGGATGGAAGTTTCACCAGTTAAACCAAAAAGAAAGGCTATGGTGAATTTATTAGACCAATCTATGAACACCTGCTACTGAAGTTCTGGAATCTTCTGTAGTTCTGGAGTCTTTCTCTAGGAATCTCTCTATACCATCATTGTTTTCTTTTTGGTATCCTAACAAAACTTCTTTAGTTACTCAAGTTTTGATGAATGTATTGATTCTAGAAGGGCAACATTTGAACCTGTTAAATTTTAACTTGTGTTTTACAGTTCCACAAGGAAATCTCGGCACTTACCACTTTCTGAGACAACTCATCCACCAATAGCTGATTCTGCTGGCTCTTCTCTTCTACCTCCTGGGATTTCTGATCGTAGTTGACAGCCAATTCCTCCAGAGCTTGCAGTACCTCCTTCACCTCCTCCTTAGCGGAATCATTCTCAGCCTGCAGATGGCTTAATTCCTGCTGCACTTTTTCATTGTCCCCACGAGTGGATATTAGCAGCTATCAGAGGGAAAAGGCAGTGTGAGTTAGTAATTAGAGAAATGTCAGGGAAGATATAAGAAAGGAAGAAGATCAGGAAGGCCAAATGTGGATGATATAAAAAGGGGTAGAACTATAGAGAGATTTACAGAGTGCTAAGAAATAGAGGGCTGTTACAGTTACCGTATATTAGTCTTTCTCGACCCAATTGCCTTCTGATTATATATCCATCAATTCCAGTCAGATGTAGTTTGCTTATAATTATCACAGTTGCAATCTAATACAGCCTGAGGACACCTAACTGGGGAAGACTGGAATACAATTACAGTACTTAATTAAAGTGCTGGGAAGACCAGGACAAAATCCATAGCCAGCTACTAAGCTTATTAGCCAACATTGGACACATCATCATCTCTCACAGGACTGTTGGGAGGACAATGTGATGAGAAAGAATGAACAGCTATCATCTGTTCCTTTGAGGAAAGGCTGTCTTAAACTAAAATTAAAAAGTCAGGATGCACTTTTATGCATGTCTGTGCATAAAAGTATTCTTGGGAAATTGCTCACTTCCTCTTGGTCCAGCATCTGCTCTTTTAGTTTCTCCATCAGTTGGCTCTGCTGATTAATTTCATCATCCTGATTGGACAAAAATATGACAGGTAAGGCACAAAGAAAAGGCATTGTGACTGAGATGGGGTTAAAAGGAAACCAGGAGAAGTTTACATAGGATGGAGGAGAGATGTCTACCTTATCATCAAGCTGCTTATAGAGTTTGCGGATCTCCTCCTCATACTTATGCCGCTCCTCATCTGAGATCCGGATGACGATGGAGGAGTTGTTATCATTAATGGGTGTCTCATCACAAGTGTCAGGTACCACCTTCTCCTCATCACTCAACTGCTCTGTTTCTGGGACATTCTCACCTAAAAATGTTTAAATAGAAGACAAGGGACATTTTCACACGCTTATTTTACTGCTGTGTGTATTATAAATCACAAGGTACCATAATGCCTTTCAGGGACAGATCTGTGCAATGATTACAAGAGAAATCACACTTTTTCACCATCCTAGAAATGTGAAGCCCATTCAGAGGAATCAGAATTAAGGAAACTAGGTCTCCTTTTCCAGTGCTAGACAAACTCTGCAATTCAAGGCCATTTTGGTCCAAATCTCTGCATGGAAATTATGCCACTATTTTTTCACAGTAAGCACCTAATATATTAAAGGACTATGTCATCGTAGGAATAAAGATCAAAAATTCAATGAAGAGAAATGACATTGCACAAGTTCTCATCAAGTTCACTCCTTAGCATCTTCATCTCCTGCCAAGGTTGAATAGTCTGATTTGATACAATGCAGTGATTTTTATGACTGTCCCTTGCATTTCATCCCTCTAAGACCCTTGTAGTAATTGCACTTATTATTTAGTTCCTAGGCAACCTGGGGCATCTTTATTACATCATACATACATGCAGCATATGTCTGGGATCATCTGTTCTTAAACTTTGATGAAGCAATGTAACATTTCAGGACATTGATAACCATTTCCAAAGTCTTTCTATTAGGCAAATGCAATTTAGCCATAATTCTTGCTTGCATCCTTGCATTTTTTAAAATCTTCCACTCCAAATATTTATCGACATTATAGAAAAATGAGGAAATGTGCAATTCATTGCTTAGTTTCAGGTACAAATCAATTTTACCCCCAAACCAGCCTTTTGTTCATATGTTAACCTGTCAACATATGGTTGATATACAGGAAATACATCTACTACTAATCTCACTTAATTCTGAAAGACCAAACATGAATGCAGTCAACAGCAAAGCAAAGAGGACCTTTATATTCTTTGCACCCCAACGTACCATTGCGCCAACGTCCTAGCTCAGCCTCCAACTTCGCAATTGTCTCCTTGAGGGTCTTGTTCTTCTCCTTCTCCTTCTCAAATTTCTTCTTCCATTGTTCTGCTGTCAATTCCAGATTCACTGATGCTGTATTCTTGATTGTCTTGGCTCTGAAATGGAAAAGAATATCTTTATGGAGAAGACTTTGCTTTGTTTTGTGGACGTTCTGCTTTGATTGATTGAATAGTTGGTTGGTTGATTGATTGATCCAACTTGTTTTTGACTCATAGCAACCATATACTGTATTTTTCAGAGTATAAGACACACCTTTTCCCCCCAAAAAAGAGGATGAAAATCTGGGTGCATCTTATACTCCGAATGTAGCCCCACCTGCCTCACAAACAGAGATTTCAGAGGCTGAAAGAAGCCTCTGAAAGAAGCTTCAGAAAAAAAGCCTCTGAAAGGCTTTTATCTAAAATAATATGGCAAGCAACATTAGAGCAGTAAACAGCAGTAAAGGTTCTAATCAAACTATGTTAACAAATCTGGAGAATGATACAATAACCAACAGATCTGAAGAGGTTAATCTACATACCAATACCAAAGAAAGGAGATTGAGCAGAGTACAGATAGTCCTTCAGAATAAAAGCCTCTGAAAGAAGCTTCAGAAAAAAAAGCCTTTTTTCTGAAGTTCTGTTTCAGAGGTTTTCAGAGGCAGAAAAAAAAAGCAAGGCACAGAGCTCACAACCAACGAACCTGTTGCTAAAATTCACCTCTGGAAACAAGTGATTGGGGGTACTCCCGGAGGCCAATCCACCCACCAATCAGCTTTTTTCTTATTTTCCTCCCCAAAAACTAAGGTGCGTCTTATACTCCGGTATGTCTTATACTCCAAAAAATACGGTAGATACATTTTCTTCTCCATAATCAGATCCTTCAGGTTTTCCAACAGTGTACTCATTGCCACCAGAATTGAATCCTTGCTGCTTCTCTTTTCTTCTAAGACATTCCATTATACCCTATTTATTATATTGATCATCTTCCTAATATTGACGCAGATGACTGAAGCTCTAAAAATACAGGAAGATCTTACTATGCTACATTGCTCATTGACTAGCAGGAATAGGTTTTAAGGCTAGAGTTTACCTCAGCAGAAGAAGCTTATGATCAAACCATAACTCTTTCCACGCAAGGCTTGTGTTCCTCATCTCCGAAATAGCAGCAGAATCGTTTTACCCGCTATTCTAATAGTCGCCTTTTCAAAATACTATTCAAAATAGTATCCATTCAAAAAGCAATTCTGTCAGTATGCTTACCGCTGTCCAAACATGAGAGTAGATTTGGTCTCAGCATCATTATAGCTGGAAGGAGAGCAGCAGATAAACATTGTTGTGCGGCAGTTCCCACCAAGGGAGTCCTGCAGGATACGAGTCATCTTGCTATCTCGGTAGGGCACATAGCTTTTCTGCGTGAGATAATGGGAGTGAACATATTTGGCCTTTTTCACACAGACAAAACTGACCACAGAAATGTCAATCTACTCGCAGTTCTTATCAATTAAAAAAAAATCCTATACATCCAATGGACAGGGAGAAGCAAACTCATCTAGAAATTTCATCTTCCAGATAGGAAAAGAAAACCTAAATCACCAAAAGCAAATAATTAACAGGTAGCAGCGTATTTTCTAGAGCAGTCAACATATTCCCAGCAGTTCTGACTGTATCAGATGCTTTTGCTACATCTTTCCCCAAACTTATGTTCTTCAAGCCTGTTGAACCACCATTCCCAGAAGTCCCAGCTATGAATTTTGGGACTTCTTGGGCTATAGCTTCAGATATTAGGCCAAATACTCCCAAACAGTTGTTTCCCTTTTTCCCTTTGATTGTGTTAATTGGAAGGATTGTTAATTTTGTCTGTTGGTTGCTGCTTATGTTATTTATCATTTTGTTCATTGTTTTCATTCCACCCACAGTCATGTACTCTAGATGGGTGGCCATAAAAATGTAATAAATAAATAAATCCCTAGATGGGGTGTCAGCAGCCTGTGGCCCCAGAGCCGCATATAGCTCTTTTGTCCCCCTACTGTGGCTCCCTGTCAGCTGGCTGGCCCCGCCCCTCACCCTCCTCTTCCAGTCACTCCTCACATAGCCTGAGAAGGTAAAGGTGATGGCAGGGATGGAGACCAAAGGTAGTATTCAGCAGGTTCTGACCAGTTCTGGAGAAATGGTAGCGGAAATTTTGAGTAGTTTGGAGAATCGGTAAATACCACCTCTGACTGGCTCCACCCCCTTCTATTCTCTACCTCCCGAGTTCTAGCTGATCAGGAGGAAATGGGGATTTGCAGCAACCTTCCCCTGGAGTGGGGAGGGAGTGGAGATTTTACAGTATCCTTCCCCTGCCATGCCCCTGCCATGCCCACCAAGCCACGCCCATAGAACCGGTAGTAAAAAAAATTGAATCCCACACTGATGGAGAGTCGCTCTGAACGAGAGGGAGGCGCTCCTGTACTTGCTCCTCATCTCACGGAGGCTTCTTCTGGTGCTTCTTAATGCTGCACACACCTCAGTTGCTTGATCTCGGTCCTGAGATGCTGGCCTGGGCCGGCTGCAACCAATGCTCTGCATCATAATGGGCTTCAGGAGGAGGAGAAGGCACCATTTACAATGCAGAGCATTGGCTGCAGCCAGCCAGGCCAGCATCTTGGGGCAGAGAGCAAGTCGCGCATCTCCCAAAGCAAACAAGGTGTGCACAGCCCTAAGAAACGCCAGAAGAAGCCTCCGCGAGATGAGAGGCAAGTACAGGAACACTTCCCTCTCATTTGGAGTGAGTCTCCATCCCTGCCGTCGCCCTTACCTTCTCAGGCTTCGCAAGGAGTGACTGGGAGGGGAGGGCGAGGGGCAGGGCCAGCCAATTGACAGAGAGCTACAGCAGGGGGTGGCTAAAGAGCTTCATTTATCTGGGAACCTGAATTGACTCTTGACTTAAATCATATGGTTAAAAGCATCCAAAGAAGAAGAAAGAACATCAGCAAAAACAACAACAACAACAGCAATCCTCGCCTATTTTTGGAAAGGGAGTCTTCAAAAGGGAGCACACACACACACGAGAGAGATGGTGGGAAGGAGAGAGAAGGGGGAAGAGAGAAAGAGAGAGATGAGAGAGAGAAAAGGGGAGAAAAAGAAAGAGAGAAATGAGACTGATGGAAGGAGAGAATGAGAGAGAGAAAAAAGAGAAAAAAGAGAAACAAATGAGACAGAGAATGGAGAGAGGAAGAGAGAAATGAGAGAGAGCTGGAAAGAGAGAATGAGAGTGAGGGAAAAGAGAGAAAGAAATGAGAGAGAAGTTGAGAGAAAGGAAAGAAAGAAAGAGGAAGGGAGAGGGAGAAGAAAAAAAGAAAAACAAAAGAGGGAGGGGGGAGGGAGGGAGAGGGGGGGGAGAGAGAGAGACTCATGTCACACAGAAAACACCCGGAGTCACAAAACCCAGGTAGGCGTGACTGGGGTAGGTCATGTGACTGGGTGAGAGTGATATTGAGTTGGCCACACCCACCCAGGTTTTGTGGCTCCCAGTGTTTTCTGTGGGAAATGGGTCCAAATGGTTCTTTGAATGTTTAAGGTTGCAAACCCCTGCCCTAGATATCTGTATAGAACCAGGATGGGGAAAGCTGGCAAGCAATCTTTTTGTTAAGGAATGCACTACTCACTGTGCCCTCAGCCAGAGCTGAGATAACATTCCCAAGTGCTGACAGAGATTTATTTATATTCTTGGCCTCATCCAACACAGCTCCTTCCGCTCCAGTCTTGCTGACCTGCCAGGAGAAGACATTTGTTTATTATAAAGGAGATACATCTGTATGTTATATGAAATCCTAAATGAGGCTTTCATTTCTGAATAAACAAGATTCCTAAGTATTGGGAGAAAACCAACAGAACCAACTAGAAGGCCCAGAAGAATTGGGACAGATGTGGAGACCAATGAAAAGTAATTGTCCCAAACATCTGAAATGTATTTCAGTCCAAAAACAGCTGAAGCAAGCTCCCTATTGTTTCCTTTGGGTGGCAGACAGTTATGGCTGGCAAATCAGGACCTATTCTCCCATTTAGTGATTTCCCAATACGCTATTCAGACTTGCCACCTAACTGCATTTAAAGCACATAGCTCTCTGGAGATCCCTAAGATACTGATTTGGAGACCTGTCATTCAAATAATGGGTTTCCTGATGCTCAGGAGAGGAGAGTATGACATTTTAATGCGTCTTAGCTTCAAGGTATATATTTTATGAAGGCATTGCTGAGATACAGTATATATATGATGTTCACATTGCACTCATGTCAGAAGCACCAAGGCGCTTCTGGATTGAAAGGATTAGCTGGTAACATCACCATTTCCCACGGGATGCCCAGTTTGGGGCTCCTTTCCTGATCCTGGCAGGAGCTGGAGCAAAGGCTGGGTGCTCATCCCACCCCATGGCAGCACTCAGGTGTTGTAGTCCACCAGCAGCCTGCGGAGCTGGCAGCACAGTCAGACAATGAGGAAGCTGGGGAAGAACATGAGCCAGTCCTGGAGTCTGGGGAAGGCTCGGACGAGGGCTCTGAGTCGGAGGAAGAGAGGGGGCCAGGGCCATCTGGGAGTTATGTGCTGCCCCTGGAGCCTCCAGTGTCGAACATCAGAGAGGCAGAGGAACATGGGGAGCCTGTTCCTAGTGTGCGCATGCGCAGAGCTGCCAGAAGGCAAGAACAGTTAAAACAAAAGGAACGACTCGGGAGTAAGGCTTGGAGATGATTGGCCCCTCCCATAAGACATAAAGGAAGAGCAAAGCATGTGGGCCTTTGCAGGAAGCAACGTTGTGGATGGTGTCGGTTTGTACTTTGAAGCTCTGTTTTTGACTCTGTGTTTCCATTTGGCCCTGACAAGATAATTGCCAATTAGGTCTTTGGCAGCGTGTCAAAGAAGATAAAGGTGGGTGTTTATCAGCCTTATCCGAAGGGCTGTGGGAGACTTCTGTTGGACTATTTATAAACTCTTGGTGATTCAGCACATGCTGTGAATGAAAGGAATTCACAGCTGTTAAAATTAAAAAAAGGGGTTTGGGGACTAATCGTGTGCTTTTTACTATATCAGGAAGCCTAAGTCAGAACATCAGGTCTCAAATGCAAGCTGGCTAACCTCCAACCCAGTGTCCTAACCACACAAGTCACCGTGCTCCTTATGTATGATGCTGATCTTAGTTTATGAAATAAATAAAATTCTGCTTGCTTCCCCGCTCAGATCTCTTTTAAGCCCCAAGCACCTTTTCACTGCCAGCCAAATCCACTAGGTAAAGCTTCCCACTCAGTTTTTGCTCAGTCTCCATGTTCTCCTGCTTAATGTTGATAAGGAAGATGCTGTGACTCCGAGAACTGTGCTCATTCATGTCTGCAAGATTAAGAGAGAGAAAGAGACAAGCCTGCTTTATTTCTCAAAAAAAAAAAAAAAAAAAAAAAACCCTGGGCAGAGATTTCCTGCACTGAAATTGTACAATATTCAGCCCACTGAGGGCTCTTCAAGGCATGGAGATTGGTAGTGTTATTGAAAAAAGCTTAGCAAATGAATTTGTTGTCTGCTGTCTACTATAATCTTCATATGTGCAGGTCTAAAAACAAACATCACAGAAATTTGTAAACTGTTTGATTTGAGATAATAGGCAATAATCATTTAAAGGCAGTATCAAAATGCTACTTCATTTGAGTACACTAAGAATTATATTACTTTCAACTCTCTACAGGAAATCCACATTCCCCACACCCACAAGTCCTATACAATACTTGTATTGCAAAAAAACCACAACAAAACAAAATAGGTGATCAAAATAGTTGTAACTGCTTCCTAACTATAAATTGAGAACAAAACAGAATCCTTATGTACGGAAAATTAATGATCAGCTGGTCTTTGATGCAGGATTTTTTATATACAGTAACTGGATGATTTATTCACTTTTTCCCCCTTCTTTCCTTCAATTGTGTCCAATTCTCAGAGATTGCCTGGACAAGTTCCTGCAATTTTCTTGGCACGGTTTTTCAGAATTGGTTTGCCATTGCCTCCTTCCTAGGGCTAAGAGAAAGTGACTGACCCAAGGTCACCCAACCGGCTTCATGTCAAAAGCAGTCCTATCCTGATGCCTTAATCACTACTCCGAACTAGTTGCCGTTTGTACACTAGGCCATACTAAAAGAATATTATCTCCCTCAGTTTTTATTAGACCTAGCCTCTCATCAACTTACATTTTACACTTTAAGCATGACTGAGAGTAAGAGACAGCAATGTTATTACTTTATCTCTTGGTGACAGTTAAAATCTTGCTGGATGATTATTGCTTTCTCTCGGCTTTAAATGGAGAGGCTGAGATTTACTGGTAATCTCTAACTAAGAACAAACCATCTCTACTCCTGCTCAGCTTTATCAAAATTGGCTGCTGTAACCTTTAAGGGATAGTTGTACTTTTTTATTAGTGTATAAATATGTTAACAGGAGCTCATTTAGCCTCACACAGCCATCATATAGATCTGGGTTAAACATGGAGAGGTTTCTTTGCCCCCAACACTGTAAGAGCCTGCCTTTTCCTGAAAGTTATATCTCCACTGGCAATACACATAATCTATGCTCTGTCTTTCAGAACACGGTCCTTACAAGATTTAGATTTATTGGATTTATTTATTGGATTTATACAAGATTAAGATTTATTGGATTTATACAAGATTAAGTGATATCACTCTGAATTTCCTTGAGCACAAGAACTTTTCTTTTCTTACATTTTCTTTAGTACAGATCTATCTGTACAGTCTGTGGCTCATTGAACCAATGAAGGAGTTGGTCCAAAGCTTTTTTGCAGCCTGTGGCACAGAACATGATTTTCCATTCTCTGGGCTAACCAAAACTGGCAGCTTAAGGATTTCCAGTGTCTTGCCACCAGTTCCCACCCCATCCTAGCATCTTCTGCCTGAAATCACTGCCTCAATCCGACATAAGCAACCCTCTCTTTTTTGCTGCTTTTCTGGATCTGCAAAAGCAAAGTACAAAGTTCTCAGAAAAAAACACTTGAAAAGGTCCTAGTGAAGCAGATATTCTTCCTGCCTCGTAGGTGGGCTCCCCAACTGCCTATTCCATACACCATCATCCTTTCCCAATTGCCTGTCTTCAAAACTCACTGGTGACAGCCACATGGCGGTTGGATTTTCCTTCATCAATAACATCCAGGATTTCTTCAGGGCTGGAGACAAACCGTTCAGTGCAACCCTTAAGCAAAAAAAAGAGAGACAGTATTTTGCTCCTCATCCCATCACTCCCTTCAGCTAATTGCCATCCTTTGCTGAAATTGACCATTGCCCAGTATTGATTTTTTAAGGAAATATCTTAGTTCAATTTCCCAACAACTCACCTTCACAAATGGCACACGGTTCTTATCCTCATGAACTGAGAGACTGGTCTTCGTCACTGTGGATGAAGAAGAAATGGGTCCAAGAGAGCTCAATGAATCCAAGGAAATATGTCTTATTTAAATTACCCGCTATCCTCACAATTGCCAAAATTCTTCCCAGGCCACTGATTTGTTCTATCTCTGGCTTGCTCTCCACCCCACGTGATATTTCATATCCCTTGAAGCTCGCTCACCATCTAGCAGATCACGGATTTTGTCCAGGTAGATTTCAAAGTAAGAAACCTGAGAGGGGAAGGAATAAAGAAATGAAAGATGGGAAGATGGGAATTACTTATGCACTCATCCTCAAGGATATGTATCTTTTAAGCAGCAAACAACTATGCACTCTCAGACATTCCAAACAGGTAACTTGAATCTTCCAGGTGGAAACTGTAAGCTTTTAGCCTTTTTATAACAAATACAATGGAGCAACAGGACAAACAAAAAAACAAACAAAAAAGCAAGTTTCTATCAATCTAGTGGGTTCCAAATATGGTGGAGTACAGTTCCCCTCAGTCCTAACTTGTAGATCTAGCATATCCTTAGTAGGACTGGCATAAGAGAACCTGTCATTCAAAGACACAGGACTGCTACCACCATCTGGTTGTTTTCCTTGGAAGGCATGAACTGCGCAAGTTGGTGCAAGAAAGCAAGTGATGGGACACCTGCCCAATGTTGTAAGCATCTTCTGGAGTTTAAGGAATAGGTCAGAATGCTTCAGGCAAATAAATAACAAGCACTACCTATATCACTGGTCCCTCCTTGTACTGTTGTATGTCTCTGACCTTAATGTGGAACTCCAGGTTCTCATCCATGGAATAGATATGGTTGAAGATGTCTTGGGCAATGCGTGGGATGATGCCCATGAGCTGGGGATCATGCAGCTTGCCCTAGTGGAACAGAAGAATTGAAAGTAAGTTCAACAAGCCCTCCCAAATTCTTCAGATAACCTTGATTCTTGAAACCTAGGATCTATTTGCAGATGGTACTATCAGGTCAATGTTTTCTAGTTACAGACCAGCTTTTAAAACGTACATGTGAGAAACCTCCTCACCTCCATGGTGTGAGTCTTTCCAGAAGACGTCTGCCCATAGGCAAAGATGGTTCCATTGTACCCAGCCAGCACATCTGCAAAAAAAAGAAAAGAAAAAAAAGGTGTGTGTGTATGTGAGATGAAGGACAAAAATAAACTTAGCCATTTTGAAAGGATCTTGTTTATTCTCTTTCTGCTGCCTACCCAAGCAATCCTATTAAGCACCTGATATTCTACCAGTGCCCATACTGACCTTTGACAATCTGCATGGCACAGGCATGATACACTTGTTCCTGTGTGGTGTTGGGTGGGAAGACCCGGTCAAAGACATAAGGCTTGCCCTGGAGAGGGATACAGAAAGATAACATAGTAGTTTAGAATACCCAAATGTTTACATGAAGTATCCAGTGTATTATTCCTGAAAAAAAGTGCTTAGAGGGTGTCAAAGTCTAATTGGGACAATACATCAGTAAGCATTCAGAATACAGAACACTGGATCCAGTGTTATTTCATCCAAAGTCTGATACATACTTGGACGGTAGGGAGAGAGTGGGAGATCCTTAACTCACAGCTGTTATTTAAACAACAGGTAGAGACCATGGTGGGTGGCATTTGCTCAAGCTGATGATACAATTTTGATTCCATCTGGACCACTACTCATCTGGATTACTTAGATGTAATGAGACCTCTAATAATGTAGACTTTGGAAATAACCCAGAAACTACAACCGATCACTCCTGTCATAGCCAGTACTGGTAATCCTTGATTTATAACAGTTAAGATCAAAATTTATGTTGCCAAGTGAGAATTTGTTAAGTGAATTTTGCCCCATTTTTGCCATAGCTGATAAGTGAATCACTGCAGTTGTTAAGTTAGTAACATGGTTGTTAAGTGAACCTGGCTTCTCCATTGATTTTGCTTGTCAGAAGGTTACAAAAGGTGATCACATGATCCCAGGACAATGCAACCGTCATAAATATGAGTCAGTTGCCAAGCAGCTAAATTTTGATCACGTGACTATGGGGATGCTGTAATGATCATAACTGTGAAAAATGGTCATAAGCAGGGATGAAATCCAGCAGGCTCTGACAGGTTCTGGAGAAACAGTAGCAGAAATTTTGAGTAGTTCAGAAAACTGGGAAATACCACCTCTAGCTGTCCCCGGAGTGGGGATTTTGCAGTATCCTTCCCCTGGAGTGGGGTGGGAATGGAGGTTTTTCACTGCTACGCCCACCCAAGCCATGCCCCCAAGACATACCACGCCCACCATGCGGTAGTAAACCAGCCCACCGGTAGTAAAAAAATTTGGATTTCACCACTTGTCATAAGTCACTTTTTTCAGTGCCATTGTAAGTTGAGGACTACCTATATTATTTCTCTTGAGGTTATATAGCACTGGTACCTATAGGTTCCTTTTGAATTGTAGACCTAATTCAAAGTGCCAGTAACAACTCACAAAGCCCTATATAGCACAGCATCAGATTATGTTTCTCACAAGAGGAAAGCACAGAAAGTGGCTTATTACCAGAATGGATAAAATAATTCTTCAAATCTTTGGAGAATTACATTTCTATCACCAGCCTAAGGGTAAATGCTATTGTCACATCTTACTTTGTGATTCTTACAAGATCTTAGAATGGTTTAAGTGCTGATAGGATGGTTCACACATTCTGGGAAGCCGAGCCAAAGAATACTTGTTTCAGGGCAATGACCACTGGAAGATGAAGATGATGTAGCAATTAGAACAGGGAGAAAATAAGGTTTTCTTATTTACTTTTCCCATGAAGTTGAATACCTTGTTGAGCATAAGTGCTTTTCATGTCTGGAGTTTTTTATTTATGTATTTATTTCTCTATTCACTTTCTTTGTCTGCCCAATTCAGTCAAAGACTCTGGGTGGCTTACAATTCAAACAATATATTACAGTTTCTTCCCCAATCTATAGAAAAACTCTGTTTACATAATCCATTTAATCCAGTCAGCCCCCAACTTGATCAAAAGTAGTTAATGGCTATTCTAGCAACACTCAACCATACTAACTAGGTCCAAAGTTGCTATGTTATGTAAAAGAAAATTCCTAGCCACTTTCTCCTGGAAGTGCCTGGTGTTCCATGAATTATTGCACTAGGATGTACAAGGCAAAGCTTAATGCCTTAATGGTGGCTAGGCAGGCAGTAATAGACTTTGTTTAGGAGCGGCAGCCAAACAACTCATGCAATGAATTCTGAAAGCAGAGACACTTTTTTTAAAAACTCTATGTCTCCAACTCTATTTCTTGAAACACAGCTGGGAGGGCTTTATAAACTGCCCCAAATCTTTATTCAGGTATGGTGTCCTCAAAGCATAGCTGACTGGGTGCTTGTAATTTAAAAAAAAAGCCTGTGTTAAAATGAAACCACTCTTGCCCCATTATTAACCAAGTTATGGTATTCTCACAATACATTTACCCCCCTATTAGGGTTCTGGTTTTGGCAAGACAAAGGCCCAGGGGTGAAATACAGCAGGTTCTGACAGGTTCTGGAGAACCGGTAGTGGAAATTTTGAGTCGTTCAGAGAACAGGTAGTGGAAATTTTGAGTAGTTCGGAAAACCGGCAAATACCACCTCTGGCTGGCCCCAGAGTGGGGAGGGAATGGAGATTTTGCAGGATCCTTCCCCTGCCATGCCCACCAAGCCACACCATGCCCCTCAGAACTGGTAGTAAAAAAAATTGGATTTCATCACTGCTTGGACCCCATGACATGATTTATATATACAGTATGCAGGAGATAAGGAGTTCCGGGATAGACTGTGAATAAGGAGCTGTCCAAATGCTGATTCATTTAAATGTAGGTTAGTTGGCTTTTTAAAGCCACTTTGCTGCATCTCTACCAAATACAACTATACTATCAAAAAGTAACAATTAAGACAACAGGCATAAGATTGCTCCTGAAGTTAGGCACACACTGCAGTATATAATCCCTGCCTTGTGTAAATTTAAGCACAACAATCACATAAGGAATCTTAAACAAGCAAGGTAGCACTCACGTAGCACACTTAACTTGTAACTGACTCACACAATACAGTGAAGGATAAATTAACCAAACTCGCTGGCTTTACGCAACATGCTAACCACAGATACAAAAGCTAAACAAGATTAAACCCAATCATTTTATTTCATTTCATTTATTTTTGCGATTTATATGCCGCCATTCTCCAGAAGGACTCAGGGCGGCTTACAACAATCAATAATACAAATCACAAAATAAGTTAAAAACCCCTTTAAAACCATATTTAAAATTATCACACTTAGTGCAACCCCTAGCAGATCAAGTTATTTGACGGAAAAGCCACGTCTTCAGTTCACGGCAAAAGGAGAGGATGTCCGGGGCTATCCTGAGTTCGGTGAGCAAATCATTCCAGAGGGTTGGTGCTCCGAGAGAGAACGCTCTCCCCCTTGGGGGCCGCCAGTCGACATTGTTTGGCTGATGGCACCCTGAGGAGGCCTGCTCTGTGGGAGCGCATGGGATGATGGGAGGAAGACAGGAGATGGTCCAGCAAGTACCCCAGGCCAAAGCCATGTAGGGCTTTATAGGTAAGCACCAGCACCTTGAAAGGGACCCGGAGAGCAACCGGCAGCCAGTGCAGCTCGCGCAGGAGAGGTGTTACACAGGAGTAACGAGGAACTCCCATAATTGTCCACGTGGCCGCATTCTGGACCAGCTGGAGCGTCTGGATGCATCCTAAAGGCAGCCCTATGTAGAGGGCATTGCAGTAATCCAACCGAGAAGTAACAAGGGCATGGGTGACTGTGGTGAGGGCATCTCGGTCTAAGAAAGGTGCAACTGGCGCACAAGACGTACTTGTGCGAAGGCCCCCCTGGTTACGGCCATCAGATGGTCATCCATGGACAGCTGAGAATCCAGGAGGACCCCCAGATTGCGGACCCTAGCGGAGGGGGTAAGAGTCTCCCTTCCTATCACTAAAGATGGTACCTCTAGATCCAGAGATGCCGGCATCCACAGTCACTTAGTCTTGGATGAGTTGAGTCTGAGTCTGTTCCTACCCATCCAAGCCCGCACCGCTTCCAGACAATGGGACATCACAGAAAGGGCATCCCTAGGGTGATCCGGGGTGGAGATATAAAGCTGGGTACCATCCACATATTGGTGATACCTCACCCCCAAACCATGAATGATCTCACCCAGCGGCTTCATGTAGATATTAAAAAGCAGGGGAGAGAGAACTGAACCCTGAGGCACCCCACAAGTGAGGGGCCTCTGGGAGGATCTCTGACCCCCCCCACCAATACAAACTGTAGGCGGCCCAAGAGATAGGAGGAGAACCACTGCAAAACAGTGCCTCCTATCCCCAACCTCCCGAGTTGCTGCAGTAGGATACCATGGTCGATGGTATTGAAAACCGCTGAGAGATCAAGAAGGACCAGGATGGAGGAACAACCCCTATCATGGGCCTGCCAGAAATCATTCACTAGGGTGATCAATGCTGTTTCCGTGCTGTGACTGCACCTGAAACCGGATTGGAAAGGGTCCAGGTAGTCTGTTTTCTCCAACTTACTATGCTACGCCAATGCATCTGCTTCTCTTTTTCTGACTTCTTACAAGCGTGTGTTATTTGAATGCCGCTGAGGGTTATTCAGACCCATTCAACCTACTGACTTGAGACAATATAATATATACCTTGGGAATTCATGCACAATTTCTCAAAAATATGAGTGCCTGACCCGAAAGTCAATTAGACAGTTAGAAAATGATGAGGAAGCTGAACAGCACTGAAAAATATATTTAGTGGTTCGCTTCAGCTTATTAGACTGGTTTATAGGGCTCATGGGCACACAATCAGCTACTTATTTTATGTCCAGGCAGATGTTTTTCCATCTGCAAATGTTATAGTGCCCACATTTATCATCTAAAAGGCATGTCCAGGACACAAAGCATGTTCTAGCCTGTCATTACTCAACCCATTGTAAGCCGAATACACAGTGGCCTCTACATATTTTGCATAATAGTGTATGCAGTTAATCTGCACCTGCTTTCTAATTTTATCACATTTATCACATTCACATATAGTGAATTACATTCTGCTGCTCTGTTTCTGAGGAAGACACTCCTTAAATAAAATCTGATAAGTAAGGTTGGAGAGGGGGATATTAGATGAATGAAACATGACACTCTTATGATATTTCCTGTAATGTACAATTCTATCATCCTGCAATAGTCCAAGATAGCAGCCTAAAAAATCAAGGCAATCGCTAATATAAAGCAGGGGTGCCCAATATTTTAGGCAGTGGGCATATTTGTAATATTGGGAATTTGTCACGGACATATTCCCAAGGTGAATGCCATGATGGGCATGGCCAATCACAATTCATTTGCCAAAATGATAAGCTTCTCCTAACCTTTCCCTCTAATCTCTCAGGATATTCCATGCCACCTAAATTCAATCTTTTAAACAATCTGATGCACCAGGAACCCTGGAAGGTCTAATGGAAGTTTGCTGAGGAGGCACTGGTATTCCAGGTACCATGCTGGAGAGCTATATGGACAGAAACCAGAGGCAAATTCAGGTTAAAATCACCCTACATCTCACTACCATGATTTTTTAAAAAATCTGTATTACGCTACATATAGAGAGTAGATACTTTATTTCAATTTCATTATAAGTATCTCTACTTACAAAATATGTAGATAAAATTCTTCAGATACTAAAGATTCTCAACCTAATGCCATTCGTTGTGCGCAACATTCATTTGAATGGGGTGCAGTATACCTCATCCCACACAGGAATGTGACCTATGCTTTGTGCCATTAACTGCTAATGCTGACTGACTGTGAAAATGGCTGTAGGCCGCTCTGCTGTTTTTAAGAAGAGATTCTAGCTTAATAGATTCCTTCATTTATCATTGATAATTAGAATAACCAAATTATATTTTGTTATTTATTGCAACAAAATTACAATAAATGTTTGTAACAAAATATCTGAAAATACTTGTGCTTGGTATAATTTACAGCACCAGTCAGCAGTAACTGTTTTAGAGCCTTATAATGTAGGTAACTTAAAGATATATTGGCCCTCCTGACTGAAAATTATGGTTAATTCCCCCAAATGGGAAAATACCAATTTGGGGAAAGATTGCACTAGATCTTCTTTTTCATACATTCTTCAGTGACACAGTTTACCGTGGAAAACTTGTGTCATGGTTTAGTTTACTCCCTTATCAAAATGCTGCATTTAATACTCAAGCTGCATACAAAATTGTTTGAAGAAAGGTGACACAGTCAGAAATATACAGCCTCAGTCCATCCCAGATTGTTACCAAAACAAAGAACAGATGGAAACTGTATTTTCTGTCCAAAAACAATCATATTTAGCCCTTTACAAAGAGTGGTTGGGAAGAAAACAGGATGTTTATCATAAATAGAAATAATACATGATACACAGCAGTTGCTGAAATCATTCAGTATGTATTCTTAGCTGTTCTATAATAAATTACTCATTAGAGATTCATGGATTCTTATATGCATGTTTAATTAGCTTCAGCCCAGATTGCCAAAAAAGATAGACTGATAGTTTCCAATTATAGCTTCCCAATATCAACTATTCTGTTTGGTGTGACTTGACTATATTTGCTCATTGTACAATAAAGTCATCATTACCAAAGTGGAGTAATGTTCCACTCATCTCAAAGGTGAGATGATATACAGGTAATCCTCAATCTATGACCAAAATTGAGCACAACATTTCTGTTGTTAAGTGAGACATTTGTTAAGTGATTTTTGCCCCATTTTATGATATTTCTTGCCTCAGAATCACTGCAGTTGATAACTCAGTTGTTAAGTGAATTTGGCTTCACCGTTATATTTGCTTCTCAGAAGGTTGCAAAAGGTGATCAAATGACCCCAGGATACTGCAACTGTCATAGTAATAAACCAGTTGCCAAGCATCTGAATTATGATCACATGGCCATGGAGATGCTACAACAGTCGTTAAGTATGAAAAATGGCAGACTTCCGGTTTGGTGTCGGGTGAGACAGTCGGGGAATTAGCGGGCTCCGATGAGCTCCGCGAAAACCCCGGCTGATGAACCTCTGCCAATGGGTCTGCGGACCAGAACCATCCTGCAGGGACGGGGAAGAAAGAGAGGCACCTTGGACGATCAAGAGGAACAGGCACGTTCCTCAAAGGTCGGAGGGAACTCGGCGGCTGAAAGCTATGGCGGCTGCCATAAGCTGGGATCAAGTAATGAGCAGGAGGAAAGGGGAACAGAATTTTTCTGTTCTGAAAAATTGAGCAGGAGGAAAGGGGAACAGAGTTTTTCGAAGCCGGGTGAGTCACAGCCAATCCAGGCTTGTAATAACATCAATGGAAACATCTTTTAACTACAAGACCCTTAGCGATAAAATAGCAGCTAAGGAGCATGGGGGCAAAGAAGATTTTGAAACGTAACTTTAAAGAGACAAAGACCCGATAGAAAATTGACTTCAATAAAACTAATTGGAAACATTAAACATTGAGACATGGTTAAAGGATTGGAAAGAGTTTAAATTTTGACTGGACTTTAAAAAAGATTTGCTACTTTTAAAAACAAAAAAGGAAAAGAGAAGCCAAATAAGACTGCTATGTAACTGAAACAAAATGGATACTTGTTAAACAATTGGAAATTGTGGATTGCAGAGAGACACCTTCTGGAGTAAAAAGGAACATTGCAACTTGGTTTTTGTTTTGGAAAATCATGAACTTTACAGATAATAACTGTGAGAATTTGTGGAGGATGATTTCTTTGTCTGCAGGCGGCTTGACTTTGGGGGAAAAAAGAAAAGAAAAGGGGAACTACAACGGAACTCTTATAATTGGGATAACATTAACTTAAAAAGAATAAAATGGCGCAGGAATTAGAGAAAGAACAAATTGATGTATTTGACTTGGAATGGAAATAAGAAATAAGAAAAATAACTAAAATGATATATGGAGGACAAAATTTGAGAACATTGAAGCTGAAATGAAGTATATGCAAGCAGACAAGAAAATGAAGAAACAAGACACAATGGCTGGAAATAAAGAAGACAAAGTCATTGTGATTAAATAAGAATAAGTAATGTACAGGTGGATAGAAATAATAAAAAGGAGGTTTTTAGAGACGATATTGTGAATAATAATAGTTACAAAGATGATTACACTGAGATTAACAGTGAAAGAATTTGGGGAATTTGGAATAAGATAGAAAAGTCCAGGACTTTTATTTATAAAATAACTATATTGAGATTAATTAACAGAATTAATTATGAGTTAACAGAAAAATTAGTTAACAGAAATATGAGAAGAATATGTTACAGATACTTAAAATTGAAATATGGATGGAAGTTATAATGTAGACTATGTTAAAAGAAATCATATTAATGGACATAATGAATTAATGTTTATTAAGATGTTACATGGTATTACTTGAGAATAATTAATGACTATAAAAACTAGGATATTGTTTAAATATCTATAACAATTGCAATAATTTGAATATTTTAATAACTTTAATATTTTAATATTTTCAATATTTTTGATTTCTATCTAAGCAAAAAAGAAAAGAAGATTGAAATAATATAGGACTATGAATTACAAATAAGAATTAGTTAAACTGGTTTTTATATAAATGATATGGTTAAAGAGAGAATTGTGGGAAATAATTGCCAATTGTATTGTAGTTTTATTTGAATTAAGAACTATGTTTCAATGTTAAATTGCTATAGTTTTGGGACCTAAATTTGGTGAAGTAATAAGGAAATAAAGATTTAATGAGCATGATACGAAGTAATAATAAATGTGGGGAACTTTTAGAAAGGGAAATAAGATTTTGAAATATAAACATGTGTGACCTGTATTGTTAATTGTGAGGATTTAGGTTAAGAATTGTGAAATGTATTATGAACTATTAATTGAATTGAGATTTCAAGTGGGTTAATAGAAGGGTAATTGTTTTGATTAAATAAATATGAGTAAACTTTTTATAAGATGGTAATAGGAGAGATAGGTGATTTAAGATTAAGTATTGTTAATAGTGAAGATTTAGGGTAAGAATTGTGAAATGTACTATGAGGTATTAATTGAATTAATATTTAAGGGGGGTAAATAGAAGGATAACTCTTTTAATTATGTAAATTTGAGTAAATTTTTTAAAGATGGTATAGGTGAATTAAGATTAAGGAATAAGTGTTATGGCAAAATAGAATATATAAAATCTTGTTAAAGATGATAAAAAATTGTATAAATTGATGACCAGATCAGGGCTCTTTTCCAAAAAGATGTAATTTGTGTGCTGAGAAAAATAAAAATAAAAAAAACTTTTTTGCAAAAAAAAAGTGTGAAAAATGGCTATAAGGCACTTTTTTTTCAATACCATTATAACTTTGAACAGTCACTAAGACTACCTGTAATGGTATATGGAAATGATTTGGAGGGTGGGGGGGAGAGATGCTGCATAGGAAATGATCCGATAAGAAAGGGCACAGCCCACAGCTGCACAAGGGCAGAAAGGCAGACTCAGAAAGGACCCTTCCTAATTTCTCAGGCTGTAAAAGAATCAGCAGGAGATTAGTACTATCAAACTTGCAAGATTCTGTTAATATAATCTTAGAATAAAGTAGTTATCTTATCTAATAATTTTTCCTGTCTGACAGATAATGGGGAGAATCAGAAAAGGTACCAATTGAGGGAATTACCTCACTTGTTCCTCAATGATTCTGGCACTTAATTTGTATTTTTAGTGGCAGGGTGGCAGTGGACACAGAACAATAATCTAATTAATAACTGAGCTGTGAAAAAGCACTTAGGTAATTGAGACGGACCAATTTCAAACCTACCCCAGCGTTCATTCAGCAGGTTGAGTCTTGTGACAATTTAAATATGAACACCAACACACACACACACACACACGGCATAAACTTTTATGGGCTAGACTCCATTTGATCAGAAGCAGCTGCTGAGGTGAGTTTGACTTTAAGAAAGCAGAAGAAGTCATCATATTCCCGCTAGTTCCCTAAGGGGCCTTGAGGATGTTATTTTTGCCACAACAGACGTAACGTAACTAGTCCTCTGGAAATTGACTTTTAGCTAATCATAGCTTCATCAGAGCCAATTATATTGAGACACCTAGAATCTGCCATATTGCTTTTTCCTCACAGTGTCTCCTGGTACTGCTGGATGGGATGACTAGGTTCTGTAACGAAAAGACCAAGGCCGCAGAGACTGCAGCTGCTGTATTATGTAAAAGCAGATATGATGCCTTTTTTTTTTTTTTTTTTGGACTTATCTAGGGGAAGAAGGCAGATGGCTCTCCTATCAGCTATTGCTCTATTGTCTATTGTGACAGTTTTGGGGTCCAGCAGGAAAGTTTGGAAGGTCAGACCATGAAAGCGTTTCAACAAAGCAGCTTTGAAAAAAGTCAACTCCCATATCCAATTCAAACAGTCAGTGGAAATTGCCTTCAGATCATGACTGGCATTTAGTTAAAGAAATGAGCAATGTGCTTAATTCAACTGTTATAATTAAGCAGAACTTCAACCAAAGAACACAGCAATAGCCTAGAAAGCAAAAGAGCTGCCCAGATGACCTCATCAATTGTATACATGTGTCCTTCCAGGGGTGAAATCCAACAGGTTCTGACAGGTTCTGGAGAATCAGTAGCGGAAATTTTGAGCAGTTCGGAGAACCGGTAGCGGAAATTTTGAGTAGTTCAGAGAACCGGCAAATACTACCTCTGGCTAGCCCCCGAGTGGGGTGGGAATGGAGATTTTGCAGTATCTTTCCCCTGCCATGCCCACTAAGCCACACCATGCCCACCAAGCCATGCCCACAGAACCGTTAGTAAAAAAAATTTGGATTTCACCACTGTGCCCTTCTAACATATTTTTTTCTGTCATATTTCCCTGATGTTGTCTTTCCTGAACAGCCGTTGGTAAGTATTTAATCAGCGTTTTCTACAGCTGTGTAGGGTTTCAGAAATGACCTGGAAAATTATTTGGAGCATGCAAAAACACAACAGTATTAACCTACAAGATGGAGGTCCTGAAAGAGTATTTAGGGACCATATGGATGGGGTGAAACAAGTTGATGCTCAATCTCTGAAGGAAGGGACCTAAAAAAACTTTTACATGATCTTATCTGTTGGGCAAAAATAATTGAAGAAGGTTGCCCCAAAACATCAAAGCTCCTATGCCATAATAGGCATGATAGGATTTTTTATTTTATTTTTCAGCATTATGTTTTTAATATTAACTGTTCACTGTTTAGTGCCCTTTGGACAAGAGAGAGAGGGTGGGTTTCAAAATTTTTTACTACTGGTTCTGTGGGCGTGGCTTGGTGGGCATGGCAGGGGAAGGATACCGTAAAATCTCCATTCCCACCTCACTCCAGGGGAAGGATACTGTAAAATCTCCATTCCCACCCCACTTCAGGGGAAGGCTACTGCAAAATCCCCATTTTATCCCAATCAGCTGGGAATTGTGAGGCAGAGAATAGATAGGGGCGGGGCCAGTCAGAATTTTTACTACCGGTTCTCCAAACTACTCAAAATTTCCGCTACCAGTTCTCCAGGACTGTTCAGAACTTGCTGAAACCCACCTCTGGAGAGAGAGAGATCTCACTTCAGTGTGTGTGTGTATGTGTATTTCATTTCAGTCCAAAGGGCATAATATAAAATAAGCATAAATCTTGTTTTTTTAAAGTAAGTATTTGGCAGGCTTTTTTTTTTTCCAACTAAGGAATTTTTATCTCAGTGTTAAGATATTTCATCATAGTAGCTTTACAAATACAAACACACAGACACAAACAGATAAGCTTTTAGAATCCATAAGTAAAGCTCAAACGGCATAAAAAAGTAATCCACAAGATTGATTTAAAGAATCTGGGCCCCAATGGCAGCTTTAAAGCCCTAACTCTTACCTATACCCCTTGATGAACCATGCAGATGGGTTTCTACACACTGAGGTGGTGGTAGAGGAGGAAAAGTAATTGTGCTTTACAGAAAAAATTGCCATTTGCATTGACAAAATGAACTGGGAATACAGTAGCACCACCATGCAGTAAAATGGGAGAGTAACCACATCAACCTGAACTACCTATTTGTTAACAAGGAGCTTTGTTAGCCCTTTGCAAAGTTCCCTTAGCCCAAGGTAGACATAAGGCATTCTCTGAGGGCAGAGGTGATATTCAGCACATTCTGACCAGTTCTGGAGAATTGGTAGTGGAAAATTTGAGTAGTTCCTGAGAACCGGTAAATACCACCTCTGACTGGCCCTATCCCCATCTATACTCTGCCTCTCGAGTCTCTGCTGATCAGGAGGAAATGGGGATTTTGCAGTAACCTTCCCTTGGAGTGTGGTGGAAATGGAAATTTTACAGTATTCTTCCCCTGCCATGCCCACCAAGCTACGCCCACAGAACCGGTACTAAACATTTTTGAATCCCACCACTGTCTGAGGGAATGGGAGTCAGTCTGAGAGATGCAGGCAGTCCTAGCTTCTTTGTTTTGGGCACCTTCAGATCACTTGCCTGTTGCCTACTTCTTCCTGGTTGAAGACTCTTCTGGATGCATAAACCAGCCTGCTAACCCGATTTCAAAAATGTCAGTAATATAACAACTAAATAAAAACAGCTGCTGAAAGTCTACCATAAAACTGATTCTATCAAGATTATGACTAAATGAAAATACCTGAGGGAACAGAAAGCATTTAGCCTGGCGTCAGAAGCATTAACTACTATGGTACGTCTTGAACTTCCCCAGGGAGAAAATGCTACAGCCTAACTATAATTGGTAAAGGACCAACACTGTGTCTTCCCAGCTTACAAAAGTAATGATCTTACTAGCTGGACCGACTGTGTAGATGCAAGCAAAACTTTAGGTATAACCAATTCTAAACTAGATGGGATTTTAAAATCCAATACAGGCACATAATATTGATATATGTCTAGAAACTGTCTGGATATCACAGCAACTGTTTGAAGCACGGATGAAGTAAATTTCACTTCCAATCCCTTGGTCTTTTTAGTTGCTATAGTTTGGATTTATTGCCATGTTGTTCAAAAGAAGCCCAGACCGAACATTTTATGATGATCTATCACAGTTGACATGGGTGGTTTAGAGGAAACATGTTACCTGCCAAGAGGCTATCTAAGAACTTTATTGTCTCATTTACAAGGAAACATAAATTTATGAGTCCACCCAGATACTGTATATCTTCATCCTTCATTGGGGCCATCTAGTGGCTAAAGCAAATAATGACACTATCTACACAGCATTCTTCAAAGGTTTGGTCTGAATGGTAGATTATGAATGGTAGATTAAGAAATTAAACACAGACAGAATTCTCCAAAAATAAATTAGTGCAAATGTCCAGTTATAAAGTTATTTTATCAGTTTGGGCACAGAGTGTCTTTGGATTGATTTTCTATTCATTCTCTTACACGCATAGTATTAAGTACTGAACTGGTTTTATATTTGGAAAAATGCTTCTATACATATTTTACAAGCTATGCTTCTATATATACTTTACAAGCTACATGAAGCAATAATTTGGCATTTAACTTGCACCAGCATAAATAGTAATTGCCATATATTAAAAAAAAACTAACTTGACTGCTTTCATTTTGGGGCTTGTAAATTTATGGAATATTGCTAACCTCAATTTGGCATATTATATTAGATATAATAGGCAAATATTTCGAGGCATATGGTTAGATTAAGAGGCTGAAAGCAAGACATTTAACATTTCTGCAAAACTATACTTTAATTATAATTGAATTTAAATAAATTGTTCATTTAAATATAGTCTACACATTAGGAAAAATACAAGAAAATCTGCTCTGTTTAAGAAAAAAAGAAGAGCTTTCTACCTAATTTGCCTTTAAATAGTATGGCTCGGTTTCTTGAGAATTATGATCATACAGATATATTTTTTTCTGACCAAACTTTTTTAAGGTAGTAGGGTCCTCTTAAGCTTATAAGGTCCTTCCTTTATTTATGAAATTAGTGAGAAAAATAGACACTTCCACACCCAAGAATTCTAGGAAAATATAAGAAGCAGAAAACTGAAAATATTGCAATTTATGAACTCAAAGGTAATAACTACTTGATTCTTCTATGGTTGAACTGAATCCTGGTCCATTTTCATTTACAACCACAATCCTTAGCTTGATCTGCTAAGATTATAATCAATTTCCTCTGTATTTGTTTCTTTTTTGCATGATAGAAGCAGCCGCCAAAATCCCAAAATCTGCACTCTGAGCGCTCAGCCATCTCAGAGTACTGGATGTGGAAAAGGAGAAACACCGTAGTCATAGGGCATATG
The DNA here is from genome assembly GCA_030761175.1 of Masticophis lateralis. Taxonomy (NCBI): domain Eukaryota; kingdom Metazoa; phylum Chordata; class Lepidosauria; order Squamata; family Colubridae; genus Masticophis; species Masticophis lateralis. The sequence goes on from JAUDYJ010000002.1 coordinate 150,667,239, forward strand.
GATAATTTCCTCAGGAAATTAAAGGAAAAATTGGGATAGAACAATAAAAGACACAAAATATAACAAAAAACGCATGAAACATGCAAGAATTTTCCATTCATAAGAAGCGAGTGGAAGGGCAATCACAGATTCAGCAGCAACCTCTTATTTTTAAAATGAAAAATACCAGGTGTCATGGTTACAGATACTACAGATGCATTTAAATTCAAGGAAGGGTATTTACAGGTAGATCTCGATTTACAAGCATTTGTTTAATAACCAAAGATACAATAGCCCTGAAAAAAAGTGGCTTATGACCAGTTCTCACACGTATGACTGTTGCAGTATCCCCATACTCGCATTATCAAACTTTGGGTGCTTGGCAACCAACATATATTTACAATGGTTCCAGCATCCCACCATCCCGGGGTCCTGAGATTATCATTTGTAATCTTCCAAGGGAGCGTCTGACAAGCAAAATCAATGGGGGAAACAACATTTATTTAATTACCTCATGATTCACTTAACAACTATTGTGATCTGCTTAACAAACATGGCAAAAAGGTTGTAAAATGGGACACAATCCACTTAGCAACTGTCTTGTTCGGTTGTGGTTGTAGATCAACAATATACAGTATGTACCTCTACTCTGAATATGTTAAGAGAAACTACCAAAACCTTACAGTTCTGGAATATTCTGTTTCAAAAGTGACCAACTGGATGCTTCTGAGTCCGTAAACTTGGTTCTCATATTTCTAAGTGGAAGATTTATAAATATTTCTTTGCTTTTTCTTTACAATCTAATGCTAAGGTATCTGATATCCCAAAATGTTCAATTTGAAAACTATATTTAGCTATTATGGTTGAATACTTTATCATTTTAAGGCCATTTAAACAACACAGGTCATCACATCTCCCTATCCTAAATTCCTTAAAGAATTATCTGCTGGATAAAGAAATAGTACAGCATAAGTCAATAGGCTCATTCCTCATAAGCCAATTTAAGTTGCATATTCCATCCTGAGTCTAATATATGAGTAATGACAGAATCTAATTTACTGTTAATAGATATGATGTCAAAAACAGAGCAAGAAACAATTACAAGCATGAACTGGAAATCCTATACTATACTGTATGAGATTCTGATGCATGTGAGAGTTATAGGCACCTTGTGGTGTCTCATTTGTTTCTCATTTTTCACAATGAGGGCTAGAAACCTGGATGAGACAGTTAGAAACTGAGGAAACAAAGAGTACCAGCTGTCCAAATCCAAAGTTAAGTCTTCTAAACTAGAAAAGATTTAAGTTAGAATAGAATAGAATATTTATTGGCCAAGTGTGATTGGACACACAAGGAATTTGTCTTTTGTGCATATGCTCTCAGTGTATATAAAAAGAAAAAAATACATTCAGCAAATCTATCAGAGAGCATTTATCAAGGCTGCCGTCAGCGGTGCCATCTTGGAGTGACTTTAATATATATATATATATATATATATATATATATATATATATATATATCCATTTGTATTCCTAGTTTAAGGCTGATTCACTCAAACATTAATTTCTCTATGAAACACATACTGAAAGAAATGGCAAATTACTTACATTGTGTTGAAATATTGCAAGAATTACAATTACATTAGGCACGTTCGGCATTAAGGCAACTTGGATATAGCTTTGAGAACATTTGACTAAATATAAAGAAAGAAACAAAAGGGAAAGGAGACAACTAAAATATATGAAAGAAAATGAAAAATGCAAGTGCATTGGGGCTCTTATAAAAAAAATAATTCTGCAATTTAGCAAAATAATTCTGCACTTACTAAACTGGCACAAGTTACACCTAACTGTATATTATCTCTTCATACAATCTTCCTGTTAGATAAAGTTTTAACTCTTTGCTGGTCAACCTGTGCCTTGTTGGGGTATCATTTCAAGGATATTTCATTATTAAGTTTCTCAATGTCTTCAACAAAGACAGATCTTCTAATGTATGACCTTCACTGAAAAAGTTGGGATATATTCAGATTTGTATCTGCCTTTAAAATAGTTCATGTTGAACAATTTAGCAAAATCAAACATCATCACAAGAAATGTTTTGTGACATTTCATATTATGTCACAAACTGTTTAACCTATGCTGAGCTGTATAGCACAATCAGCACAAAAAATGTTTCATGACATTTTGTATTAAGTTATAAACTGCTTTATAATAATGTTTATATCACAGAAATTTTTAAAAAATTTGTTAAGATTTCAATTCCATGAGTTTTTAAAAAAAAAATTTATTTTTATTTTTTAATTTGATTTATATGCCGCCCTTCTCCGGAGACTCAGGACGGCTTACAATGCGTTAAGCAATAGACTTCATACTTTTGTATATTTTACAAAGTCAGCTTATTGCCCCCACAAACTGGGTCCTCAATTTACCTACCTTGGAAAGGATGGAAGGCTGAGTCACCCTTAAGCCTGGTGAGATTCGAATTTACTAATTGCAGACAGCTGGAGTTAAATTACAATGCATTAGTCTGCTGAGCTATCCAGGCTCCTTTTGAGTTATGGGTCCCGGATTGTAAATTAACTAAGGCACTGTAGTTCAAAAAGTTTAGTCTTACAAATGCACTCCCCACCCTCCCCAGTTCAAGATTAAAAGAATCAAAGTTTTATTAGCATATAGATAAACAACGGATTCTCTGTATAAATGAGGGACAAAATACAATAGAATAATACTCCCCCACATTTAAAATGCTACGCTGTCAGGAAAAGAGCTGATCTGAAGATAACATCAATGTAAAAAAAACACATGTGACTAGATATCATTTTTAGGTTCTGGCAGTGAAAGTGCAAACTACAATTATGCTTGGCCTCTTCTGAACTGTGCCCTCCCCAACTTGTATTTTGCTACAGAATCAATCACCCCAGTAGAGAGGCAAAAGCTTTTTCCACAATCGTGGACCAATTAAAACAACTGGAGGAGAACATCTATGTTAAAGCAGTACTAGAGTAAGAGTTATAAGTCAGAGGCCACCACGCAGACAAATGTAGCTCTCCGCCTTCCTGGTCTGTTCCTCTTCACCCAATCTCTGAGATTTTCTGCAGCATGAACAGTTCTCCTCATGGTTGCCAAGCTACGAATATTCCTCCTCTTCCCCCACCCCCCATCCCCTGCGGGCTGTGGCTACTTCTCTTCTGCCTTAAAAGCAATCATATTTGACTGCAGGAATATTGAAGAAACCCACTGCAGGGAAAGTAGTAGTCACATTTCACATTTTGCGGCAGTGGGAAACAGCAAGAGACAGCTAGGCTACAGTACGGAGAGCATTCGGTGCAGGGATGGAGATTCTGTGGTACTCCAGGTCTTGCTGAACTCACATCATTAAGATGTGTTGGCTGGAATTATTCGGAGAATGAATTTAGCTATTCTGGGAGGTCCAACAGTTCCCTGCGGATAATTGTTCTGGGTTCAGTACAGTAATCCCCTTTGTGTATTAGTGTTTCAGTTAAGCTGTTAATTACAGGCCACACACTTTGAATCTTTGCAATTTCCTGTCAAATTTCCTGGAGGATTTACGTCTTCCAGGAATCTTAAATGCAGTGTATGTAGTCCTCAACTTACGACCACAATGGAGCCCAAAATGTCTGACATTTGTTCAGTGAGATTTGCCCCATTTTACGACCTTTCTTGCCACAGTTGTTAAGTGAATCACAGCAGTCAGTAAGTTAGTAACACGGTGGTTAAGTAAATCTGGCTTCCCCATTGATTTTTCTTGTCAAGAGGTTACAAAAAGTGATCAAGTGACCTTGGGGCACAGCAATGGTCATAAGTATGAACCAGTTGCCAAACATCTGAATTTTGATCACATGATCATAGGGATGCTACAAAGGTCGTAAGTGTGGAAAATGGCTATGAGTCACTTTTCCCAGTGCCATTGTAACTTTGAACAGTCACCAAATGAACTGTTGTAAGTCGAGGTCTACCTGTATTCAAATATTTTCTGAGGTTTTATTACAAATAGCTAGCATATAAATTGAAACAAATAATACTATCAAAGGACAGCAAAGCTAATTTAGGATGGCATGCCATTTACATCATCACACATTTCTACATCAAGACAATTGCCGAACAAGTTAATCAGAACAATTTACAAATAAGAAGGAACTGAACTGTCAATCTTAGGCATCTGAAGTCACTTCAGCAAGACTTCTCCTTCATTCCTTTCTAATCTAGTGTTTACTTGGTCGTTCAGATAAACAGCCAATAACCTAAATTGTAAATTAAATTTTAAATTGCATAAAACCTCTTTAATCAGCATGTATATTCCTGCAAGAAATGTACACTCCCATATTATGGGATATGTGCTAAATGCCTAAATAGCAACAAAAGGACAGGGAAGTAGCATTCACAGTGACTGTCATCAGTCTAGTTTAATTACTGGGAGGGAGGGGAACTTAGAATACAGAATCTTGGAAAGTAAATCAGCAAAACTCCATCCCTTATTAAAGGAATTCATTAACACAGGATCCCTATGAATCGTTTAATTTCTTTCTCCCAGATTATTAAATTGAATGGTTCTTCTGCCAGCGTAAAACAGAAACATCACTCTGTTCTTTGTATGTTTCCTTTTGTGTGCTCCTTTTCTTCATCAGCACCAATAGTTCTAATATCTATGTGTTGTCTTACTTTACAACTTGTTAGGGGTCTGCCTGTTTAAGAATCTCAAAAAGAATTAATGCCTGTATCAACCCTCATATTATGATCCTTCCTGACTCTACATTCCACAACCACCTTCTCCAAAGGTGGTCAAATGAAAGCCTTCTCCAGAATCCTATTCCCTTAACCTAGGCCCAAATCCTTCCTAAATATTCTGTATTTTGTTTATTTATATCATATTACACTTCTCCTTTACTTAAGGGGCGTATGGGGTGTTTAGGGAGGGGGTAGCCCCTGTGGTAGAGGGGGTAACCTTTTTACAGTTGTTGATTTATCTTTGGACCCCACCTGACACTGTCATCTGTGGCTCTAAGTAGCTGTAAGAGGTACAGGGGCCACACCCTGGTAAACCATTTAGGCAGATGGGTCAAGCCAAGTGAGGGAGCCAATGGGCCTTTGACTCTTGGTGAGATACAAGATTTGTTTATTACAGCATGGGAAATCTGACCCTGGCAAATCGACAGGCCCATCAGGCATTGTGGAACACTAACAGCATAGCGACACACTTAGGCAATCTGATCTTCCACTGCAGCAAAAGAGGTCTCCAGTTGTATGTTCTCCATGCCGTGCTGGATTAAAGTCCCTTCTACCCGAGAGAGTGGGAGTGCCCCAGTACAACAGCTAATGAAACTTAAGACTCTATCACCCATAGGATTCTGTTGTGCAATTAATCTTCCTCTACAACTCATCTGAAAATCATCTTAACCCAAACCTAATTCATGGAGCCTTTCAGCAATGTGCGAGTGGCAAAGCAACAGGTGGAGATGACCACTGGCAGTTGTAGTCCCAAACCTACGCACGGGTGGCTCTTGGACCAGCGTTCATTCATCTCAGGACCAGGGCCATGGAGGTGTCTGGCAGAATCCAGAATGACTGGGCAAGACTTCTAGGATAGCACTGCCCACCTTTACATGAGGGAGAGGGTTAAAAAAAGGACCCTATACATTACCCGCGCCATAACATCTGGCTAGTTTACCATGGCTACCAAATAATCTACTTAGTGGTCAAGAATCATGAAAAATGAATAAAAGAAAACTCATTTTTGAAACTTGGAAAATCCATTCCTTGCTGGATACAGACAAATTGTCATAGCCCAAAAGATGAACATCACTTATAGCAGCCAAACTTTGTCTTTAATAGACAAAAAGAAAAATAGCGTTGGAAGGGATCTTGGTCTTCTAATCCAACCCTCTATTTGAGCAGAAGACCCTAGACCATTTCGGACAAATGGCTGTTCAACCTCTTCTTAAAACCCTCCAGTGCTGGAGCACTCACAACTTCCAAAGGCAAGCCTTTCCACTAATTAATTGGTCTGTCAGGAAATTTCTTCTTTGTTCTAAGTTGGTTTTCTCCTTGATCAGTTTCCATTCATTGCTTCTTTTCCTGCTCCCAGGTTTAGAGAATAGCTTGATTTCCTCCCCCCCACCCCCAGCCCTTCTTTGTAGCAGCCCCTTAGATATTGGAACACTGCTATCATGTCACCCCTGGTCCTTCTTTCCATGAAACTAGACGTACCTGCAACTGTTCTCCAGTCCCCTAATCATCTTTGTTGCTCTTCTCTGTATTTTTTCAACAGTCTCAACATCTTTTTTTTATATCATGATGAGATGTATAACACTCTATTAACACTGACGTTGCTGCACTCAATGAGACCAGGCTGGCAGATGAAAGTACAGTACATTACGGGAAGCAGCAAGAATGGACAATACATTCTTTTGGAATGGGAAACCACAGACTGACAACAGGACGCAAAGAGTAGGTTTTTCAATCAAAACTGCTGTGCTGAAAAACATCTCTACTCTACCCAGTGGAATAAATGAACACATTATGAAGTTCTGATTTTGTCTTATCAAGTCCCGCTATATCACCATTGTCAGCACTTACACACCAATTCTCACAAGTCCAGATGAAGGCAAGGAAGATTTCTATGAGGACCTGGACCAGACTATTCAGATATCCCTGGCAAGTGACAGTCGTGTCCTTCTGGATGATGGAGTCCTCAGGAGACATGAAATGGAAAAACTAAACTGCAATGACCTGGGCATCAACAACACAATATTCACATTTGCAATAATCAGTACAAAATGAAAACCCTACACTGGCACCTATTTGACTATGTCATAGTTTGTCAGCATAATCTTAACAATGTCACAATCACTCATGCCATGTAAGGTGCGAAGTGCTGGACAGATCACAGGCTGGTCCAGTCAGTCCTCAATTTGCACTTTTATTCTATTATTTCATTTATATCCCACCTTTATTATTGTTTATAAATAACACAAGCTGGCGAACATACCTAATACTCTTTCCTTCTCCCAACTACAACAACCCTGTGAAGTGAGGTGGGCTGAGAGAGAGTGATTGCCAAGTCACCCAGCCATTTTTTAATGCCTAAGGCGGGACTAGAACTCATAATCTCCTGATTCCTAGGCCAATACCCTGAACATTAGACCAAACTGGCTCATTTATTTCATAAACAACCAAAGACTGCCAGAAAGTCATTCAACATTGGCAGACTACAAAACCCAGATGTAATCCAATGACTTCCATGATGCCTTTATTGTGGTTTTCTATATAAATAAGGGAAGCAAATCAGACTATGGAAACTACGGAGATATCTCGCTGCTGCCCATTATAGGCAAGATCTTGGACTGAATTCTCCTGAACAGACTTATCACTGTCTTGAAAAGGAACCACCCAGAGGCATAGTGGCCTTCAGCCAGAAAGGAGTACAGCAGACATGATATTTGTTGCTAGGCAAGTCCGGGAGAAATGCATTGAGCAGAGCAAGCTTCTTTACTTGGTCTTTAGTAGCCTTACAAAGGCATCTGAAATTGTAAATAAGGAGACTTGCTGGATCATCCTGAGATGTTATGGATGCTCAGAGAAATTTGTGAAGTTGATTCAGCTACTCCGCAACAGAATGACAAAACATATTTTTCACAACAATAATACATCAACTACATTTGCCATTTTCAATGGGGTAAATGCTAGCCTCAGTCCCATTCAGTCTGTTCTTCACTTTCATGTTGTCACTTGCTATGCAGGAGGGAGTGTACGTGACCTTTGTTTCTTGAATGCTTAGACCAGTGGTGGGATTCAAATAATTTAACAACCGGTTCTCTGCCCAAATGGCTGGGTGAGTGGGGGTGGCCATGGTGGGCCAGCACTCAGCCTCCTGCACCCCCCCGGGAGCAAAAATGGGCCACAGGGGGGACATGTCATCCCCCTATGCCCCGTTTTGGGCTTAGTAGGCCTCCCTGCAGCCTCCTGGGAATGAAAACAGGCCATGGGGGAGGCGCACCCCCCCACCCCCCATTTTGGGCCTAAGAGGCCTCACTGCACTTTCCTGGGAGCCAAAATGGGGCACGTGGGGACTCCTGGAAGGGGTGGGAAGGGGAAGGATCAACCAGAAATTTAACTACCAGTTCGCCCGAACTCATGAACTGACTGAATTCCACCACTGGCTTAGACTAAATTTTTCCATATAGTCATTCAAGAAACCTTCTTTGCTGATGACCGTGTGATCCTGGCACAAAGACACTGATCCAGAGTTGATGCTGAACCAATTCTCAGATGCTCAATTCCTCTTCAGCCTGATTGTCAGCCTGAACAAGACTGAAGTACCTTAGCATCCCGTGCCAAATACCAAACTTGCAGAACCAAAAAAATAATTGTTGACAATAGCTAACTGATAATTATAAACAGCTCCAAATGCTTGGGAAGCATCATTTTGAGCAATAAGTCTTTGGACAAAGAAACTGACTCTCGGATCAGCAAGGCCAGCCAGGCATCAGGGCAGCTGTGTACTAGAATGCTCAATTAACACAAAATCCATGTCTCCACACAGTGAAAGTCTATAAAGCTGTGGCTATCCTTTCTCTCCTAGATGAATGTGAGTCCTTGATTCTGTACCAAAGGCACGTCAAAAAACAAGAAATTCCACATGGTCTCTGCACTCCATCCTTGGCATTTATTGCCAAGACTGTATCTCTCACTTGGAGGTTTTGAATCATGCAGAGTTCACCAGCACTGAGTCCCCTGATTATTAGAACCCAGATCAGATGGGGGGCGGGGATGGGACATGTCATCAGAATGTATGCTTGTCAGTTGCTCTATAAGTGTACTGGAATTTGGGAAGAGACCTAGGGATCAACAACCCACATGCTACAAAAATGCTGTGAAAGAAATCCTATGTCACTGTGACATTCAGCCAGAAGCTAGAAACAACTACAGCTGCTGACAGAACCCAACAGCAAGGCCTGTGCTATGAAACCTCCACCAACTTTGAAGATAGGTGCCAGCAAAATCAGATAGGAAACTGTGAATGAAGTCACAGAATAACACTCAGAGATACTACAACAATGGATTTTCAGTGCCCCCATTGTGTAGACAGTGCTTCCAGACTGGGACTGAGGAGTCATTTCTGTTTCCACAGATGAACTACATAACAGCATATCTTCTTCAAACTTGGACTACCATATTAAACTATGCAGGAGGTTATTTCCTCTGTTACATTTCCATTCTAATTCAATAACAAAGCTATGTCTCTTCTATAGTACTGTCTATGGCCAACTAGAAACTGTCTTGCAAGTTTCATATACTTAGTAGCTCTAAGTATATTTCTATACACATTTTTATAGTAAAAGAAATTAGTAACAGGAGTGTACATACAGCTTCACGATTAGCTTCACTCAGAAATAAGAATGCTACATTATACAGGACATTCTCACTAGGAAAATTAATCTTAGTTCTCTTTTGGTAAGTTGGAAGTGTTCATCTATTTAGAAGATAACTTTGACAATAAGCAAAATACGCAACTTAAGATAATAGGTAGTCTGTCCCTTAGTAAAAGTATTTCATAGTGTAGCTTAACAACAGTTTACTATACTTGTTAGCTATAAGCAACATAAAATCCCACACAAAATGGAATTAGTAGCCTGACTTTCTCCTTGGACAACATGGAAACCTAGCAGGCTGGTTCAGTAGGGACAAAGTTAATAGAATGACCAAGTATTATACAATATTTTGGTTAAGAATTGGAGGGCCAATTCTTGTAAACACCTGTACAACAGTTTTTTTTAGGGGCACAATCTCTTTTAGCGGTTTATACTATGGTGAAGGAATAGAGTTCCATTTAAAATCTAGTAGTTAAATATGAATACACAAATTAAAATATGGAAATTTAGGAAAATTGTTTCCCCTTTCATTTTCACAGTGAATTGATTCCTTCTTTTCTGTTCATCTAAGTTACAACACAGTTAGTTTTTACCAGGTAGATTTTTATATTTGCTAAGTATGTGTTTCCATGCCAGAAACCTCTTAGCAGGTTAGTAAATCATTCTGAAGGTTATAATGATGATGATTTAGAAAATAGATTATCTGCTTAGCATCATCTGAAAACAATACACACTTGCACAAAATAGCTCATTGAGAATGCAAGTCCTTACCAGCAGAAAGCAAAGCCACCTGCTTACTCTGGGGCATAATCTCAACCACAAAAGATTCAGAATGGTCCCTCTAACCCTTTCTGAGGAGAGTAGAAGTCAGGAGATACAATATGCCAGGCAGCTGGCAAGAAACTATACCCTCAAGTGGTATGCAAAGGTTGAGAGTAAAACGCCAGCAGGCTGCTTCTGGTTAAAGTGCAGAGATGGAAAAACATGATTTTCTGTGAGAATTGCTTGCCAGACTCCATATTGTGCAGTACAATGTTGCTGCTGTTTTCCTATGAGGGTGTTGAGAGAATGGATAGTAAAAGCAGCATTTTTACCATGTAGGATAGCTCTCATCCATATGCAGATGCAGAATATAATGAAATCAATAAAATCATTTACTAACACAACAGGTTTCCAATCTACATTCTATCCAAATATTTACAAATTCAGATTTTCCCTTATGAAGAGGAGTGCCTTTGTTTTATAACTAAACATTATATATAAAACCAAAAAAAATCCCGTTACCTGGCTTTTTTAATGCAATGTGAAGCTCATTTTATTGGATCTAAATGGTACCTTTCTATTCACTTCTCCAACCTTGCTGTTTCCTAGAACAGTAAAGTTCAAACATAAGAAGTCGCAGCAATAACCATTTTGGCTGGGGAATTCTGGGAGTTGAAGTTGTGTATCAGGAGGATGTCCAAGAAAGTCCAGGAGGAAAAGTGAATCTAAAGGCTGTTCTGTATCTTCATTGCCACAAATAAGAAGGTAAATCTAATAAAAATTAATATTATGGTACTAATTGAAAATGATTGGAAATTAATTGGAAATGAAGTATATTTGCTTTTCTTGCATTCTGAAATTTTCTGAAATGAGTGAGGAGGGTGATTTTTATAAAAATGGTTTTACAGTGGTATCATCCTGCTCGTAGAATGATTTCTCCAGAGGGATTTGCACATTGTCTATACTTTCTGACTTTTGTTTTTGTTCTAGCAATATTTTTATCTTTCAAATAACTTCAGTCTAAAAGTTAGTTTGTTCCTTAGTCCTGTTTCTGCTATTTTACTTCCCTGTTGCTAGTTTTACACTGTATTCTGTTACTGTTTTTTTTTTTAAATTCTGCTTTGAATATTTTACCAGTTTAGGGTTTTCTAAAAACGACAACAGAATTTTCTATTTCCGTGTGGTACAGTATAGAAATATCGTGACTATATTTTTCCTTTCCTCCAACCACTCATACCATCTATACCAAATTTTATAGTATTCTGTATGCTCTTTTTCTTTGAGTTCTTTTGTCAATTTATCCATCTCTGTGCATTCCAAATTTTTTTTATCAACTCCTCCTCTATTGGTGTATTTTCTTTTTTCCAATTTTGGGCATAAGGAAAAATGAAGAAGAAAAATAAGGGGGAGTTAAAGAAATGTCAAAGACAATGGGAAAAATTGGTAAAATACAATTTAGTGATTGAAATGAAAAAGAGAAATATATTGTAAATGAAATGATGGGGACAGATAGCAATATGGAATAAGATGAAGTAAAATTCATGGAAATAGTAAGTACTAAGGAAGGACCACTATGAAAAAGCTGTAAAAAGAGTGTATAAGTGTTGTATGTCTTGTATTGTTTTACTGTGTTATAATAAATAAACTTTTTTAAAAAAGAAAGAAATATTGTGACTATACCAAATAAGCACAAGTTAAACATTAAATTTAAAAAAACATTAAGAGAGTTTTTCTACAAATGCCTATGCTGCTTCTGCCTGTTTATTAATATATCAAAGTTAGAAATTGCCACTCTCCCTCACAGAGGGATTCTGGGCAGTGTACAAGTAAAATCTAAGAATCTAAAAATTAAATATTATATTAGGAAACAAAAGTAGTTAAAATTCAAAAGGTGGGGAGAGGTCCTTCTTACCAGCTACCATGAAGTTCCTTCTCCCCTTTTTAAGATAAGCTGAAAGTGAATTCTGACCCATGTCAGGAGAGAGAAGAGAAGAATGAATGATGGGACTTGATAAGAAGTAGATAAGAAAGAAGAATTGGGGCAGTTCTTCCTTTTGCTGACTCTGCTGGTAGAGGGGAAAGTCCATTTTCTAAGTTGCACCATGCATCCTTTTAAATTCCCATTTATCCCCATGGAATATTTATACCAGAAAGGTCCACAAACGTGCATAGTTTCAAAGACTAAAATGTTCCAAACATAGGTAAATCATATTGCTTGTTGGGTGGCTGATTTAGCTGTGATAGGCCTCCCAGAAATAAGAGGTTCCTACCGATTCCAAGAGCAGACCTGGATTGCCCAGATCAGCCTTCCCTCAGGAAATAGTATCCAGTTGTTTTCAATATCACCCCAGCCAGCACTTCCGTTATTTATAATGGTGAAGATGATAGGTTTAGAATCTGCCTCAACTTGATATTAACCAGATAGAGAAACTTATGTACATGTTGCAGCCTAGTCTTTTACAACGCTATCAAGACATTTTTCAATAATGCAGGGCTATCATTTTTCTGTGGAATTGAACTGATGAAATGGGTCATATGGTAAAGTGATGTTGTCAAGGGAAGGACTTGGTGTGGTTAGTTATCTTTAGGATTTTTTTTTTTTTGAAAAAATCTAGATTGTATTGGTATACAGCAAAGCATGACATGGGGTTTGTGTTAAATCTATTAATCTATTATCTTTTGAATAATAGAGGGAAATACTTTCACCATTTTGTGGTGATTCGTTGTTAGAATTTAGCAACACGATTTCTATAAAATATTAGGGTTTCGGAAAGAAGGTTCATGCATTGCACACAGTTTACTTCTACTTTATAGTGAGAGATAATAATAGCAAAAAAAAAAAAAGGTATATAGTCATGAAGGCTCCTTAGAACATGTTCAAAAGCAACAGAGTTTTAACTATTTTTACCATGAGTCTCTAGACTCATAAAAGATATGAGAATAATTTTCCCAGAGCATTTCAGGAGAAAAAAACTATAGCTAAACAGACTTATTTTCCTTGATGTTTAACAAAATCAATTATTAACATAAGCTCTTTCCAGCTTGAAATTGGTTCTGCATCAATGGGGGGAAAAATCAGCAAATCAAATGATAAATACATCATCACAATTGCTTGTTCCAAATGTCCTGGAGTAGATGCAAGCAGATAGATGCTGATTGTAAAATCAGTGGCTTTACTTGGCATAGGCAAAGGAGACCCCCCCCCTCCACCCAAAAAACCTTTGGATGCCATGTGCAATCACAACTGGAAAGAGCAGTAAAGGTCAGAAGATCAAGATGATGGCGGCACCAAAACATGGATGTAACCTAGAAATGGATCCAGGAATGGCCTAGAGCTGAACACAAAGGAAGGGAGTGGTACCTAGGAAGGAAGGCTCCTAGTCATTGCTCTGAGTGATGACCAAGCAACTGAGCCCAGGCATCCTGCTGCCTGCTCTCTCTGCAGTGAATTTCATGCCTTACTGTGGTTTTCTTCCAAAGGAAGAAAAATGGAGTTGTCTTTCAAGAAAGGAAAAAAAAAATCTACCCAACTTCAACTGCCTAAATGAATCCATCTTTTAATAAGCCAGTCTTAACTGATCTGGTGATAACTGTGGTAAAGCTTAAGCAATTTTGAATAGTTTGATCGTAGTTCAAATGAACAGACAACTGTAGTTCAGGCTTTATAGAGAAAGAAACGACACAAATTGTGAACACAGGCCCATCGTGTTCAGGAGCTCTACTGAAAATCTCTTCTGAACCCACCAGCAGGAATGACTTTGCAGTGCAGCAGGATCAAATCAAAAAGGCTTTTTTACATGCCAGCCTTTCCCAAGCCAAGGAAAGAGAAAACAACTTGACATCCAAGTGGAAAATAAATTGGTGATCACAGGCCTTAATTTGCCAGTGCAATAGGAAAGCAGCCAGGCCATGCTGATTGATAACTTTCTCTGCTGCAAGGGAATAGGGAGAGATCCTGGAAGCATAAAAGCATGTGCAGTAAGTAGACTATTTGGGAGTTTGAATCCTCCCATATACCACAAGTAGCTGGGTCACCTTGGGTGGAACCAGACTAATTTTAATTTAATATCTATTAGTTGTGGCCAGTGGATGAACCCTAAATTATAGTTTAAAGACTATTGACGTAGATTATTCATCTGCTGGCTGTCTGCAAAGCGACAACTAGATACTTCTTGAACATACACACTTTTTACTCCCACAACTGTAATCAGCTACTGATAAAATAATGGCTTGTGGCATTGTGGTTATGAGAGTTGGGGTTTAAATGTAATTGTTCAGCATGTTAACGGCATATATGTGTCTACTCCAAGTAAAATCAATCATGACTCCTCCCCTTAGAGGGTATATTTAGCTCCCGAAATAGCCAAACAATAAAGGACAAAAAACCCAGAATTATAACAAAAAGAAGCAAACACGGAGACCCCAAGGACAAGCTTCAGGGGCGTTGTCAGACATGTGTAAACAATCTGCAGACTATTTAGTAAGCACCTGCATAATTTGTATTCTTATACTTATGAATGGAGCTGAACATAGAGTATTATGGAAGTGGATAGGATGCAGTGGCAATTGTCAGAAAAATCACAATTGCTAATGTTGGAAAATCAAATTAAATATCAACTTTTCATCTTTGAGCGAATACTCTGTTAGATGGGGATGTGGAGGAGAAAGAGCACCATAATTTAAAGTTGAATTGACAGAATAATTTTAAGGTTTGGAAAGAGAAGAAAATACAGGACTTGCAAAGAGATTTGATGGAGAGAAACCAATGTTGCATTTGCTATGAATTTTTGTTTTGTTTTCCATCTAATTCTAAGAGGTTCCTTTATTTTTTTCCCAGGAGTCAAACCAATAGCTAGTAGCCACACCCAGTGGCTTCAAGGATGCAAACACAAATAAAAACCTCAAAGCATCTTTCTACCATTATCAATTTTCTCTTGGACAGATGAAGATGTGCCCTTCTTTATGCTGATACCTTTTAAGCTAGCAGGAAAATATAAAATATTCCACCTGGATGGCTCCTTAGCACACAAAAGAGCTGAATTTAAGCGTAAATTCAGCTTGGCTCTTGTACCCAAGGGCAATCTGCCATCCAGAACAGGCCTTGCTAAGAGGATCAAAAAGTGAGAGCCTTTTGTTTCTGAAGCATTTCCAGACAGATGTACATATTTCTCTCACCTCCAGTATTTGCTTACCCCAATGATGACGGTGTCATCGCCCTGGAAAACCGGGATGAATTTATCTCCCCGTATGATCTCCGACTGATTCAAGGGCCGGAACCTACAGAGCACCTTGATGCTGCATTCATTGAGTTCGGTAGTCATGCTGGCTGGTCAATGGGGCTTTGTCCTGATGTGCAGCTTTTGTAGCTAGAAGGAGCAAAGAGCAGCAGGAGATGCAATTCCCAAGCAAAATGAGAGACAGGCAAAAGCAGGTTGCACACAGGCACTCTTGGAGGAAGGATCACAAAGGGGAAGTCTTTCCTAGATTGTCACCCCACAGCAGCAGAGCAGTTGGCTCTCTCAGCTGGGCTGGTAAGTCTTCCGTGCCTGTGGTACCCTGGGATGCTGCTTGCAGTGCCTGTATCCCCCTCCTCCTGCTGCAGGAATCGGCAGCATCAGCATCAGGCAAAGGGTTGGGCTGTAGCTCAGGGTTAATACTTTTAAGGTGGAACAACCCTAGCGCCTTAAGGTGGACATGATTTTTTTTTTAAAGAACTGCACCTTCCAGCTAGTCTCTTCACTTGATGTTCCAGTTGGTAGCAGTTACTTTGTTCCCTTTATCCTTTCCAGAAACAAAACAGTACAGGGACCCTACAGACAATAGATGTATAGAAGAAAAAATACTGAAAACAAGAGTTTGTCATGCAAAGCTTATAAAAGTTAGTTTTTCCCTTTGTACACAGCTGGTAAAATTTTAAAAGCTTCTCCTTTATTTTAGAAATATCCAGCAAAAAGAAAAAAAAATCACAATTGAGTGGGACTTGAATGGTGTGGGACTAATTCAAAGCCATCACTGAAAAATTCACCTAATGCTTATCGTTTATAGAAGACTGAAAATAGCAATGTGTTATTTTTCCTCAATTAATTTGGTTATTTCAGATTGGTTTTAAGAGAGCTCCAAACAAATGGTAATAAGAATTGAGCAAGTCTTTTATAAATTGAAGAAAGTGTTACTATGGTAGTAAGGACAGAGTAAATATAATTGTAACTGGCAATGCCTGCGGATTGACTTGCTGAAAAATGCTTCCAACTCATTATGTAGGAATGAAGCTTAAGATGGTAGTACCCTTAATGTATTCAACCAATAATAAGATTGATTAATCCATGAAGTCTTCAGATAAGCAATACAATTCTTGCATATGTTTATATGACTAAGCAATGAGTTAACAATATCTGATGGTACTGTGAGAAATAGAACTTGTGAAGAAAAGGACAAATCATTTCTCAATTTTGTTTTGTTTCTCACCTTATGACAATATAGAGCATAGAGACAGAACTGGAATTACTTGACCTGAAAATGAATGTTATGTCCTGCAGTGCCTGCAAATCTCTTCTAGTGTCTAGTCATAGACCATAATGGAATTACATAATAGAATAAGGACTACAAGACAACTATCTGCTCAGTCCAGGGCTTGAGATAGAAGTTGACAATTCTTCTCCAAATGAGTGATCGAACCAGACATATGTTTTCCTTTCCTTTTTCTTTTAAAGACTATGACTTATTTAATTTAGGGGTGAATATTCTGTTCCTAGTTATTTAAAATGAACTTTTGGACTGATTTTTCAACAGGTTTTTTAGCGTGCTGTCAAGAAGTGCTCATACTTTCACAGGCTTGAGTTTAGTTCAAGTCTCAGTTCCCAAATGTTTGGGGCTGGTAGATATATTTGGAATGAAACCATATCCTTGGTATTCTCACAAAATAACTGTCACAGTAGCACAGCAAACCAGTGACTGCTAGAAGCCAAATGAACGATATTGCTGCTCACCATTACCTGTGGCTTCCTGGAATGATGTCCACTCTTCCTCTTATTTCTGGAATATTTTCCAACATTGCTTGTTGCTAGTGCCCCCCATTTTTTCTTGTTTTCTAACAATCTGTTTGGTGTACTGTACATGAAGAGTCCAAAGAGCCCCCAAGCACTCTCATTGGTCAGTCTTTGCTTTGCTGCCTGCTGATTTCCTTTAAAAAAATACTGAATCTTTAAATAACGGAAGAACAAAGAGCCTGTGGATAGAAAGGTAGATATTCTAAAGGCACCATTTTGAGAACCCAGCGTATATTGCTTGGTGCCAAAATGCTCCTTAAAAGTTCTGGCATTAGAAACAAAATGTAGGATTGTTCTACAGTTAATAAGCCGAATAGGATTAACATACATTTCAGCATAGGCACAGTGCTCTCAAGAAGAATGGGATCAGAGGTGAAATTCAGCAGGTTCTGACAGGTTCTGGAGAACCGGTAGTGGAAATTTTGACTAGTTCAGAGAATCGGCAAATACCAGCTCTGGCTGGCCCCAGAGTGGGGTGGGAATGGAAATTTTGCAGTATCCTTCCCCTGCCATGCCCACCAAGCTGCGCCCATCAAGCCACACCACGGCCACCAAGCCACGGCCACAAAACCGGTAGTAAAAAAATTTGAATTTCATCATTGAATGGGATCTAACATGGGCTAAATTACCAGATCATCTACCACTTTCAAAATCCTGCTAGCTTATGTGGAGAAAGATTTTTGTTGCCATCATCATCATCATCATCATCATCATTATTATTATTTTCATAACCATTGATGACTACACCTTGTGACTTTGGCTGAAAGAAAGCTAAGCAAGGTCAGACCAGGTTTGTACTAGGAAATCCCATCCTGGGTTGGGAAGCTGAAAAACATCATGGTAAGCAATGACAAACCATTTCCATTTGTTGCCAAGACATTACCTATGTGCATTAAGACACCAGAAACAGACCTTTTCTCAAAGAAGACATTTTATTAACAATTCATGGACTAAACCACAGGTTGGAACAGGAATGGAACCCAGTCCTAGAATCGAAGAGTGAATCAGTTTTATTGATCTAGTGGCTTCTAGGGTGCATCTGTTGATATTATTTTCCTGACAAGGACCACCCATGCTGGCAATTCACCCTTGCATAATTTTCTAACTGGACCATCCGGGTAAAAGTTCCCTTCTTGCTGATGAAACTCCTTTGTAGGGCTTTCTGCCCATGTCTAACCTTGAAATGACTTTATGTCTAAGCTGTATTTTTTCTCCTGTTAAATTACATAAGGAAATCTATGAAAACCATTTGTACTCGTATATAAGGTACTCATGTATATAGTACTGAGCCTTAATGGGGAGAGCCTTCTCTGTGGTGGCACCTAACCTCTGGAACGATCTACCGCCAGAGATATGAACGATCCCAGACCTTCGGACTTTTCGTCGGGCCCTAAAAACTTACTTTTTTCAGTTAGCTGGGCTGGCCTGATTTTATGTTGATTTTAAAGTTTGATACTGATTTTAATTGAAATGTTTTAAATTATGGGCCAAATTTATTCAATTACTTTTAAAATTATTTTAACTTTTGTGTACAAATGTTTTTACTCTGGCTGTTCACTGCCCTGAGTCCGAAAGAAGAAGGACGGTATATAAATCTAATAAAAGATAAAGATAAAGATAGGATAAATGTATAATATTTAAAACATATATAAGTTTAAATAAGAAAGCCATGTGAATCAGCTTTTATTTATGTCAAGAGATCATAGGCTGATAACAACATTTGTTCAGACTAAAGCACAGGTTTGGGGTACACAGAATTTCTCATGAGGCTTATCCAGGCAATAATTGTCAAGCAATATGTTATAAATCCAGTCCTCTATTAGGTGCTGCAGGAATACAGTTGAAATTGGCTACATAACCGGAGTGATTCCTACCATCCCCTTTCTCTAAGCTTCTAAGTAATGGCCCAGCCAGGAAGATATGCATACAGTAAAACCTTTTAATCATCACCACTGCTTACCCTTCCAAGAAACAGAGAGCCATTTGGGCAGATATTGCAAAAACGGCAGAAATCAGAGGAAGTCTTGACACATGAAGATGTAACGACAGCAGAAGTGCAGTAGCTTTTTTGCAGCAGGCAAAAAGACAAGAGCAGAACAACTACAATAATTGGCAAAGAGGGTTCTTTTTCTTCCAGATGGATTGAACTAAATGAAGCTTTAAAAAGGGACGGCTGAGGTGAAGTCTGTGGCCTGCTTGCAGGTCTTTGAGACATCGGGTAGGATACTGAGGAAAACGCCAGATGCCTAATTAAATGGCCCTTCTTCTGATTCAATCTGGAACGACGATTCTTATGGTATTGTGGGAAGGCCCCACCCCCACCCCCAGAAGAATGAAATATTTGGGGAAATATTTTTTAAAAAGGCAGAATATTATATTTCCCCTAAAGGAGAAATGAAAAAAATCTTAAGGGAGGCAGGAACCAGCCCCAGGTTCCCTGCCCCAAGGAGAAACTGAGGAAGCCAGGTTTTAAAAATGCAGATTTAGTAATCCATTCAGAAAGATTGGGTCAAGACAGAAACTCAAATAAGCAACAAACAAAAGGTTGATAAAATGAGCTCAGACAAACACCTAGGAAATGCATTTCCTCTTTTGCTTATAGAACCAGCTATGACCCTTACATCACCCCCATAGGAATCCAGAAGGTATAAAAACCCACCCACTCTAAACTCCATTTTGTCAGCTGCCCAGAATCACATATGGTTGGTGATTCTGCTTCATCAATAAATGGAACCTTTCTTTCCAATCAACCTCCAGCATCCATTTTGTTTCCAGTGCCTTTCTCCTGGCTTGGAACTGAACCAGATGGATTTTCCTTCCAACACTATATACAGTGCTACGTGTTCAGTGTCATATTTTAGCACAGTAGCCATATGCTGCAGCATTAAACAGAGGAATGCAGGGCACTGTAAAATAAT
Organism: Masticophis lateralis; assembly: GCA_030761175.1. Lineage (NCBI taxonomy): Eukaryota > Metazoa > Chordata > Lepidosauria > Squamata > Colubridae > Masticophis > Masticophis lateralis. The sequence continues at coordinate 150,687,335 of JAUDYJ010000002.1, forward strand.
CAGTTTGATGGTAGACAAGGACTGAGGAGGCCATGCTGAAACTGCTGCTCAAGTGTTATAGATAGCTGAGTGAATTGGGGCCTCTGAATAATTTGCCCCACAGCATTGCTTTGAGATGCTATGCATGGGAGAACACAAATTGAGAGAAGCCAAGAATGGTACTTTAGTCTCCCTGAAGGCCAGTTAGATATATATAATTTACGTGTTATATGTAATTTAGATATTTGTGTATGAGCATTTGGAAAGAAACCACACTCTACGGATTTTGCTCACTAGTTCAAGAATGGAAGCAATGGAATGCTTTCATTTGCTAGCAAACCTTACAAAAACCTCCACTGAATTTGAAAGGGTTTTGTACATCATGTGTGCATATATTGTAACAATGCTTAATCTGTAAATAAACGGACAATTTTAAAAAATGTAACCACAAACTATTAACTTAACTCTGTCCCCAAAAGGAGTTGGAGAACTACATTTTAATCATTTTACATATTTTTAATTGATGTATACTTTGTTTCAAAGAGATTCAAAATGTTAAAATGATCAAATGTTTACCTAGTAAAGACCAATTTAGCACAGGTGGAATACTGAATGCTGAAAATTAGAAACAAATTCAGTGAAGAGCAAAATTTGAACATCTAATGAAGGAAGCTCTGGAGATTTAATCAGAGAAATGCTTTAATTCTATCTATCACATATAATATACATTTGTGCATGTCTATAGCGAACATATAACTAATATAAAACCTTTGTGCAGAAAGTGAGCTCTACAAAACCTTCAAAGGAGATGTTTTGTTTGATTTTTTTTTATCATCAGCAAAGTGAAGTAGCCGTATACCGTATGGAGATGATGCATGTGAAAATAGCCATGAGGCATGAGCAGTTTAAAAGCAGTCATGTGAATCTGGGAAGAGATGCAGCTCCTTTAACAATTGAAGAAATGTGTCATATGCGTTCCCACACAGATACAAAACCTCACATTTGTACAGCTCGACAATGTGTATATGCACACATGCATATTTATAGGAAATGCATATGGTTCTCCAAGAGTCAGTTTGGTGTAGTGATTAAGGCACCAGGTAGAAATTGGGAGAGGGTGAGTTCTAGTCCCACACTATCTGGGTGACCTTGGGCCAGTAATTCTCTCTCAGTCCTAGGAAGGAGGCAAGGGCAAACCACTTTTGGAAAAAAAAAACCCTTACCAATAAAACTACAGAGATTTTCCAGGCAGTTGCCAGGAGTCAGCTATGATATGAAGGTAGATACATACACACATAAATAGGATTTCCCAAATGTTATATGAAATGCATCTGGAATTTTGCAGGCACTTTCTGACAATGTCTGTGGGGGTTTTCCTTTTCATAAATTGGCTACTAGGGGAGACATGATTGATGATAAAGCATAGATAAATGAGTGAAGATGATATCCATTGCCTCTCGCTGATCCCTGTATGTCATTCCCATCACTGTCACAGCAGCCACTTGACATTTTTATTGTTAAAAAAAATATCCATGAGGCCTACATAGAATCTAAGATGTTTTTAACATTAAAGATTATACTGAATATTAAGATTATGCTTTGTTGCATGATAGTTTCCTGATTTTGTAAATTAAAATTCAGGCATATTGTTAAAAGGTCGGTGCGGGGGAGGGCAGGAAACCCAACATATATTAAGGGAGATATCTCTTGGCACATTGGTGCCAATGAGCACCGTGCTTTGGAAACTCAGGGTACATACAGAGCTTTTCCTTATATTTTTTTATGCCCTATATTTCCACTGAATTAAGTCTTTCATACTGAAACAAGAAAAGATTTTCAAAATAAGCAGAATGTTGTATGAATATGTATTTTCTATCCTGTGGTTCCATTTAAAGGACAATCAAAATATCTCACAATGCAAACAAATATTTTTTAAAACTCAAACCAAATAAATAACATTAAAAGAGATACAAATACGTTTTTAAAAGTTCTAAATGTTTAATGTTTTAGTAAGTTTTAAAATATTAAATTAAAATTTTTGGGGTTCTATTTATGACCTTTCAGTATGACTGAACTTTTTTCTCCAAGTAAGTAGATATGCAGCTCAGAGTCAATTTTTTAAAAGTCATGTGGAAATATAAAACTCTATAAATATCGGGCATATATAACCTCAGTTTATTTGTCATTAGTAATTAAGTTTTAACATATTCCCTTGCTAGGATAAGTTGGAGCACATTTACCTTTTATTCTTACAACTTACAACAAATCTGCCTAATGAATTATTTAGGTTTACAATAAGGATGTTCAAATGGATTAGGTGCACATACTTAATAAAAAGGCATAATGAATTATTAATATTATACAGGCATAAAAGATGCACCTCCTGTATATTGCAGAGTACATTTTGTATTATTTCCTGACTTGCAGCAAAGTAAGACTCTGCAAAATACAAGCAAGACCTGTCATCCTGTGTAAGGTGGCTGAAGAAAGGGTAGACTGGTGAGATAACCATCCCCATTATTCTCCGTTTCATGAATACCAGGTTTGGTCCAATCTATTTTGCAGCCCAAGGCTAAGAATTATGTGTTGCCTTCTTTTTCAATGCCCAGATGTTGGCTGGACCAGCAGATAAGTATTCTTATACTATAGGACAAAATTTGAGGAAAAGTCCAGCCCTACACTTGAAAATATTAGGCTGGTTTAGGAATGCAGAGTGGGATCCTCTCCCTCAAACTCTGCAGGCATTTAGCTATCCTCTTCAATAGTTTTTGAGGGGGCTGCAATGGCTTAGTGGTTAAAGATGCTGAGTTTGTCAGCTGGAAAGCTGACAGGCCAGGTTCAAGGACTGAGCAGTGTACAACAGGGTGAGCTCCCGTTCCTTCCAGCTCCTGCCCACCTAGAAGTTCGAAAGCATGCTCATGCGATAGATTAATAGGTACCACTTAAATGGGAAGTTAACAGCATTCTGTGCACCTTTGGCATATTGCCATGCTGGCCACATGGCCACAGAAAATGTCTTCAGACAAGCTGGCTCCCTTGACCAAGAAAGAGAAATGAGCACCTCCCCTTAGCATCGGATTGGAGAGGGAAACCATTACCTTTATCTTCAATAGTTTGCTACCATTTCCTGGTGTTCTGCCACTTGAAGCTATCTAGCTCCTTCTCTGTGCAGCTGGAGAGTCGTCTGCCAAAGAAGCTGTCTCATGCTTGGATGCTCTTGACTCCTGCACCTGGAAGAGAGCTCTATGGAATCCCTCTGTTTCCGTTTTTCTGAGAATTTTGCATGCATCATGGAAGGAGCAACTGAGTGAACAGTGAAGAAAGGGCCCTACCAAAACTGCTTCTGCTGTTATATATCACTGGATTAGTTGGACATACAAACTATGCTGGCTCTTCACACCCAATGCAAGCTAACTGCTGATTGGGGTCATAGGCCCATGTTTTATATATATATATATGTATGTATGTATGTATGTAGGTCTTTGGTTATTCGGGTCTTCTCCCATGTAAAATTGGAAGTGTCTTGGCGACGTTTCGACGAAGTCTCGTTCGTCATCTTCAGGCTGGTGTTCTTGGCTTCGTGCTTCCAGGAGCTCCTGGAATAACCCGAATAAGACCCAAATAACCAAAGACCTACATACAAACACCCGCAAAAACCTCAGAATATATATATATTCTGAGGTTTTTGCGGGTGTTTGTATATATATATATATATATATATAATATATATAATAATATATATAATATATATAAAAATATATATTATTTTATTATTTTATTTTCGTAGGTCTTTATGTGTATATTTCTTTATGCCAGGGATTTTCCTACGTATATCAAGATGTTTCATGGCCTAATTTTCAGTGAATGGAGATTTCACTGAAAATTAGGCCATGAAACATCTTGATATACGTAGGAAAATCCCTGGCATAAAGAAATATACATATATATATACATATACATATATATATGTGTGTGTGTGTGTGTGTGTGTGTGTGTGTTTTCTGAGGTTTTCGCGGGTGTTTGTATGTAGGTCTTTGGTTATTCGGGTCTTCTCCCGCGTAGAATTGGAAGTATCTTGCCAAGATACTTCCAATTCTACGCGGGACAATATATGGCATCCCTTGAAACTGGTGGATTTTTACTGAAATCCATAGATTAGTTTTGAGTTTGGATTCAATTTCTAACATCCCACAGACTGTATATAAAAAACATTGGCACAATCTGGAGAAAATCTAGGCAAATTGTAATCCTGTTGATGCCATTTAAAATGCTCAAGATTTGCAGAAAATCAAGAAAAGAAAGGAAAGTGGGAAGGAAAAAAAAAGAAAAAGTTAAAGGTGACAATGGGCACCCGAAACAAAACAACAGATCAGAGAGGATGAATGTGGAATATTCAAGAGGAATGGTTTGAATATGTGGACATCCAGAATTCCCCAGCCAGCCTGCTGGATGGGGAATTCTAGAAATTGAAGTCCACATATCCTAAAGTTGCCACAGTTAAGAAACACTGAATTCCAAAGTATCCTGGAATTGGAAATGATTAGCTAGAAACTTCATGAGCTATATATACTTTAAAAAGGTCAGACATTCTTAAAGTTAATAAAATTTAGTTATATGCTAGCCTGGGTAAATAGGCTTTTCTTTGAGCAAAACTGTCTTGAGGAGAATCCAATTCGCAGAGAGTTCCCATTTTCCTTTCTATTATCTGAGTAAACATGGCTGACTCTTCAGTCACAATTTTTACTATTTCTTTGATGATGCGTTCTTAAAAAGTCAACAACTTTCCTATTTCGTTACATTTGTCATGGCCCAAGAAAGGTATGATCTCAATGTAAGGTCCCAAAATATACTTGAGTCACCAGAATGCCAAAGAGAGAAACTCAAGATAAGGCTTGCAAAAAAACAGATTTTATTTATGGCCAAAAACAAAATACTGGGTGGAACTATATCCAGAACATACAGATACAATGCATGCGAGGAGATAGCCACACCTTGGGGAAGGCATGGCGTCCTTTTCTACCCTCAGAGAGGTCAGCTTAGTACCCAATTCTGGCCTCCTAATTTAGGTTTGTGTATTCCTTGTTGTCCTGCAAGGCGGAATAGACACTTCCCAATTAGTCATCCTTGAGCATTCCTTTGTTTACTCAATTGGCCATTTGGCCCCTTGGTTTTACAAGGCAGGAGCTTATCCAGATCAAACATAAATTAGGGTTGAGGTGTAAATTATCCCTTGGAGATATGTACCATGCTCTTAGATGGCACAAGAAAAAACAGGAAGAAAATAGATATGGGTTCAGGTCAAATGACAGGGACATATGTTTGACAAATACCAGATACAATACAGAGGCCTAATAAGAGAATATGTTTGTTACAGGAGATACAAATATAAAGACATAATATGTGTGATACAAATACGAAGGCATATATGTATTACAGGAACCTAATGGTTACAGAATCTAGTATACCAGTATATCATATTCTAGTATTATTTATTATATCCTTATTATTGTTTCCCTTTCATCAATATGAAGGGGAAACAATAGAGAAACACTACTGTGAAAGTGAAAGACTAGAGATGACTTGATACCAGTCTTCCAATATTTGAGTTTTTTTCACAGAGAGGAGTGGGTCAATATATTCTCCAAAGCAACTGAGGGCAAGGCAAGAAGTAATGGATGAAAGTGTAGAAAGCTTCCATGTTTCCAGTGTCTTTCTCCCCACTTGGGACTGAACCCAGATGGACTTTCTTCCAACCAAGGCTTAACAAAAACAGAGCCAACCTAGAGTTAAGGAGAAATTTCCTGTCAGTGAAAACAAAACAATCGGTGGAATGGCTTGCCTTCAGAAATTGTGGGTGCTCCATCACCAGAGGTTTCTAAGAAGTGATTGGACAACCATTTGTCCAGAATAGTATAGGACAGGTTCTCCTGCTTGAGCAGAGTATTGGACTAGAAAACAGAGTGAGAGAGAGGGAGGGAGAAGGACAGGGAGAGAGGTTCAAATGATATACAGTACTGTATTTGTTTCTCTTCCTCCAGCCCTTTTAAATGATTTTGGAAAAATCATCATTATTTTATAAACCTTAACTGTATTTGTTTTTGGTTTTTTTTAATTGAAAAAGTTTTACAAATACAAGTTTTTCATTATTCCCCCCCCCCATTTCCCCCCCTACCCTCCTATCCCCCCTCCCATCCCATCCCACCCTTGGCTTCCCTTACAAAAATTATTATTCTTATACAATCCGCAGATATTAAGAAAAATAATAGGTGAAATCCAAATAAAATATCATATCAGACATTTCTCTCATCCAATCAATCCCTATTAGTAATAAAAGATTTTTTTCTAAATAACTTCCAAATAATAATTATCTACATATATCTATCCCCCTTATTACAAGATAAAACATAATTTCCCCCAATTACTCTGCCCCCCCATTTAAACTATTTCCTACTTAACCTATTCTACATAACATTCTATATCAATATATCAATCTCTTATTTAATCCAAATCTTAATTACCTCCAGTTACTTTACACCCTATATACTATAACTCTCAGTACAACATAACATAACATTTTTCAACTAAATGCTAACTGATACTTCTTTGTTTGGTATTTATTCTGCACATAATCGATCCATTTCTTCCATTCCGAAACAAAAGTTTCTTGGGTTCTATCTTTTATATACGCTGATATCTTTGCCATTTCTGCAAAGCTAGCCATCGTCAGAATCCATTCTTCAATAGTAGGGAAGATATCTTTTTTCCAATATTGTCCAATCAGTAACCTAGCTGCAGTAATCATATATAATATCAATCTTGATTCATTCGATGAAAAGTCCTTAACTATACCCAATAAAAACAGTTGTGGAGAAAATTGAAGCTTCTTCTTCAGCACATTTTGTATCTGTTTTTTTTTAATTGCCTATTTTTCTTGTCGAAGAATTAGGATACTAAATAAATGAAAACTCAAGCACAAAAATTAAAATAGAAAGCACCAGGGCATGAAGAAGGCTAATAATAGCCAATTACTAATAATAAAAAACAGAAATCCTTTTTCTCCCTGGAATTTCTGGTTTTAACTTTGATGAGAAGTTTCTTGTATACTTTTGCAGCCTGAAATGAAAACAAAATTAAAACCAATACTGGAGAGAATGCAGGTGTATGCTAAGAACATTCCCAGTAACGACCAAATTTAAACGTTCTTCATCCAGCAGTGGATGACTACTGTCTCTAGGACTACAGCTCCCAGAAAACATAGCGCGGCAAAATACCCCACAAAGTCTTTGTCTTCCCGTCGCGTCTCTCGGTTGTTCTCGCGATACTTGGGGTTTTTTTTTTCTGCCTCTCACCGGCCTAGGTGGCTTCAACCCCATCCCTGCACCTGGCTATGGCCGATCCCAAGTATGCGGACCTGCCCGGCATTGTGAGTGACGAGAAAGAAGTCCCTGCGGGGAGAAAGGAGGCGGGGAGGCTGGCGCCGCTTTAAGGATGGAGGAGCATGAACTGTGCCTAGGGAGAGGAAAAGGGTGGGGTCGGATAGGCTAACTAGTACATATGGGGCTGCGGGATGGATGGATGGAGGAAGAAGTGGGTGGGAGATCTGCTTGTAAAAAGAGGAGCACCTGAACGTAAAGTGGGGCTTTTGATCCGCTCCAGGGAATGGAGCTCCTTCGTCTTGGCTGAAATTAGAGGGGTTTAGGGGAAGCCCCAGAGCTCAGCCTGATCCCGAAGGAGGTTTTTTATCTGGCAGCCGGGATGACGGGATGTCATTAAGAAAGGAGTGCCTCTGAGCTTGTGCAGAGGTGGGGGATCCCCTGCAGAAAGAGCAGGGAGTACTGAGTAATATTCTGGAGGGCAGATGTTGCCAGCTGGTTCCCCACACTTTTCAGAATGCAAGGTTCCCTGTGTATTTTGGCTGTCACTTTGTATCTGTACTAATTAAACCTGTATTTAGTTACCCGGAAAAGAGCCATAATGGAAATTGAAGAAAAGGTTGATAACGAATGTTGTGTGTGATTTTGTGCAAACATAGAAAGTATAAGCAAAATGTTTCTTAGGGTCCTCTCTTCACTCTCACATTTTAAAAAAAAAACACTTCTCTCTAACTTTTCTCCACCACTGCTAGGATGCTAAAATATAATTGAATGAAGAACATGAAAATTAGATATTAAATCAAAAGCGATTCCAGAATCAAAGGGTCCATTATTGATAATATGCTGTGCAAATCCTATGGCAGCTTTCTCCAAAGACAAGTCTGATGACTAAAAAAGCTCAAGTCAGAGGGATACTTTTGTTCCAATGTCTTAAATGTCTGCTGCTGTTAGTGGCTGACTGAACTGACAGACAGAACAATAACCAATAAATTGTGCTTGTCTCAGTTAAGAAAGGGCAAGTGTCACATTGAAGGATTTAGCCTAAAGTGTAGGTTGCAGATACTTTATGGGTATTTTATCTGGAGCGAAACAGGAAACTTAAGGGGTGGCACATTTCATGCCCTGTAGCAACATCTCTCTATTTTGTCCTGTCATTGGAATAATTCAGCATTTGTGAAGAATTATTGCTTAGTGGTTAATGGCTTACTCGGTGCACAAGAGATTCTGCATTCAGTCCCTGGCAGATCAGGAAGCACTCATATTTACACATACCTTAGTCAATTTCCAATGAGATCCTTACAATGTGCTTTAAAGAGCTGCTATATTAGACATAACACCACTGCTACATAAGAGCTGCAATGAATCCCAGAGGGTTTCTGGATGCAGTTCATGTTGCTGATTATACTTTTTAAACCTTTACATTACATGGGGCCAGTTTACTTGCAAGGCCACTGATCCCTAATGATTTCTTCTTGTCCCACTAAATCTGGCAGATGGGCATGCTCCAAATCCTCTCAGGGAAGTAGTGTCTTCTGTTAACACAAGGAAGCATGCCTTCTGTAATGACATATCTTGTGGAATTACTTTTCCCCAAAATACAGAGGCCTAGATCCTATTGGCCTTTTAGAAGGCTATGAAAATCTTGCCTCTTCCCCAGATACTGAAGTTGGTAGAGCCACTGCGTGGGTATTGTTTTGTTTGATGTAATTCTTAGGGGCTTTGACCCACTTTCTTTTAATTGGATTAGTAGAATTTGCTTGTGTTCCACTTCTGTTTCCTGCCCAGTGATTCTTGGCTACATGGACAGCTGTCTACATTTGTTAAATGAATAAAAGCCAATTGATACATTTGGGAGGGGCAATGCAGTAATTCGAAATGACCGAACAAAGCAATGTGCACTTTCTGTATTTATTTCATATATTTCCTATTGTACCAAAGATGATCACAGTATGCACATTTTTCTGCTGAGAGGTTTTTTTTAATTACCCCACCATGCCTTTGCTAATGATCAGCTACTGATTTAACCTGAATCACTATGTATTTTCTGAGCAAGGAAACACCACAAGTAAGTATGTAGATTATACATGCAATTCGGTCAGGTTCACAAATCTCCCTGAATTCTTCCTTTTGAATCTTTATTTATTATTGAAAAGGTTCTGTTAGGGCTGAATAATTAAAAACAGCTGCTTTAAGTGGTGAATGGGCTAATAAATATTCTTTGGGCCAGTATGTGGGATTTATTTATTTTGAAGGTTCCCAGCTCTATCCTGCTTCTGGGCAACATACAACATAATCAAAAATTTAAAAAATGCAAAAATATTACAAAAGAAAAGTTTGGAAAACCTGTTACTTAACTGATCATACTTTAAGTATGTGGTCCATGTTGTTATGTTCTCTGATTTTAATTCTTTAAATAATAAGAGTTAATTCATACTATTATTAATTTATGGCCGATTTTTTTTTTTTTTTTTTTTAGGAAATGTTATTGTAATAGGTCTCTTCAGAATTTGGAGTAATATTCTGATTTTTTTCCCCCCTCATTGTTTTTCAGGCCAGGAATGAGCCTGATGTTTATGAAACAAGTGACCTCCCTGAAGATGATCAGGCAGAATTTGATGCGGTAGGAACATATAAAATTTCTATTGTTTTTTAAAATTATGAATATTTAAATGTGGGTATCTATCCTTGGACTATTTCCAAAAATGTCATTTCATCAAAAGGGACTTGTATTGCCTACTATTGTTATATAGAGTGTCCAAGTGAAAGGAAATATGGAAAGTGGAAAGTGATATAATTTGGTCTTTTAAATCTTTATTAAAGAGAACTGGATTTCATAGTTTCTTTTAACCTGAATAAACGGAAAGAAACTCTCTTAAAAACATCGAACTGTTAAATTGTTGATCTCCTTGACTGCCTCCCTCCTTCCTTAATGTGACCCCACAAAATAATTCTGAACTGTAGATTTTCTAAGGAGAATATTTGTTGTTTTGTAATATAATTTTCTAAATTAAGATTAGATATTAGACAATTGCTTTGGAATTTTTCAAAGTTATTCTTATTCCTTCTTGCCTGAAAAGAAGGAATTGTGCCTTTGTATATGTGTGAGGCTTTTTAATGTGTGTTTTTATTAGTTACATATGAACTTTAGTCAGTTTATACTCAAGTGCAAAGTTCTCTTGATGTCTTCTTAAAATTCTTGGTGGGAAACCATCAGCAAAACTATACTAGGCAAGCATTAATTGACTTTGGTGATGAGACCTTTGCTGTAATGAACAATCAATTGGTTTTATACTTGTTTTATTTGATTGTTGTACGCTGGTCAGAATTGCTATTTATAAGATGGGCAGCTATACAGATAAGATTAATAAGAAAAATAAATAAATCCAAGCTTTTACAATTAGATGTAATAGTTAGTAGTCCCAGTCTGAAAGAAAGAATTCCAGGAGAAGCTAGGGGGAAAAAATCTTAAATGATTCAGAAGGGCTGGCATGAATTTTAAACTATTGTAATATATTATGAGTGATATCTGGAATTAGGCATGTATTTCTTTTCTTTAAATATTTGTAACAAAAAATATAACTGAAAATATTAGATATGTCATTTGATTAAGATAGACTTTTTATATAAGCACTGTTTAACATTTATATTCTACATTTAGAAAAGAAAAATATTTGAATTACAAGAGTCAATCTCACAAGTTTAAAATCCTAAGATTTTTATATGCCCCAATATATAATTCACAAATGTGTGGATGAAGAAGCTGTTTTATGTTTCTTTACTTAATGAAAGTGAATTCAGTATTACAAAACTTACTTTTTTTGCAGTTACATAAACTTTCATTTACTTAACTGCACAAGTAGTCCTTGTTTAGCAACTGTCTTGTTGCTAAGATTGTTTTCAATTACCATGGTAATTACAACTGAAAAGTAAGTTTTTGACCTAATCCTGACATTTATGATCTTTGCAGGTTTATAAAGTAAAGCTGAAGCAAGATAAGCACAGTTGCAATTTTACTTAGTGACTTTGCTTAACAACAATGTATACATACTTTGGTTCTGCGATTTCAAGACATTGTCTCCCATTCTTTTGACTTTGGCATATTTGTCATACTTAATGATGGTCTTGCCTAATTGAGTTCCTTCTTTAGACTGAACTCACCCAGAAGAGAATGAGTAGGACCAGAAAAGCCGTGACATCTCTGAGATTTAAACTTTACTGTAATAGATTTGTTTGGGATGGAGAATAATGAAAATCTCCAAGGACTCAGCTATTTTGTGATATATGCCAAAAAAAAAAGCATAACTAAGAATTTGAAGAATATCACTTATTTTTTAACAAAGAAGGAATTATAGTAATCCTTTAAGTAGCTATAGAACATTTGAAAGTAAAATTTCAGGGTGAGACTTAGCTACAGAAGGAAAAGTCCTGGTTAGAGTATCTGGTTTCTACCAATGCTGCCAGCCTGTGATGGAATGGCATTATGATTTGTCATAGTGTGATCCCATGTTCTTAAAAGTACATTCAAATGATGGATTGCTGAACAAGTCCAGTGTCATGCTATTTTTTTCTGTGGGGGTGCTAGTTGAATCTCCTAAAGGCTGTATAAAATGGATGCTATAGATTTTAAAGTTTAGAATCAAAAGAGTTTTGACCCCTTGTTTTTGTATATCCCTGTTTGCACTGTAATCAAAATATTTAAAACTCCCTCACAAAGCCTATTCATACTGACTCTGGCTTTAATAGTCCAATCTTGCATCCACTTTTTCTTTTTGAAGTAACCGTAGCATCCATTAACAAATGCTCTGGCTCAGAAAATAGTGCCATAAGCTGATTCCTGGACATGGTAGAAAATGTATCATGGGCTCAAGTGCTCATTCTCACTTTGGCTTCTTTGTCATTCGCCCAACCATTAATGGCCTCTTGCAATTAATTCCCCCCAAAATTATTAATCTTAGGTATGATTTATTTGAAATAAACCAGCATCAATCAATGTACTATGGAATTGGTATGTGTCAATAAATCACAATTAAGATTAATTGCAATTTGGCCTTATGTCCTAACTTCTGATTAACTTGAAACTGATTAATTAGAAATAAAACTGAAAGCTTCAGGCCATTTCATTCTCATTACAATAAACTATGATTTAACACAGTGTCAACCTGCAGTCATTTTAAATTAGGCTCTTGGCACATCTGGAGGTTCTATTAGCAAGTTAGTATGTTAACTTTAATATTCCTTTTGGTTCCTCCTTGAATCAGAAGTCCTGTTTTATCCCTCATAACATAACTCTGATGAGTTGAAAAACATTTTGTTGTTATTTCTGATCCCTGGCTTATTAGAGAAGTAAATGAGCGATTCCAGATTGGTTGTTCCATTTTTTGTTTAAAAAAGATTTTTTTGCATTTTTGTCTTAAAAATAAAAACCACAATTATGTAGAGAAAATAATTACTATATAATTTAAAAGAAAATGTGTGATTTATACAAGATTGGATTTTTCAGGATTTTTCAACAAAAATAAATGTTCTTTTATAAAAATGGCAGTTGAACAGTGTTATGACATATAAAAACCAATAGTAATATATATTACCTTAGACCAAACTGCATATATGTAAAGGCTGTTTCTCAGGCTGATAAAAATTTAGGAAATGGTTTTGTAAATAGACACCTGCAAATCTGTCCATTTTGTCAGTGAAAATATATTTTTTCTGTTGAATCTTTCTGATTATGAAAGATTCTGCCCTAATGTCTTAGATTGGAAGATGTAATAGGTTTGAACTGAAAAGTATATTAGTTAGTAATTCTGTATATCTGTAATTTGATTCTTTATACTTCCTTACACACTTAATAAGAATAAATATCAAAACCTCACAATCCTTGTGGGATTATGTCTGAAAAAAGGATTTACGGTATGTTCATTTGAGTCAACTGCTCAAGAGTTTGTGTACATAGCAATGAGTCATTATATTAAATTATTGTGATAACCTGAAAAGAATGGACAGCAAAATAACGCATTGTCTAATGTTTCTGCTTTATCTACATGGGCACATTTGCTCTGCTCTTGGAATTTTACAATATTTTCCTTCCAGTAGTATGGAAGGAAAATATAGCAATGTATTTAGTATGGCTTCAGAAAAATTGCCTTTCATATATGTCAGTTTGCTGAAGTAAAGGGCCTCTTATTAATCTCCCCGCTCCAAAGGGAAAGAGATAGCAGTTTCGATGGTTGATATTGAAAACCCTTGCCCAGTTTCAGCATTTGGTATTTCTAGGCTCAAAGGGTTCGGTTAATTGGGATGAAAAGCCACAGTGCCACTTACCTTACTCAATATCTTTTCTTCAGGATAAGACAAACTGGAATGTTTAGGATTGAACACTATTGACTAGTTTAAGACAGTTTTAAGGAATTTTTGACCAAAGTGTTTCAGGCCTTCTGTCATTTCCATTTATTCAGATCTGTGAACCATTCATCAGCTATAATTTGTGACTTTTGTATCTAAAGGTCACAAATCTAAAGGCAACATTGGATTCGATTCCCTGAGATTATCACTGAAAGAAGTTTCTATCTTCTACCATTAATAAGCAATTACTGTACTGTATAATGCAAAGCTGTGGTGGTAGGTACGGACACTGTATGCCCAAATTCCTCTCAGAGTTGATTTTTTTTTAAAAAAAGGATCCATTCTGGCATATTCCTGTTCAAAATACATATGATGTAGTCTTTAATATTATGAAAAAGATAGTGATTTTAAAAATAATTTTATATCATTTATAATTTTATAAAGCCCCTATACCAATATTTCTCGACTTTTTCCTTCATTACCCAAAACCTATCAGAAAGGCCTTTTTACTGCTTATCAGAAAGACCTTATTTAATTTATCCCTATTGTAATAGAGTAATGGGGACATTGTCATTACCCACTTTTATTCAATTTTGGGTAATTTACCCAGTTTTGGGAAACACTGCCTTATATAGTCCTTAGTTGGTCCTTTCCATAAAATAATACATAATAAAATGCACTGAGATAAATAAGATGTATTGGTGCCTCAAATACAAGAACTGCTCATAGTTGACTGAAGGAGGCAAACTGCCCCTATGTTTTTCTATAGGTGATGGGTCCCTGAGTTCCTATGACCGCGTGTCTTATCCTCTGTCTTTTTAGATAAATATCAAACTCAAAACCATATAGTTTGTATTTAACATTTCCTCCCATCTCCTGCTAAAGTCTCGCCTGTTTCTGCAGTACAATATGTAGCGTTGATGTACGCCCTTAAATGTTTTGCAGTGAGTTGCATAAAAGCTATTTTTCTCTTCTTGGCATGCAAGCATTCCCATAGGGAATTGTGGGAGGTACATTTAGTCTCATAGTAACGGGCATAGGGATTGAGGAGTAATCAGGTCAACAAAGCATTACCTGTGTAATGCTAGCTAAAAGCACTCTGAAGTAGCGGTTCCTTTCTGTAGGCTTAGTAAAATCTAAAGCTAGCGATGGAAGTTATATAACAATTTAGCCAATCTTTGAGATTAATAGTGCCTGATACTCAAGCCTTAGATCTAGTGCCAAGTGATATGAAAAATCTTATCTTGGTATTAATTTACATAACTATTTAATTTGCTACTTGTCACGATGTGCTTTGTACATCTTTGAGCTTAATTATCATCTTTGGACTTTATTTTAATTTAACCTTTTATTTTGAATCCTGATTTACATTGAATCGGGATATGCATGTTTGTCAGAGGCAAAATAAAAAGTATGCTGATAGAATAAAAAAATACAGAGACACAGTAAAAAGCAAAACATAGGATTTGCATTTGACACTCTCCTTTGTGCTTCAGCAAAAGCTTCAGAAACCCTCTTGGCGGAAGAGATTATGGGTAAAATGGTCCTCATATCACATCTTCAAAATTACAGCCACAATCCTGACTCCCTAATGCTGGCATGAAGCATTTATCTTATTATTTTGTAATATTGTACTTTTTTTCTTTTCACAAAACTCACCTTGCCTAATACAGTGTATGAAATCAGTAAGACACTGGGGTGCAGTTTAAAGGCTGCCTACTTCAACCGGCATATTCATACTTACTGGCTTGTAGTTGCCGGAATTCCAGTCTCTGTGGCCTTGGCGATGCAGATGGTCATAAAGAACCTCATTGCATAGTGATGGCAATCCTGGCACACCCCATTGCTATTGTAAATTGAATCCCACCGACTGTTAGCCGGGGACCACCCAGATCTAAGCCAGCGATTATTGGGTTAGGGATTAGAGTCAAAGAGCAAGTAGGAAGAAAAAAAAATAAAAAAGAGTAGATTGTCTTGAAGATATCAAAATGAAAAGCAGTTCCTTATATTTAATTCAAGCTTGACTAAGCTTATCGTGTAAAAGTTGGTTTAATAGATGCAGCCTCTAGGCCAGTGGCTCCCAACCTTTTGGATACCAGGGACCAGTTCCGTAGAGAAAGATTTTTCCGTGGACTGGAGTGGGCATGGTTTTGTGTGTTGCCTGCATCTCGTGGATGGAGCTTCGCTTGTTTGCGTGGCCCGGTTGCTGGCATGCTGTGGACCGGTGACAGTCCATGGACCATGGGTTGGGGACCCCTGCTCTAGGCAATCTTTGGTGCTATAACCAAAAAGTGGGGAATTTGGCCCTCCAAGTATTGGTGAACTATGGCTCCAAGCCTCTCTCATCTTTCAGTCCAGTTAGCTAAGTTCAGCACCATATTCATATCTTCCCACTCCAGCTAGTGGCATTGAAAGTTGTTAAGCTTCCCTAAAGGTCAGGCAGCTGTGCTCCATTTGTTTATTGCAGAATAATAGCGCTTCTAGCACCGAGTGCCCCAAGAAAACTGAAACAGCTGCCTATCTAGCTTGAACGGATAGCATTACACTTCTAGCCTGTCATTACCTGCTATGAAAATGAGGGAGATTCTTTGTTTTATGTGCAAGCTGTCTTAAGTGATGCAAAATATCAAATCTCTGCAATTGAAGAGGAAGGGCTACAAGAGAGAGAGAGAGTTTTCTTTGCTGGGGATTTATAAAAGCTGCCATTAAAGATGTCCAAATGAAACATTGGAATACATAACCTGTTTTGAGAGGAATTAGTATAAAGATTTCATCATATAACATGTATATCTAAATGGTTCATTCATTTGGTTAAAGAAGGAAATATGGTACATTTTCAGTGAGATAGGGGTTGAGTAGAAAAAAGGAAGTTTTTTTTAAAAAAAAAATAGGCATTTGATAATATTTACTGAAACCCTCAAATTGTTCCCTGAAGACAGTGCTCTAAAATGGTGGTGGGGTATAAATACTAAAAAGAAAGATATTAGCATGTGCTATTATGGAAGCTCTGAAATAATAAATAAATTAACTTCCAGTCTTTATATATCTCTTGCTGTTGTATTTGCTTGCCTTTGCCCTATTTATCCAAATACTTCCTTCACATTTAACTTATGCCTCATTTCTGGGTCACTGCTCTTCACACCTGGCTGCTTTTTTCCACTGTTATTTATATATATGTATGTATGTATGTATGTATGTATGTATGTATGTATGTATGTATGTATTCTTAATATTACTTCTGTACATAGTATTTTACTCTATAAGCATGAACAGAGGATCTTTGTGCTAAAAGCATAAAACTTAAATATTGACTCTGAGGGAACAGTAGAAAGACCTATATGTAAATGTTTATCTAGTACAGGAAGTCCTTGACTTACAATTACAATTGGGACCAGAATTTCTATTGCATTTAACAAAACAATCGTAAAATTAGTTGCAACCTATTTTATGATTTTTTTTTTGTCACAACTGTTAAAGCGAATCACTGCATTGAAGTGAATCATGTGGTTCTTAAGCGAATCCAACTTTCCCTATTGACGTTGCTGGTCAGATGTTGCTGGGAAGGATGCAAATGATACTCACATGGCCTTGGGATGCTGCAATCATGCTGGTTGTCAAGAGCCTGAATTTTTGATTGTGATTGTCTGTATGCTGCAGTGGTCGTAGGTGTGAGGAATGGCCATAAGTCACTTTTTCCAATGCCATTGTAACTTTGATCAATAAATGAATGGTTGTAAGTTGAGGACTACCGTACCTGTATTTCTTTTTCTCAGTTTCCATACAAACCTTTGAATATTTTGTTCCTCTTATTCCTTTGACAAAGAGCCAACGCTATTTCTGCTGCATTGAAAGCTAGATGTACTAATATAGAAGCTGTAATTGTACAAGAAATGATTGCTTTATAGCCCATTTTCAGATAACCACCCACTCCATAGCCAAGCATTTCTCACCGTTCAGCTTTTACAGACCTTAAACTACCGTACAAAACATTATTTAAATAAAGGTAGTCCTTGACTCACAACTATAATAGAGCCTGCCCAGTACAGTTGGAAATTGTGATGGCTGCTAAGTGAGGCACCCATGCAATCACCTCATTTATAGTACTCCCCCTAATCTATGTTCTTCTTGGTGCAGTTGTTAAATGAACATGTGGGTTGTTAAGTGGAGCACAGGGTGCCTCAGAGGCACTGGGGCACTTGGAGGCCTTGGACGCCTAGCAGAGGCCCTGCCCTAGGCTTCCCATACTCCCTGAGGCATTGCAGCAGCCATAACTTTGGGATCAGGTCATAAATAGCTTTTAGAGGTAATTTTGAACATTTACTAAGCAACCAGTTGTAAGACCAGGATACCTGTATTGGCTGAGATATTCACACCTTTTTAGCCCATTTAAAATGCCTACTGCAACCAGTTGAATTAATTGTTTAATTAATTGATGCAACTCTTACAATAGGGTTGGAATTTTTGAAGAGTTTACTCCTGCTCCCGTTTAGCTCTAAGGAGCAGGCTGCCAAAGAACCTGCTTTGGCAGCAAAATCAGCTGTGCATCGCAGGAGAAAGAGATCACCCCATCCTTAAGCATGCCATCTTGGTGGAAGACCATTGTAGTTTTACATCTGATATAATCAGTTAGTAATTTTTTAAAATTGAGCTGTACCAAAATGGAAAAAAAAACCTTGTGAAAATAGTGCTAAGTAAAATGCAGTTTTGTTGCATTTTTGCTATACATATTACTGCATATATTGAACCTCAGAATTTTTTCTATGGAAGAATATGGATGGAAAGATGTTTATCATAAGCAAATCAAGGAGAATGAGTTTGAGATTCACCTTGGCCCATAATGAAAAATAAATGACTTTTGCATTGTCTCAGAAGCTTTAAGTGCTGAAGTGAGATACACAAATATTTTGCTCTTTGCAGTGGTTGTATTGAAAATTTTATTGATACAATTACAACTGTACTGTGTAATAAAAATGCGTTGTCATAATTTAGATGTATTTTAGTTTCATAACATTCATTGTTAAGTCTGTATTTTTCCCATTTTAAGACTACGAAATGAATAAGAAGTGAAGGATCATGTTTTTGCATTGGCAGTTCTGAAACTCTGCTTTTCCAAAAGCAGTTGAAAACTGGAAAAAGAAAATGACAAATTCTTTATATAAATCTATTTCATTCAGCTATCCTGTATTCATAGTCAAAGATTTTCTATATTATCTATAACAAATAAATACTCTACAGCAAAGGTCCTTTCCAAAGTCAATTAAAAGTTTTCTATTTGTAGATCCTGCTCATTTTATTGATGTATTGGTTATAGCTGGGAGAATATGAATAGACATTGAATAGTTTTTACTTAAATTCTTTTGAGGCGTTATACCTGAGAAGAGAATCAGATCTACAGATCTTACTGTAAGCTAGGAAGAAACAGTATGATGCATTTCTAGATTTCACCTCCCTTACAGAAAAAGTGAGCCGCACTAAGAAGCTTGTTATAGAGTAGAATTACAAATGTTGTAAAAAAAAAAAGCCCACCATCTCTAATGAATCCACAGCTGATTTTAAAAAATTAATTCAAATGCCTAACTTTACATGTAGTCTGAGGTTAATGCTGGTTTCTATTCATGGGCTTGAAAATTACAGTGGTATTTAAATGAATGAATAAACAAAACGAATAAAATAACGAAACGAATAAAATTACAGTGGTATTTAAATAACCAGATTTGTTTTATATTTGATTTTTATTATCTGTTATAAATCTAAACAGTTGCCTAATGTTGAGTTAGATCAATAGTTCATGTGGTTCAGTGTTGTTTGCATTTTGATGGACAAAATGGGGGGGGGGAAGCTTGCCCACATTTTAAAATTTCAGAAGGAGGCTTTCCCTTCCCTTCCCTGTGCTCACAACGTCTACTTCTAAACAACTGAAAAAAAATCTTGGCAGCTCTGTCTGCTCAGCTATGGATCAAGGTGCTCTGTTAGCTAAAATGGATGACAGCTTGAATTAATGATTAGCAATTTGCATCCTTCTCTGCTACCATGCCTTGGGCGTAGCAAGCGGGACGCTAAGGCAATGCAATTAAGAGTGCATGGTGGCATGAACATTAATGAACATTCGGTGTGCAAAAAAGGGACTATGGTAGAAAAGAAATCCCTGAACTTCCTTACTATCTTCTTTAGGATGATTTTGTACCTGTTGGTTAGTTGCAGTACTGATTTCTTGCTTGTGTGAAAATAATATTGCAAATCAAGCATTGCAGACATTATATAGTCTGACATAAAGAGATCAGATGATAATTTCCCGGATTATCCCTTAAGTGACCACTACTACCTGGCATCCAGCCAATAGTTACTTAGAGTCCTTTCTTGGGATATAACGGGATATGGTCTTTTGGGCTCTAATAGGATTTTCTTTTGGGTGTTACCTGCAATCCAATTGTCTCTATCTGCTACATAGGAAGGAATCCATTTGAGTGTTACATGCACTCTGCAATAATGAGCTATATTGAATCTGAATTCATTTTTAAAGATCTGTGCAGCTATACCCTCAACCTGGAAAGGGACCTAATGTAAAGTTGGATTATTTGGTCAAATGTTCATGATAGTGTTTATTTGTTCCACTTCCTGAACTGAGCCTTTTTCTAGAGAAAGTCATAACCACGTGCAAAGAAGCAAGAAGCATATTTCTGCTTTTGAAAATACTTTTTTAATAGTAGCCATGACATGAAAACACATTAGTAGGTGCTGTACAGTAGTTTATAGTAGATTTCAGATGTGAGGATAATTGGACAATATATATCTTCAAATCTTACCGGGAATATAATGCATTTTTGTTACAGGCATGGCATTTTAATGCTAAGCTAACCAGAAGCTGTATCTTAATTATACCTTCTCAATATGCATTCTTCTAAATTAGTCCAAGACTTTCTTTTCAGGGGTAAGGAATAAGAACTTCTTAGAAAAGGTGATGGGAGAAGAAAAAGAGCTAGAATTTTCAGAAAGTGGAATTTATTGTACACAACAGTGGTTCTCCAGCTTGGCAATGTTAAGACATGTGGGCATGGTTGGCTGGGGCATTCTGGGAGTTGAAGTCCATATGTCTTTAAGATTGCTATGTTTGAGAACCGCTGGTATAAAAGGAGCTTTCCTTTCTATATTTTGTGTACTGTAGATGCATTCAACCCATAATCAGGCTTGATGGAATAAAATGTGGTGTTGTGCAAGACCGCTCACAATTAATTCTGGTTTAGAGATGCAGAAGGATAACATACGGGAATTATGAAGTAACCCAAAAAAGTTATCCCTTCAAATGTTAAATAGAGAGCGCCCATTTGGATTCTATTTTCTGAGCGTCCAAACCAAGCTCTCCCATAATATATCATATTTGTCAGTGTCATCGTACCTGAAGTTGTAAATTGTTATAGGGAAGATTCACCAAGAACTTGAGTGTTAATATTCTTATATTTCTAAGTCAGTGTTATTGATAAGGGTCCTCCAGATTTGATCCAGCTTTGTTAACAATCACATTTTTTATCATCCTCTGCTAGTTATAAGGCCCTTTCTTTTACAGCCACTTCCAGAAATCAATTGGGATGTTGAGAAAATGCCTAATCATTGTTTTAACTGTGTTTATATTGAATTATTGTACCACTTGAACTTATCTGAGTTTTCCTAATGCTCTTCCCCATCACCCTTCACACCACCTTGCCTGGATACTAGTTTGCACAAGTAAGACCATTAAAAATGCTATTTTTTTTCTTCTGCATGCTTCTAGAATCTGTGTTTGCATGGTACTAAATCTGCATTATATAAAATTAAATCTGTTTTAAAAATCTCTTCTTATAATCTATATTGTTTGTACTTTTGTGGCACTGTTATCTGTTCATTGGGTCATGTCACAGAAGAGAGAAGAACAACACACTTTAAATTGTAAATTATGAAAAGCAAGAAGGAATTAATTGAAAGACCAGTAAATATTTGCATTATTAGGCCCTATTTTTTTTACTTAAAATATAAAAAGAAAGTCAGTGTGGCAGTTTCTGGAAGTTGTAGAAAACCAGCATTAAGTGCTCCAAATGCAAGTAAGACAGCAATATTTTAGATTCTAGAATATATGTTGTTATGGGACACTGCTCTGTCCCATAACAGAGCAGTGGTGGAAATCTGCATTTTAATACCAGTAATTGGCTCTGCATCAACCATGCAAAGTTGTTATGATTTTTGGAACACTTAGTGATGCTTAGTCCAATATTTAACTGAAATGACCTAAGAAGGGGAGGGGGGGATTTTTGCTGGAGAGAAGAGTATGCACTTTCATAAGGGTAGTTCCTTAGCCTGAGAACCGATGGCACAAGGTACCAAGTCTATGGAAAGTGTAACAGCCAACTCCGAATTTGGAGAATCTGGAACAAAACTCTGGTTAGAAGATTGCTAAAGCTTGGTGGTTTTTTTTCATCTGATCTATAAGTAGTTTCTGTGTGCTTCCTGTATTGCTTTATCAAATTAGGACCGGAAAATTGAAGCACCTGATGTAGAAAAATCGAATCATTTAATGTTGTTTCTTAGAAATCTAATTGAATTGTGGGAAATAAGTGATTGGGTGAAATGGATGTATTGAAGATGGGAGATGGGAGATGCAGCCCATCCTCTCCTAAACTACTTGATTTCTATTAATTTTGGGAAGTTATTGTCAACATCCAGCTCGAAAATCCAAATAAATCTCCAGGATCATTCCATTTCCGAAAACCTTACTGTTTATTGAATACACTGCATGGTGATGTAAAGGCAAAACGTAACTCTGAAGGTTCCCAAACACCAGTTCATAGACTTAAACAATAATTTCCCCAGCCAAATCCCCAACCTCTCATGTAATCCATGTAAAACACTTTCATTTTGTTATAGGAACCATCTACTTCACACCTGTTATGACAGTGATGGCTAACCGTTTTCGCCCTCCCCAGACTCCTAGAAAGGCTCTGGAAGCTGGGAAGACCAACCCCCCCCCGGCCCTCCGGAGGCAGGAAACGGCCTGTTTCCCTACTTTTGGTGGGCCCGAAAATCAGCTGGCCGGGGTGCACATGCACTCCAGAGCTGAGCTCGCATATCCACTGATATGGCTACATGTGCCACCTGTGGCATGCGTGCCACAGGTTTGCCATCACAGTGTTATGATGTCCTTGAAAAAGCTCCAGGCTCTCACAGTCTCCAGCAGGCTTCTCCATCCAACCCATTCGAAAGCAATACCTCCACTCCCCTCTTACTCTAATGACAAGTTGAAACGAAGAGGCATATAGCTGCCAAAGGCTCCTCATTTACAGAGTTATTTCATTTTGCAGAAGCACAGAGAGGACTATCGATCTCTTAATCACCCTTGTCATTGCTTTTGTTAAAGTTTTTTTTCAAAGAAATCAACGGGAAGTGAGTCTGCCCCAAGTTGAACATTTTAATGAATATTTAAAAAGCTCACTCTGAGATGGGAATCACATTTAATGCCCATAATGATTATCAGGTGGATGTTCTGCTGATACACCTGGCTCTGTTCATGTTCTTAGTCTCCATATTTAACTGCCTTTCATTAGATCCAAGTGAAAACCTTGTTCAGGCTCTGATTGTGACTGTGCTGAATGCTTGGCCAAGATGGCAGATGCTCTCTAGATAACAACAGTGATCTAATTTGCACTAGCCTTGCTTGCCAAAGAAATTATCTTAGGAAAAATAACTGATGACAACTAAAGTATGAGATTCATTTTTCTGAATAAAGAAAACACGACCCCAATAAAATTAGATAGACATTCTGATGATTTCAATAGTGCCTTAATGTATTCATTGTTTATTCATTGGGTTTATATGCTGCTCCAATCAAACTGGCTTGCTTACCTAATACCACTGTTATTCAGTAGTAGGGTTCAAACAACCCAACAAAGCCGACACCATCAATTTCCCATCTACTTAGCCATCCTGATGAAGCACAAAGGAACAGGTCAATCTAATTACAGACTCCAACTGGCTAGAAAAGGATTCATGGTCCAAGGCATACATGCATATAAAAACTTGAAGTGCCAGAATTGGACTCTGTCTACTTTTTACAACATGGACTTTATCTAAATACTCTGAATATAGTTTTCAGCTTCCAGAATTTTCAGCAAGGAAAGTCTTGGGATTAAAAGTATTTGGATTTGTAGGGTATCTGCATAGCTTTCTTAGCTGTGGGGCACTCCCCCTCCCACTTACTTGCCAGCAGAGAGTATCTTCCATGTAAATTAGACCTCTATTCTCAGACAACTGTCTGCAGAATGCTGCAATTAGAAGAGGAGATGAAACATTGATAGAGTCTTGCTAGCTCATCCAAGCACACATCCACGAAAAGAAAATCCCATTGCAGAAAGTAAGCATCTCTGAATTTTTGCTGCACGCATCCTAAGGTGATGTTTAATTAGCTAATTAATTCTCTAGTGTTCCTCGAAATTATGAGATCTGCTTTCTTGTAGATAATCCCAGTGGTAGACTTTTAGATCTGTAAAATATTAGTTGGCTTTTTATAGCTCCCACTGATTTTTCTTCTACCTTGTCAATCAGGTTTTTAGTAGAACTAGTATTATAAAAGGAGCAATGACTCTTTTAATATAGGCTTTGGGGGAAAATATATTGATTTACGTGTCTCAAAGATGCTTTTTCCAAGAGGCAACTGGACTTTCTGGTTTGTCTTTGAAGACGTTTCCCTTCTCATCCAAGAAGCTGAGATATCAAGAAATGAAAAATAGTTAGTCCTCGACTTACGACCACAATTGAGCCCAACATTTCTGTTTTTAAGTGAATCATTTGTTAAGTGAGTTTTGTCCCATTTTTACGACTTTTCTTGCCACGGTTTTTAAGCGAATCACTGACGTTGTTAAATTAGTCAGGTGGTTGTTAAGCAAATCGGGCTTCCCCATTGACTTTCCTTGAAAGAAGGTCTCAGAAGGTGATCATGTGACCCCAGGACATTACAACCATCATAAAATACAAGTGAGTCCCCAAGTATCTTAATTTTGACCATGGGGATGCTACAATGGTAGTAAGTGTGAAAAATGGTCATAAATCACTTTTTTCAATCCCCGTTCAATGTAACTTTGAACAATCGCTAAATGAACTGTCGTAAGTCAAGGACTACCTGTAAAGTCAAATTTCTCCCTATGAGAGAAGCATTATAAAATTGTATTTGTAGAAGATGAGCTGATTTGGTACCTCAAGCTGCACACAGGCACATGGTGTTGTGGAAACACAGTTACAGTGTCAATTTCACATTTCAACACTGCACATGTAGAAGAAGAAGGAGTATTTTTTTTCCTTCTAGTTGCTTATGGCCTAGAATTACAAGGAAGCCATTGGCTTATTCCTGAGAGCCAACTTAGTTCTCCCTGAGGTTTGAATTAAAATTGAAATGTGCTGGATACTTTGGGTGTTTGAATAGTAATTTGGGGGGGGGGGTGTTTCAAGTAAAATTGAGAAGGGGTTCTGAAGTCAGCCAGAGGCTTGTTTTGCCTTGCAAATAAATTGGCAGTGGGGGTATGGATTTGAACTTTCTACAGATGTAATGCCGATGAGTCATTACATCCACGATTTATCAGTGTGCTTCTCAATTTGAGAAGGAGACTTCAAGGGCAACGAGAGATTTAAAAATCCCTGCACATTGTGTATTAGTATTGCTTCTTTCAAAGGTTACAGGTAGTCCTCGACTTACAACAGTTCATTTAGTGACCCATTCGAAGTTACAATGGCACTGAAAAAAGTGACGTAGGACCGTTTTTTCACACTTACGACCATTTCAGCATCCCCTGTGGTCACATGATCAAAATTCAGACACTTGGCAACTGATTCATATTTATGACGGCTGCATTGTCCCAGGATCGTGAGATCTCCTTTTGGGACTTTCTGACAAGCAAAGTCAGTGGGGAAGCCAGATTGATTTAACGACCGTGTTACCAATTTAAAGACTGCAGTGATGGGGCAAAAGTCACTTAACCAATTTTTCACTTCATAACATAAATTCTGGGCTCAATTTTGGTTGTAAGTCGAGGTCTACCTGTGCTTGTTACCTCCTGGTGGATACAGTATAGAAAGCAGATTCAGTGTCAGTTGCAGCCACCTTGGAGTCCAGAACCTGCAGCCTTTAGACAGGTTTCACTTTAGTAAGAGCTGAGCAGGGTGATTTTGGGGTTTTATTTGCCTGCTCTTAGCTGCCTCTTTCTTACAGATAAAGGAAAAGTGAGCCTGGTTGATTAAGTATACCCTGGGAATACCCCTACAGCAGTGGTGCCAAACTCATGGCCCGCGGGCTGGATCTGGCCCACGGGATGCTTAAATCTGGCCCATGGGGCCGGCCTGGAAATAGCAAAGGACTGGCCTGTGGTGCCTCTGGCAGCCAAAACAGGGTGTGTGTGTGTGTGGGGGGGGCTGTGCGGCCTCCTTCAGCACTTTGCCCCTTGTCCCGTTTTGGCCGCCAAAGTGCTGCAGGGGACCTTCCGGGCCAGAAATGGGGCCCCTGCATATCTTGTTTTGGCGGCAGAAGGCATCCATCCTGTCTTCCCCTCTCCCCCCCCCACCCCCCGGCAGGCCCTCAGAGGAGAACTACAATGCTGATCTGGCCCTCGAAGAAATCCAGTGTGACACCTCTGCCCTACAGCGTTTAATCTTTGCTTTTTAAAAATGTAACCTCCAGAGCCGTAGATAGTTAGACTTAAACACGGTAACTATTCTCCAATTTATAAATGGTAGCTTTCTAAGCAAAAGAAGGGAAATAACGTTTTCCCCTTGGAGCTTCCCTATTCTGCTGTCCACAGTTTCATGGGCTTGAGCCTTGAGCCGCTGGCGCTTAGTCTAGCAAAAGCTTCATTTGACACTGTGGCAGACACCCGTTTGCCGATGAATTTTTAAGGCCTTTTCTTGTGATCTCCACCCAGCTTCTACCCCTCTCAGTGATAGGGGAATCTCAAAGCTTGGGCAGAAGGAAGAAGCGACAGCCCTCCCTTGAGCTCTTTGCCATAACTAGTTGCTGCTCCCATACCATGACACTCTCTTCCATTTTCCACATACGCAGATATGGCAATGTAATCTTAGCATCCTCCAGCTGCCATTTAACCCAGTAACTACTTGGCAACCTTGCATGGTCAATGGGAAGGCAATTCACCATCTTCTTTTCAAAACATCTCCCTTTCATGGGGTCTTCCTTCCAAGGTGCTGAAAATTTGAAACAAATTGGGCGAGGGGCAAGTTTAGCAGAAATTATTACCTTGATCGGTGCATATATTTGAAATTTTGGTGTGTAGTGCATGTGAAAGCTTTCTAATAATTTTTTTTTTGTCTTTTCTTCCCTTCCTTTTCCTCGTTTCCCCCCCCTTCTTCTTCTTAACTCCCCCCCCCCCCCAATTCTTCCATCTCTGGTGGAAACGCAAGGAGCTGGTAAGAAGCCTTTTCCGTCTGCTTTGGTATTTGTGCTGAGAAGTGGTAGCTGCTAACCTCTTTATCTTTGCCAGTGCTTGCTATTCTATAGGACTGAACTTTGTATTTTAGGCATCCATTTTTCACTGGCTGCCAAAATATAAACAAGTCCTCATTTAGTGACCACAGCCAGGACTGGCAACTTGGTCATTAAGTGAAGTGGTTGCTAAGTTGAAACTGCAATTGTGCTTACAGTCTTCCTTCAGCTTTCCTTGGATTTACAGACTTGTGAAGATTATAAATGCGAGGACAGATTACAGACTTACTTTTTCATTTGTAACTGAACACAGTCAGTAAACAAGGTGGTCGCTAAACGAGGATTACCTGTATTGTTACATAAGGCTGAAAATGCTCATGATTGCTTCCTCCACACCACACTAAAACAGTACTAAGAAATAAATGATTGTTGCTTTGCTTGACAGCTTTTCACACCATGCAAAAACTGCCACTTAGTTTTGATTAAAGACCTGATAGGCTGTATGCTCTTTATATTGGTCCTTTCTATATACCCTTCCATTAACCGATTGCAAACAAATGACGTGCAGAGCCATTTAAGTTTTATGGCTACTATAGTTAGGCGAAGACTCCTTCCGGCAGACTGCCTCAAAATAGAAGATGAAACCCATTGCCATCTAGCTTAGTGTCAGTTTTTGCATGGTGGCCAGCCATAGCTTCTTGAGGACTCACAAGCAAGAGCTGGGAGCAAAGGCCTCTTTGGTGGCCTTTGAACGTGAAGATGCAATTATGGTGGAGTCTGTAAAGAGAAGCTATATATATCTTTCTTCCAGAATTGGATAACCAAAACAGTGTACAGTGTTCTAAACTGATTGTTAAGAGAAGGGGAAGAATTGCTGAGGTAGAGGGTGGAGGTCATGGTAAAGCAGTCAGAAGATCACATAATAATTGTACCAAAATCTTAGTGGTCCATAAACAGAGAGCAATAGCTAGCCAGGGTAGCTTCACCACAGGGTATTTTTGGATTACTTCAGTTTACTTGTGCAAGGGACCCAAGATAGAAGCTCTAGATTAGCTAGTCTTTGGGCTGAACAGATCTTCTTTATAATCTTTCCAACCCAACAGATTATTGGAAAGGTACTATATAAAGGGTTTCAGCCCTCTTCTCTAGCACCTTGTAAAAACAGGGCAAGATTTGGCATAGAGAGAAAGAGAAACGTAGTTCAAAAGCGAACTGATTAGGCCAGAGTCCATATATAAATATTTTCCCAAGTATCCCTGAGGGAGAAGCAATTGGGCATTGGCTGTTGCTAACTCTTCCTTTCGGCACTCCTTCGGCACAGAGTGAGTTTATAAGAAGTTAGGAGGCATTCTAGAAGCCAATTTCCGTATATTTTCCCTATCATATTTTTTTAATTGTTACTGATAGAATTAACAAATTTTGAGCCTGGAAATTGATTTTGATTGTCAGATTCAAGGCAGCTTGATGTCCTTTCATACAGAAATCTAGTCCTGGGTATCTGATTACCCCAAGCGTTCTCATTTCACCAGCTACCTTATTGCGGCTATTGTTTAACATTATGCATCAATAAATCAGTAAAATTTTGCTTGCAATCGTCTATCATAGAACTAAATCCATTGTCGTTCCACACAGTCTAAAGATAGATTGATGGATAATCAAGATTGCTGATTTGGCCTGGGGAGAATTTCATTTTAACTGTGGAAAGATGACTTGTTGTGCTCAGTTCATGAAGAAAGCCAGCCAATTAAATCAACTGGAACAATCTTTTAGAATACAACCTTTATTATTTTTTTATATAAGTGTGCTTAATAATAGCACTTTCTGGGTGGTATGCCATCATAAAACCACTGAAATGCAGTAAAATGCATTGTAAATTACATACATTACGTAAAATAAATTGATGCGAATTCAACAAAGGTGTAATTTAAAATTCTAGTTATCTAAAATAGTGAATATTAGGCATCAAAATTACAGTGTATATATACCATGGTTTAAAACACTAAGACAACACAGTTTTTAAAAGCTTGAAGAAATAGAACTCCTAAATATAATAAAGGTGCCAGGCAAACCTCTATCACTGGAATGGACCCACAACTAAGGAGGTCCTACTTTATTTAGCCCAAATCTGACTCTTGAATAGGATCTCGTGAGGTAATATTTTTCATCTAACCTTCTATATATATATTATTTAATTGGGATACTCTCTGATCTTCTACCTTTGAGATGATCATACTCTACTCTCAGAAAAATCCAAAAAAACAAACAAACAAGGATTTGAATTTTGCTGGATGGATTTAACTGTCATATTTACCTGAAAAGAGAATGAAGTGTATTTTTGTTCCATATAAATAACAGCAGTAAAATGAATCCTCTAGTTTTGGGATGCCTTGAAACATTTTGGTATGGTCAGGTTGTTGGGTTGTATCTCACAAAGACACTTATATTAGCACAGCAGGATTTCTCTTCCCACACACATCCCTGCCCTTGGGGTTGGAATATCTTCTGAATCAAACTTTATGGGTATATAAGAGGAGAAATGTATAGGAGAGGAGAAATGGCTCCTCTCCTTTCTGTTGCCATAAAGTTGCTTCCACTAACAGAAATATGCCACTAGATGCCACTGCAGGTACAAAATGTGAAAGCAAAGTAAAATGTAAAACATTCTATTGCCTTTTACAAGTGAAGCTCATAAAAAACTTGCATGAAATTTGGTAGAGCCATCTGTGGCTAGTTGAATTACCGGTTGATTTTCCCGGAAAAAAACTGTGGAAAAAGGTACGAAACTCTCACCTCTGCAGCTCAAAATATTGCTGTTTTCCTTACTGGTTCAAGAAAATGCAGCATTTTGTTTATGCTCTGTGCTTGCTTTATCAATTGGAGGCGAATGTAAGGAATTCTGGAAAAATGGATTCTTGCCAGTGTTTATAAAGTATTTTTTTTTAAATTTATTTTTTAAATTTGGGGTCTCTACTCAGCCAGCTGACGATTACCACGTAGCTACAGCTGGCTCCACATTTCAAAAATGTGTGTAATATTAATGTATAAAAAGTAATTGTCGTAATTTATTCTAGTTCAACAATTTTCTGAAGGCAAAAGAGGAGCCCTGCTCTCAAAGTTGCAATTGCTACAAGTTTTCTGACTGCTCATTTATTAGTAAAGGCAGTCCTTGACTTAAAACTATTCTTTTTGTGATCGTTCAAAGTTAACAATAGCACTGAAAAAAGTGACTTACAACTGGTCCTTGCACTTAACAATTCTTGCAGCATCTCCACACTCATTTGATCAAAATTTGGGCACCTGGCAACCAGCATGTATTTACGATGGTTGCAATGTACTGAAGACATGTCATCATCTTCCCAATTGGCTCCTGACAAGCAGAGTCAATGTGGAGCTGGATTTGCTTAACGATCACATGATTCATTTAACAACTGCAGTGATTTGTTGAACAACCGTTGCAAACAAGCTGGTAAAATTGGGTATGACTCACTTTAATTGCCTTCCTTAGCAATGATGGTCCCATTTATGGTCTTAAATTCAGGATTATCTGTACTATAGGCTCCCTTTTAACTTCAAAACCTGATTGTCTTGATACTGTAAAATAGACTTTCCCACTTTGGTGCTCTCCAAATCTGTTAACTACAATCTGCATATTTGGCTATGCTGCCTGTGTGTTTTAGAAATTGTAAATAAGAATTTCTTTTTAAAGGGGCAGTGCTAAGGGGGTGTATCCACATTATTATTTGGTATTTGAAATAGATGAATTAATATATTTCATCCAAAATGGTAAAGTGACCAGTTAAAATACAATGCCAAAGATTACTTCAGCATTTCAGGTTTACGCCTGCAAACTCAATTATTGGGTTATTAAGTCCAATTTTACAATATAGTAACTCTCAAGAAGAAGGTATTTGTGTATGTATATACACAGGCACATGCACAAATACACACAAGTGAAACATTTTGTCACAGGCCTCTCTGAATATTTTAAACGCCCTGCCTTTAATGTACCTAGAAAACTGTGTACAATAAGGCATCAGAACCAGGGACTACTACAGCAGAAGATTTTCTGAATTGCACTTTTCAGTTATTATAGTATTAACAACTGTATTAGTATTTGCTATTAATACTAAATATTAATATTTGTGATTAACACTAAATATTAATATTTGCTATTAAAACCCAGCAGTTTTAATATTAGCTATTAAAATCCAGGGCCTGAAATACTTTCTGTAATTTAAAGAATCATTAATTTATAATTCTTTTGGCAAACTGTCCAGAGTTGCCTTATTGGGGACATAGGCGAAAGAAAGAGGGAAGGAGAGAGGGAGGGAAGGGAAGGGAAGGGAAGGGAAGGGAAGGGAAGGGAAGGGAAGGGAAGGGAAGGAAGGAAGGAAGGAAGGAAGGAAGGAAGGAAGGAAGGAAGGAAAAAGTTGCTTTGACAGATTTCATTTTGCAGTCTAAAAAAGAAGAAAAAAGTCTGGACCTATTTAAAAAGAAAAGCAATGTCTGTCATACAGTAGAGGTGTCTTTTTGGTGAAATGGATGGCATGTAAATTTAATAAATAAAAAAATAAGATAAAATTGAGAGAATTAATTAGTCAATAACTAATTGACTTAAACCCACTTTTTTTTTTTTTTTTGGCTATCAGATTCCTGATAATCATTTCATTGGCCTAAGGTCAAGTTCTCACAGCCTATTGGGCCTCTTGTTTATGCTTGATGAAATTTATCCTAGAATAAGTGGCTAGGTTAGCCATCAGGGGTGGGTTTCAAAAATTTTAGCGAGGGATTCTCTGCCCAGTTGCTGGGTGGGCATGATTGGTGAGCGTAGCCTAGTTGGCCTCCTGCACCATAGTGGGGGTGGGGGGCGTTTTGCCCTCCCCAGGCTCTGGAGGCCCTCTGGAGTTCTTCCGTGAATTTCTGGTAGGCCCATTTTTGGCTCTCCCCGAGCCTCCGCGTGTGCCCTACACTTAACTGCAACCAAAACGGGCCGTGTGGGGCCTCCTGGGAGGGGCAGGGCCAGCCAGGAGTGGGATTTTGGGGTTCTCTGAACTGCACAGAATCTTAGCTAGAGGTTCTCCTGAACCCCTGCGAATCCCCAGCAGCCCACCCCTGTTAGCCATATGTCAGAAAGGCTGACTAAGACTAGAGAGGATGCTTGTACACTGCTCCAATACAATTGGCATCCAGAGAATTGGCTGAGAGAAGATACAAGTCACTAGGCCTGTGATGGTGAACCTATGGCACGGGTGCCACAGGTGGCACGTGGAGCCATATCAGTGGGCACGCGAGCTCAGCTCCAGCACGCATGCGTGCACCGGCCAGCTGATTTTCGGGCCTTCTGGGCCCACCAGAAGTCAGGAAACACATTGTTTCTGGCCTCCAGAGGGCCTCGGGTGTGTGTGTGTGGGGAAGGCCGTTTTTGCCCTTATCAGGCTCCTAGAAAGTCTCTGGAGCCTGGGGAGAGCAAAAAACCGGCCTACCAGGCCCACCGTGCCATCGCGTGCCAAAAGTGGGGAGAGCACGGGCGGAGAGGGCGCATAGAATTATGGATGTGGGCACGCGTGTGTGTGACCCCACCACACTCCCCCCACTTTTGGCACGCGATGGCAAAAAGGTTAGCCATCACTGCGCTAGGCTATAGCTTTCTCCATATACCTATAAATGACTGTACAGTTTTAGACAAAAACAAGAAAGACAAAACTCTCCCTTTTTGATCATGTATTTTCTCCTTTTTTTTTTTTTTATGTGTGTTCCCTGTGCTTCAAATGATTCCTTCTACAACTTACTTCCTATTTGAGGAAGCTCCTGGGAGGTTCTCCTAAACATTGTTCCAGAATTATTGAATCTTCAACTATTTTCAACAATTTTCAAGTTTCTGTTGATAACGGCCCACTTCATCAGAAAAGCCAAAGGAGGATGACCATGGCAGAATCTCAGAAAGCTCTTAGAATGATTCCTCCTCTCTTCTTCCATAAATTCATTAATATTAAAGTTATTTATTCCTAAACTACTTTATTATTAATAGCATAGCTATTGCAACCACAACTGCAGATTTGAAAGACGCTTGCTTTTCTGCAGAAAATCTTGCTGGGAGATAACTCCATTATACTCCTAACTGGCTGTAGAAGTGAGCAGGGATAAGTCAGGCTGGCTGGAAGGGTGTGTTTGTGTCTTTTTTTGCCTCACTTTCAGCACAAAAGTGTTAAAAACCTTCGATTATGAAGGTTTTTGAGCCAATTGTTATTAGACACCAACTGTATTGGGGATGCTCGCAGCTCATATAAGCATTCCAGTCCTGCCCCTTGGAGATGGGAGTGGGAATATTTTTTTAAATTTAACATTTAAATATAACTATCTTCAGATTTCAGGATGGATTGGGCTGGAAATTAAACTGCTAAAGAGCGAGGTTTTGTTTTAACATGACGCAGCAGCAAAAGGCTTTTAAGTGGGCAAAAACCTGGCACGGCGTGCTTTTGAATGACATTGGAGCCCGCATGCAAATGCAAGCAAGGTATTATTTTCCTTCAGTTTAGAATCTCTGGCAATTAATTCAAGGTTTAAAACCATGCATGGCATGGGTACAGGCTGTTTGAGGCACCGTCTTATCCCAATGGGACTGGCTCGCCCGACCCATGACAGTAGAGGAGAGCCCCATTGGTCAGGGATTCCCATTGCCACAGACTCCATGGGTCAGGGAATCTCAGCTGGCAGGTTCCAGGAGAAGACCCTTCTCTGCCATGGCTCCTGCCCTTTGGAACATCTCACTCTCTGAAGTGGCTCCTGAACTTCTGCAAGAGCCTGAAAACCTGGCTCTGCCAGTTGACTTGGGGCCCCAATGGGGGAGCATCATCCTGGAGGTGGTTGGTGGCCTAAAAACTGATCCCACCTGCTCCCCTCCCCCCGTACATTCAGTGCCCTCCCTCATCATATTTTAATCATAACTCACATTTTTATATTTAATGTTTTAAGCCTCCCAGAATCTTCTTGTGGCAAGATGGGTAGAAAAAAATAATAATGAAATTAACATAAAATAAAATAATTTCAGTGCCGGATTGGAAATCAAGAGCCAATCCAGAAGAATGGTCCAGATTAATTTGTTATGTCTCCAGGCAGAGTTCCCCAAATTCCTGATTACAAAAAAGATAGGTGTATGAGTGCTTTTTCCCACTTTACTGAATTAGAATGGGAAGCATATTAAGCATCCATCCTTGGAGAAACCCACATGGTGGACCTCTGGATGGCAATATACAAAATTCAGGCAATACATTATTCAGAGAAGCAATGAGCGTCCTCTTTGGTGACCAGGGTGGTAAAAGCCATTGATTTGCTTATTTCTAGTGATCTCTTAAAGGATGGCTTGTATAAAGAATTCCAACAAAATAAATCTAGTACAGGTAGTCCTCTTTTAGCAACTGCCCCCTACAGCGGCCATTCACAGTTAGCGATGCAAAAGTAACTTTGCGTCCAATCCTCGCATTTATGACCTTTGCAGGCTTGTAAAACAAAGGGAAGCTGAAGTAAGTTCATCAGCACAGTCATAGTTTCGCTTAGCGACTACATTCCTTAATGACCAAGTTGCCTGGTTGTGACATTAAACAAGGACTATGTTTATTATTATTAATGTTGTATTTATCATACCATTAACCATTAATGTTAAGCCTTCTAAAAGCCTGTCATCCATTTGGTATTCACTGTCTAACGAATGCATCAGCCGTTTGCAGCTTATACTTTAATTAATAACTTTTTACTTACTGTTAATAAGGCTAAATCGTCTTTCAGATTTTAATCAACTCACCCTGCCTGTACTGATGGTTTTGAACTCTCCCAGGTGACAAGAGATGAGAGTTCATCAGAAGCAGACCAACAGATCAGAAAAGACAATGATAGTCATTCTTTTTTTATTGCTTTAGTAATCTTGCTGCCACTGTAATACTTCCATATTTTGAGAGTTCATATTACATACTTAAATAGGTATATTAAAAGATTTGTTCTTAGCTAGCAATTCGTTTATTCTAATGGCTACCATGCTTTTACACGCCTTTGATTTGTGGCATTGCTAGCACAAGAAAAAATAATTTCTAATTGCATTATGAAGTCATACAATGCCAAAGAATATATGCACATTTTTCTGCTGCATATCCCACGTTAAAAGTAGATTTTTGTAAAATAGATTTAGAGTTGCTTCATGCGATGAGAAATCTTCAAGGCACAATTTGCAGAGTAGACTGTCAGCATAATCCGGTCTTGAGGGATCCCACCTGCTTTTGAAATTCACCTTTATCGTTTTCCTTTAGTTTAGCATTGGTACCACCCATGTTGTGGCATTAGGCTTGCTTTAATCCAATGCGGTTATGGGGTTGGTTTTTTTTTTGCCATCGGTATTTTGAGAACAATTTCTCCAGAGGCATTTAATGTGAGAAAGCAAAGGGAAATAAAAGCAGAAGTTTGAGCATCGTGTAATAGCTCTTCAAAAGCCGTCTGGCCTTGATGCAGCCATATATTTCCCCTCAGAATCCATTAAAGTCAAAAGGGCTGACATCTCTTAGCTTAGAGGAGGGGAATTAGGATCATAAAAGAACAGAGTTAAGTTCCAGTCCTGCAAGGAAGCTGCTTCTCCCCCCCTGCCCCTCCCCCCATCTTTGTCTCTCTCTTCCAGCCCTCCCAAGAAGCTGCATAAAGTGCAGGGATGAGGAATTAAGTTCTAATAGAGCATGCCTAGTCACCCTCAGTAAGTATAATAAGGCCAGGTACAAGTAGTCCTCTACTTACGACCACAATTGAGCCAACATTTCTGCTGTTAAGTGAGACATTTGTTAACTGAATGTTGCCCCATTTTATGACAGTTCTCGCCACAGTTGTTAAATGAATCTGGCTTCCCCATTGATTTAGCTGGTGAGAAGGTTGCCAAAGGGGTCACATGACCTTGGGACACAGCAACGGTCACAAGTATGAACCAGTGGCCAAGCTTTCTGAATTTTGATCACATGATCATGGGGAGGCTATGAAGGTCGTAAGTGTGAAAAATGGCCATAGGTCACTTTTCTCAGTGCTGTTGTAACTTTGAAATGAACTGTTGTAAGGCGAGGACTACTGTACCTGTATTGAATAGGGCCACGATGGTGAACCTATGGCACACGTACCACAGGTGGCACGCAGAGCACTCTCTGTGGGCATGCCAGCTGTCAACCTAGCCCATCTTCACTGTGCATGCACGCGTACCTCCCACTGGCCAGCTGGTCTTTGGCTGTGCATGTGTGTGTGTGGGGGCGCATGCGTGGGGGGGCGCTCGCATTGTGCCCATGCCCTGTTTTGAGCCTGGAAGGCCTCCTGCACCAACCTGGAAGCCAAAGCGAAGTGCAGAGGGGCAGGGTGCATGTGTGGGGGATGTGTGCACATTTGTGGGGGGCGGGGCGCATGCGTGGGGGGGCCCCTCGCATTGCATCTTGGGGGTTCGCACAGACACGCGTTTTGGATACTCGGCAACAAAAAGCTTAACCATCACTGGAATAGGGCCTCATTATCCATGGCTTGATTTAGACTTGTCTACAACTGCCTGTAGGTAGTGATATATACCTACATTGCAAAGGGATTGGTGGATAAGCGTAGGCTTCAGATGGTTGCAGATGGGCTGATGCTCACACCTCCCAAATCTCAACTTGTGTCCGTCCTTCCTGCTGATTGGTTGCTCCAACTTCCTGTTGGGAGGCGGGCGGTCGGAAGGCAAATGACTTTAACATTGACAGAAGTCTGAATGCAACAGCTACGCAACCATCTCCGAACGATAAGACGCACACACTCCCTGACACGTAATGACGCAGAAGGTTACACCGAGCTTTAGTGAATGAACCCAGCCACGTTATTGATTGCTCATGCTTTTGTGGCAGTGTGCCACCCTTTAACAGGGCACAAGCCAGGCCCTGCCCTCAACTTTGCCTCCTTCAGAGTAAGATGCTAGATGTTTAAAAGCTTGGGCCATGCAGGTGATGGTGTTTCGTTGAGGGGACCTGTTCCCCAAGGGGGTCACAGGACACATGAGCCATGCCCTTGCAGTCTTCTCAGCCCTGGCTGGGTGCATTGCAGAGAAAAAACAGCTTTTGTTCCCAGTTGGATAAACCACCATGTGAACGTAGCCCCACCTTGTGTTTTTTGCAGGACATATATTCCACTGTGCTATGTAGAGAATGCCAGAAAGGTTGGGGCCAGGCAGGAGGCCTTCTTAAATTCCCATAAAAGGAACCACCTTAAGCTCATGAAATAAACCTTTTACTGATCATTTATGTTTGCAGCCCGTTATGACTCAGGCAGCCTCTGGATGTTTTCATTATTCTGTAACCTTACGGCATGCGTATGTCACTTTGGGTTCTGCAGTTGGTACTGCTTTTGCAAGTCTTACTTGCTAGCCTATTCTCCCCGCACCATAGAGTTACCTCACGTAAAAACTGTTTCTCTTTTCTCATATGATGAGTGCGGGGATTGGCTGTCATTGGAGGATTATCTTTCAAGACCCAAAGACGAGCAGGAGAATGAGGCTAGGATGAGAATTTTGACTTCTTTGGAACCTACAGTGGAAGACTGGCCAAAATGACATTTCAGTTTGATTCCCTGCCTTCCTCATTATTGTTTTAGTTTTTTTGAGGTATAATTCTTTAAAATGGATGAGAGCTATAACAATACTGGAATTATGCTGTCAATCCCAGGTAGCTTTCTTTCAGGGGTGAAATGCACCCAGTACGGACCAGATCACCTGATCTGGTAACAATGGTGGTGGGTGGTTCGGAGAAACGGTAGCAAAAATCCCTGCGGGGCCCCCTCCCTTGCCCAGCTGAGCCACGCAGTCACCAGAGGCTCTTTTTTTTTTTTAACTTTTAAAAGCAGTTTTTCTACAACCTCTTTGGCCGACAAAATGCTTTTTAAAAGTTTTTTTTTAAAAAATCCTCTGATGATCGTGCAGCTCAGCTGGGATCGTCAGAGGCTTTTAAAAGCATTTTTTCTACAACCTCTTCAGCTGAAGAGGTTGCAGGAAAAAAAATGCTTTTAAAAGTAAAGCAAAAAAAAAAAAGTGGCCACGCCCACCCAGTCACATTACCATCACCCCCACGAAGCTACACCCACAGAACCGGTAATAACCAATTTTACATTTCACCACTGCTTTCTTTGTCTTTTTAACATAATTCTTGTTTCTAACCCTGTCCATTCCTTTGTTTTAAAGACCATACAGATTTTCCAAGCTAATACTCAGCAAATCAAACTAATACTTGATGATAATTAATTGCTTTGCTTTTTCCTCATCTAAAATTGTATCTTTCCTATAACGGGAAAACTAGCTTCCATCATTTTAGAGACTATTTGTGATATCTGAATAGGCCATTAAATGAGACATTTGTTAAATGACATTTTGCCCCATTTTACGACCTTTCTTGCCACAATTTGTTAAGTGAATCACTGCAGTTGATGAATGCTAACCTGGTTGTTAAGTCAATCTGGCTTCCCCTTTGACTTTTGTGTCAGAAGGTCACAAAAAGGGATTGTGTGACCCCCGGGATGCTGCAACTGTCATAAGTTTGATCACACAATCATGGGGATCTGCAGCAGTCGTAAGTGTGAAAAATGGTGATAAGTGACTTTTTTCAGTGCCGTTGTAACTCTGAACGGTCACTAAACAAACTGTTATAAGTTGAGGACTACCTGTATACTCTTGGATTCGTCAGGATACTTTTAAGTTGAATGTTTGCTGTGATTATTGGCATCCTTGCATTAAAATTAACATGCCATTGCTTTGACTGTGAAGACAGATTCTTCTTCTAAATGTGGACTCAGCAAGGGCTTCTTCACCCACAATGTAGATTTTCCTATTTTATTTAATGATAGATTTCTTTTTATGCCACCTCCATCTAAGGCCGAAGGTGGTTTTTGCAAAATAATAAAATAAAGTCAGTAATCATAAGACTAGAATATCAGTAAAACTCAGAATTAAAACTGTCTCAGTCATCACAATGGTTGATAGACATAATGCCTAGAATTAGAAAGCTGCTGTGTGAGTTCCACAAGCTTGTTTTTTCCCCTGTTGCACATCAAACCAAGTATGAACTGGGTCATTAAAAAAAAACCTAAATAATTCTATGTGTCTATTCGTATGTAGACAATATTTTATTTTATCCTGGGAAGTAGAACAAAGGCCTGCTATGATGATAAATAAAGTAAACTAAAGGAAATGGCATTGTCCTTCCACCCATATACACAATAAGAGTTTCTTTCCTTTTCTCGTCTTTCAAGAAAAAAAAGAGAGAGGGGGCAAAAAACAGTTTATTCAGAAGTCATGTGGATTTAGACAGAGTTGAACATCAACGTTCATCTTGGTTTTGCAAATAAGATTCTGGTCAACATTTGGAGACCAAGGCATGTAAACAGCTAGAATTGTGCCAATCTAAACACTTGAATGTTTTTCCTTTTTTGAAAGAGAATGTGACAATTAGCTATTTCCATATTGAAGAGTCATTTGTGTATCCTGCTAACATCTACTTGTATGAACAACTCTATTTAGTTACAAAGTTGTAGACCTGAAAGGGAAACAAAGAACTGTCCAGTCCTTTCCCAGTCATGTATAAACCAGATTGTAGTGGCATTTACCGTATTTTTTGAAGTATAAGACGCACCTTCCCCCCCTAAAAGAGGGCGAAAATTTAGGTGCGTCTTATACACCGAATGTAGCCCCGCCTACCCACTGGCCCCCACAGTTTGGCCTCTGCCTCGCAGCAGTTACCTCCTTGCAAGCAAACAGCAAGAAAAACAGCACCTTTTAGCTTCAGCACAGCCTAATTAGCACAAGTTGATTGGATGAACCTCTCCATTCTCAGCTGATTTGCTCTCAGCTGTTTTGCACAGGGCTCTGCTGCTTGCTGCAAAGAGGTAAATTGCTGGAGCAG
The DNA here is from genome assembly GCA_030761175.1 of Masticophis lateralis. Lineage (NCBI taxonomy): Eukaryota > Metazoa > Chordata > Lepidosauria > Squamata > Colubridae > Masticophis > Masticophis lateralis. The sequence continues at coordinate 150,727,396 of JAUDYJ010000002.1, forward strand.
ATTTTTTTTTCCTTGTGCTAAGCAAGCAATGTTGAAAACGAAAATGAAAGTAAAGCAGGCTGTTTGCTGTTTGCTGCAAGGAGGCAAAATTGTTCAGAGGCAGAGAGAGATTTCTTTTTCTTCTTTTCCTCACCAAAAAAGGTAGGTGCGTCTTATACTCTGGTACATCTTATACTCCGAAAAATACAGTAAGGTAATGCACAGATTTGTTTGGCTAAAGAGAATCTCTCTTTGGCGTAGAGGAGACCAAAGTGATTCAAAACAACCACGGAGTTGTTTCTTTTAGCAAACCCCAGTAAACCAAGCTGCGCTAATGGAGGAGAAATCCATTCCTCCCTGCAGCTGACCAGTGCAGAGCTGATTTCAACCTAGAGGTTTCCTTTTGACTCTAGCAATAGCATTTCAAACTATATATGTCAGGGATGGGTTCTACTTACCTTTACTACCGGTTTGCAGTGGGGCCGTGCACGCGCTCTTCTGTGCATGTGCAGAAGCATTTTGATGATGTCGGGATCGGTGGGCGGAACCTCCCGCCGGTTTTACTACTGGTTCTATAGAATCGGTGCGAACCAGGGGCAACCCACCACTGATATATATACAGTGAATTGTTGTATGGGCTGATTTCTTTCTTTTTTTTTTTTTTTTGGTCAAAAACAAAATATATATTTTGTTACTGCAGCTCGACACGGTAGTCGCTGGTGGAGCTTCTCCTTCTCTGTTTTGGGGACCTTTAAATAAAGTTGTTGGAAAGTGATGGGTACAGTTAGAAGGGTGGATTGGATAGGAGGAGAAAGAACCGAAGGCTTTGCTGTCTAATATGTGTCTCCTCTCTTTGCATAGGAGGAACTTACTAGCACCAGCGTGGAACACATCATAGTCAACCCTAATGCAGCTTATGACAAATTTAAGGACAAGCGAGTGGGTACGAAAGGGTTAGGTAAGTACCTGTCGCCATGGAAACTTAACAACAGATCCAGGGAAGAGCAATAGTTTCAGATTCTCCCCTGAACTAGAAAATGTACCATGAAAAGGTGATGGTGGTAGCTATACTCTTATCATAATCCACAAAGAGGATCTAAAGGTCATGATTGAAAACATTTTAATACATCTCTGTCCATTAAAATTATAATCTGGATTATTTATTATTCGGTGCTATACTTATGTGGCTTTGAAATGCTAAGTATGTTTTGTACGGTTTTCCATTAGGTTGTTTTTTGAAATTTGTAAATCATATTGTCATTGCCTATATATATAAAGGATAATATGCACATGATAATGGCGGTGGTACTGCATTAACTACACTGAAATACATCTAAAGGTAGTCCTCGACCACAATTGAGCCCAAAATTTCTGTTGCTAAGTGAGACATTTGTTAAGTGAATTTTTGTCCCATTTTACGCTCTTTCTTGACACATTTGTTAAGTGAATCACTGCAGTGGTAAGTTAGTAACACAGTTGTTAAGTGAATCTGGCTTCTCCATTGATTTTGCTTATCAGAAGGTTGCAAAAGTTGGATCACATGACCCCCAGGGCAACGCCACCATCATAAATATGGAACAGTTGCCAAGTTTTTGAATTTGGATCACATGACCATTGGGATGCTGCAGTGGTCAGCATAAGTATGAAAAATGGTCATAAGTCACTTTTTTCAATGCCATTGTCTCTTCAAACAGTCACTAAATGAACTGTTGGGAGTTGAGGCCTGATCTGTACTTGGGTGATTTTGTTGGCGATGTGATGACTTGCAAATGATGAGTACCAATATCCGAATTTATGTCGGCGTCAACACTGCAGCCAGGGTTTCCAGACACATTGTGATAAGAGGAAATGATAGAAAACTTAGACTACAAAGTTCGAAGGGGGGAAAGTTTAATACTCATCTGCTTTAACTTAAATTTATGGAAATGTATGAAGCTGCACCTGCAACTCATGTGGTCCAAAATTAAACTTTGTCCCTTTTCTCTGTTCAATAGATTTCTCTGATCGTATTGGCAAATCCAAAAGAACTGGCTATGAGTCTGGAGATTATGAAATTGTAAGTTGTTGACCTATTTGGACAAATTTGATTGAAAAGGAGTCTTCCAGTCCTGTTCTGGCTCAGCTACACAGACACACAGACACACACACAACAGTGCAGGGAGAAAAATCCAGGCACTTTTTTGAAAACATTTCCATAAAGCCCACTTTAATTCAGGAATTGGGATAAAATGGAAGCTACTATCTTCTCTTACATTACCAACTGCTATCCTGAAATGCTAAACTTGCTTTTTCGCTTTTTTCATTAAGTTAGGAGAAGGACTTCACGTGAAAGAGACCCCTCAGCAGAAATATCAGCGACTACTGCACGAAGTACAGGAGTTGACTACTGAAGTGGAGAAGATCAAGGTAAAAGTCAAAGGGAGACAAAGGAGACCTGGAATCTCCTTCTTGATTTGGACCTCACCATCAGGTTAAACTGGTCCAGGACTCAGTCTATTATTTAGTTTCTGTTTGTGTAAAATTAAGTGCTTCCTCGGATCATATTCTTACATTAAAGTTGGAGGGGAGGGAACTGTGGATTATTAGACTTTTTAACTCTTGTATTCCTGCTTCCTCAGAACAGCGTAAAGGAGTCCTCAGCAGAGGAGAAACTGACACCTGTCACTCTTGCAAAACAAGTGGCTGGCCTGAAACAGCAACTGGTCTCCACCCATCTGGAGAAACTGTTGGGACCCGAGGCAGCCATCAACTTGACGGACCCTGATGGTGCTCTGGCCAAGTAGGTTGTGGTAGGGCCAGGACTTTCTTCAGGGAATGTCCTTTATCACCAGCTTTTTCCAATCAGACCCTCTGCACGATGGGATCGTGACTACCCCTCTCCAGGCAAGCTCAAGCTCAAATCTATCTTTTCTTTCTCTCAGACTCTTCGAGGGGGTAATACAGGTAGTCCTCACCTTACAACAGTTCATTAAGTGACCGTTCAAAGTTACAACGGCCCTGATAAAAGTGACTTATGATTATTTTATAGACTTATGACTGTTGAGGTATCCCCATGGTCATGTGATCAAAATTCAGACACTTGGCAATTAACTCATATTTATGATGGTTGCAGTGCCTAGAATCATGTGATTTCCTTTGACGACCTTCTGACAAGCAAAATCAATTAAAAACATTAACAGTTGAAAACACTGACCTGGGAAATTTTTAATTGGAATTCCAGTAAATATTTGTAGACATGACAGCAATGCATACTGTGCTCATGTTTTTTCTAATTTTAAGCTGGGGCGAGGGGAAGGCACTGAAACTTGCTGACATTTCAACACACCCGAAGAACTAGAAACATTTGTTATAACTTGAGTGCTAGGTTTAACTAATGTTGTTTCCATTTGGTTGTGGTTAATATGCATTGTATAAAAACAAAAAGTTGCATGCCACACGTGTCAGAGCAATGAAATAATTTGTGTTCAAATGTGAAAAAGCCAGCTCCACTATTGATTAGATTTGAGGTACAAATCTTTGGTAACACCATATCACTTTAGTGGTATGCTGTCCCTCCTATTGGGACAGGAGTCTCCAAACTTGGCAATTTTGAGACTGGTGTACTTTAATTCCCAGAATTCCCCAGTCAGCCATGCTGGGAATTAAAGTACACCGGTCTCAAAGTTGCCAAGTTTGGAGACCCCTGGGTTGGGATGTATAATTACATTCACCATCTGTGATCTGAAATAAGATACCGTATTTTTCGGAGTATAAGACGCACCGGAGTATAAGACGCACCTTAGTGTTTGGGGAGGAAAATAAAAAAACTGAGTGGTGGGTGGATCGGCCTCTGGAATACCCCCAATCAGCTGTTCCCAGAGGTGACTTTTAGCAACAGGGTCATTGGTTGTAAGCTTTGTGCCTTGCTTTTTTTTCAGCCTCTAAAACCTCTATTTCAGAGGCTTTTTTTCCTGCCTCTGAAACTTTTGAAACTCATTTCATAAATACAGTAGTTGGTTTAGTGCATGTGATCAGTGAGAGGATGCAACTTTCCCATGTGTTCTGTAAGACTTAATGGGCTCTTCTGCCTTTTGCAGGCGTTTGCTTCTTCAACTGGAAGTGACAAAAACTGCTAAAAGCGTTTCTGCTGGTGGGAAAGGTGCTGCCAAAGTCACAGCGGGCCCAGAAAACACCGTGACGTACGAACTGCATTCTCGACCTGAGCAAGACAAGTTCTCTCAAGCTGCAAAAGTAAGAATGGGAAATGGCTTGTTCCCTAGGTCCTCTTCTTGAGACGGTGGGGAAATGCATTAGAATAATAGGATGTGAAGTGGATAGAACAGGTGTATTATCTTTCCCCAGGACCATCCTGGGTAACCGAGGTGGAAGGATTCTGCAAGCTTATGTACTGTTTAAACTAATAAAAGCTGCATTGATGGGCCAGTGTTCATGATTTCACAAACAACTCACTCTCCAAAATGCTTGGACATCCATAAATGAGGTTTTAAAATACCTGTGTCATTTTATAAATATATTTTTGTAAATTAAAAGTAAAAATAAAGGTTCCCCTTGCACATATGTGCTAGTTGTTCCAGAATCTAGGGGGCGGTGCTTATCTCAGTTTTAAAGCCAAAGAACCAGCGCTGTCCAAAGACGATCTCCGTGGTCATGTAGCCAACATGACTAAACACCAAAGGCGCACGGAACGCTGTTACCTTCCTACCAAAGGTGGTCCCTATTTTTCTACTTGCATTTTTTACATGCTTTTGAACTGCTAGGTTGGCAGAAGCTGGGACAAATAATGGGAGCTTACCCCATTACACGGCACTAGGGGTTCGAACCCTTGAACTGCTGATCTTTAGATTGACAAGCTCAGCGTCTTAGCCACTGAGCCACACATCCCTATGTAAATTAAAAAGAGGAATATTTATTTATTTTGTTTTTAAATTTAAAAGATTTGTAAGACTCCCCCTCTTCAAATGCAACTCTGGGTGGTTCACAACGATAAAACCCTGAACTATAAAAACCATAACTCACAACCAAAACCTACTGTTTCAATTATCCCCTTGAGTTGCCCCAACAACCAATCTAAAACAGCCCCAAACAACCTAAACACACATACACACATCTCTCTGTGTGTGTTTATATATGTGTGCGATGTTAAAAACAAAATATGGCAGATAGTGGAAGTAACTGAATCATAAGGATTGATAAAAATTTACCTCTGAACAAGAATTATTATTACTTTTGCATGGAAACTGTTAAGGCCAGAATCAATGGCTGATCTCCCACTGGTGCTCTGCTTGCTGCTGAAAAATTAAGGTGGCTTTAGAGAGAAAAAGTAACATTGGGAAACTGGAATTCTAGACTCTTCAGATTTCTGGGGCCATTTCCTTATTGCTGGCACTGTGTACATCTTAAAACAGAACCTTGGCTGATCCCATTTCTAGTCAGCTCCATAAAGTTAAAGCGTTTTGAACACTGAAGGATTCGTTCATCTGTTAAAAATCCAGGATATTCATTCAGAAATTGCTGAAGGACAGCTTCCAGTAACAGGAGCCAGCATGATCTTTGGGAAAGGATGCTGGGAGTGATATTTCTGTGCCACAAGTTCCCATTGCCTGGCTCCTTAACTTGCTTTTAATGGCATGAAAAAGCAACAACAATTCTGTTCTTTGAAGTGCCTGCTTCCTAGAAGTCTCATCTCAATTCAGAACAAAACTTTAGAAGCAGTTTGTCTGCCTGAGTCCAAGCTAGCAGAGGTTTGTGGATCAAATCAGAAGAGGGGAGAAAAATATTTCATTTTTTTTTTGTTGTTGTTATTTTGTGTCCTGTCAAGATAGCAGAATTGGAGAAGCGTCTGGCTGAGTTGGAGGCGTCAGTTCGCTCTGAACAGGATGTGCAGGTGAGAGACACGGCGGTAGCCTGACAGGTTGCCTGACAAAGATGGGGAATTTATTTATTTATTTATTTATTTATTTATTTATTTATTTATTTATTTATTTATTTATTTATTTATTTATTTATTTATTTATTTATTTATTTATTTATTTATTTAACTTATATACCACCCTTCTCCCCAGAGGGACTCATTTTAATCCGTTGTCATTATCCCATAGCCTTAATCATTATTCAGGCCTGAGATTAGGGTCCCCCCCCCCTTTTTTTTTTCTTATGTAGAAAAATATTGTACTGTATGTCAGCAGCTGAAACACAGCAGTGGATGGATTGCCTGTGTAGTGTAGAGGGCTAATGCCTCCTACTAAAGGCAGCAATTAACACCAGCTGCCTGTAATTTCTGTGAGTTCAATCCTAGCCAGGCTCAAGGTCGACTCAGCCTTCCATCCTTTCTAAGGTGGGTAAATTGAGGACCCAGTTTGTGGGGGCAATAAGCTGACTTTGTATAAATATACAAAAGTATGAAGGCTATTGCTTAATGCATTGTAAGCCGCCCTGAGTCTCCGGAGAAGGGCGGCATATAAATCAAATTAAAAATAAAAAAAATAAAATAAAATAAAAATAAATAAATAAAATTGCGTGAAGAAGAGCTTTCTTTGGAGTCTTTCTAGGGCCTTGCCTTACTAGGTGAATTCTGAGATCCAATTATGTTATAAGCGAAGCAAAAACTTGTTAGTGTTCAATTTTAATTCGAAGGGGGGGGGGGGAGGACCACACATTGTAAAGTGGTTGTAGGGGCCTAGATGTGGAAAAACAGACTCAGACTGAGTAGCTGAGGATTTGGGGCCTTCCTAAACTCAAGGAATTTCCATCTTTGGCTCTGGATGAGGCCAAATGCACCTTTTAAGGGTCCCCTCTGACTCACAACTTCAGATGTGAGCATCAGATGGCAGCCATGGCTTGGAGCGCCTTTTGACAGTCTGTTTTATAGGTCAAATTGCCCCCATACTTGACAGTCTGTTATGCCTTAGTCACTGTCATCTGGATTAGTATTCCAGAATTTCCCCATCTAGCATGGAAATTGAAGTCCATATATGTTAAAGTTGCCAGTTGCTAATTGCCAAGGTTGAGAGACACTGGCGGGTGTTAATGGCATAAAATTGTATTGCAGACTAACATCCTTGTTAGAAAATGAATGGCGTTGTATTAAATCACCCTTTTTCCTCCCCTCGATCTAGAATCCTCTGTCTGTTGGACTGCAGGGCGCTAGCTTAATGGTAAGGCATTGATTCAGTCTTCTTATTTTGGGCCTGTTGTGACTAGGAAGGAATTAAATGGGATGTCTGCTTTTCAGGAGTAAGCATGAAGGAATCTTGTAGATTGGTTTATATTGTGGATGGTTGCAAAACTTTGATTTTGCTGTACAAAGCCCTTGGATGTATATGAAATCCTGGAAGTGGGAAGGTTGGAGAAAGGAAGAAATTTGAGTGGGGATGTGGGTGTAGATTTCAGTAAGGCATGATTGAGGCACATATTTAGTCTTTGCAAGACGTTCTAGACCAGGTAGTCCAGATTTGGCAATGTGTTTTAGAAGCCAAAAATCAAAGGGACAGAGAAATTGCCAAGAGCATTTTGGTCTGGCAAAATATATTTTTTTTCTGATCTCATGCAGAAGTTAGCACGAGAGTAAAATGTAATAAATATTATTGTTTCAGGAGTGTCTGCAGAAAATAGTCAAAATGATAAAAACGATGAGCACAGTGGTGTGATCCAAGCTCTGCCTGGGTTTTTTTATCTATGAGCAGAGCTTTGGATGCACATTCAGGGTTACCGTCTTCTTGAATTTTCTTTAACCATATCCTGTTATTTAATAGTTTAAAATGACCTCTTCTTTCCTAAATGCTATATAGGGATCAAAAGATTGGGTATAACCTCATACTTTGAATGACTAAGCTTTTGGTGACATAATCTCCATCATATCCGTATCCACCATTAAGTTTGTATACACACATTAACCTCAGACAATATTATCAGTCATAAATACTCAATGATATATAGCTGGCTATGGACAAAAAAAATATAAAACAGTTCCAAAGTATATTATTTCCCCCCCCCCCCCCCCACCACCGATCTGTTTTGTTTTCTAAAAATAACACAAAATAGTAGACACTTCTGGGCATTGTGAGCTAGTGGCAGGAGAGAGAGTGTTATATTCAGAAACGAAACGGGTTCTGAAAGGAAAGGAAAAACTGAGATAAATGTCATGCAAACCTAGAGACTGCAAGTACATTTGATTAATCAGAATGTTGTAAGCAGTTAAAGGACTTTTAGATTTTCATTCTCTGTGTTGTCAACTGAGTGATTGACACTCTTCAATCCCATCCATCCTTAGGAAACCGTGGAGCTCTTGCAGGCCAAAGTCAACTCCTTAGATGTGGCAACTCTGGACCAGGTGGAGGCAAGGCTACAGGTGGGATTTATTCTAGGGTTTCTTTTTTTAAAATATAATTTTATTTTTTAAAAAACTAAAAAGGAGGTTTAAAGCTTATACAAAGTAATTTAAAGTAAGAAAGAAAAGAGGAAAAGAAGGAAATCAAAGCTAAAAGTGAAAAAAGAGTAAATGAAAAATAGAAAAAAAATACAAAGAAATGGCCTCCAATCTGCTTTACAGCACTTCTTACAATTATAAATTTACCCCTTTCTCTTAAGTTATAATGTGTCTCTATTCTTTCTATTATCTATCCTATCTAATCTTCAAAACCCTAAATCATAAGTTCAGGTTGTTGTTGTTTTCTGTTTTCTCGAAAAAGTTTATGAAGAGTTTCCAATCAGCAATAAATGTAAATGTTTTTTTTTAAAAAAAAATCAGAGAAGTTAATTTGGCCATCTCAGCAAATTCCATCATATCCCCGACCATTCCTCCATTGTAGGTATTGCCGGATGCTTCCATCTTTGTGCCTACAATAATTTTGCTGCACTTACCGTATACAAAAACGAAGTTCCATTGCTATTTTCCCAACATCCGCTGATTTAGAGGATTTTGAAGGTGAATATATAGTTGAGAGCAGAGGTCTGCATTGTGGAACTGATGGACAAACAGTTGGAAAAAGTTTCGCTAGGGCAGTGATGGCAAACCTTTTAGACACAGAGTGCCCAAACTGCTCGCGTCCGCATGCCGAAACTGAACGTGTGGTGGCTAGTGCATATGTGTGTGGACATTCACATGTACATGCATGGACATGTGTGTGTGCATGGACATGCCCGTGTGCATGCACAGACACGCTTGCATGTGCAGCAGAGACCCAAAGACCAACTGGCTGGCGGGAAGTGGGGCATCCCAACACCGGCAACACAGCAAGAGGTAAGATCTTTTTCTTTGTGAGCTTCTGTTTCGTCGTTTGCAGGGAAACAGAAGCTCTCGAAAGAAACGCTGCGGAGATCTGACCTCGGGCGACGGCGCGCGCATGCCAGCAGAGAGGGCTCTGCGTGCCACTTATGGGACGCGTGCCATAGGTTCACCATCACGGCTCTAGGGTTTTCCATCCGGCAATACATTTAGGCTTATCAGATGGGATATTGACATTGTGGCAAGGTGTTCTGGTGTGCTCTGCTAACATCAATTTTTGTTTTTTCCCCCCCTCCATTCCTAGAGTGTTTTGGGAAAAGTGAATGAGATTGCCAAGCACAAAGCCACAGTAGAAGATGCAGATACCCAAAGCAAGGTCGGCTTCTCTTTAGTCTTTCTAATACAGGACATGATAAATATACTTTAAAAATTTTTTTTTTCATACATATTTATTTATTTATTTATTTATTAGACTTATATACCGCCCTTCTCCTTACGGACTCAGGGCAGTGAACAGCCGAATAAAAACCAATACATAAAAGTTAAAATGATTCTAAAAATACGTATAAATTTGGCTGAGAAACTTAAAACAATAAGTATTAAAATAGATCAAATCTAAAAACTCTAAAAAATTTTAAAATTAGAAAGGATCAGGCTAGACCGGCAAGTTGGAAAAGATGAGTTTTCAAAGCCCGACGAAAAGTCCGGAGGTCGGCGATCGTTCTCAGTTCTGGAGGAAGATCATTCCAGAGGGTGGGGGCTACCACAGAGAAGGCTCTCTCCCTGGGGGTCGCCAGCCGGCATTGTCTGGCTGACGGCACCCTAAGGAGGCCCTCTCTGTGGGAGCGAACCGGCCATGGGAGGCAATTGGTGGCAGAAGGCGGTCCCGTAAGTACCCTGGTCCTAAGCCATGGAGCGCTTTAAAGGTGATTACCAACACCTTTATATGTAGTCCTTGAGTCACAATTACTCGTCCACTGTTCAAAGTTATAATGTTGGGGTTAAACAAATATTACAGGTAATCCTTGAATGATGACCACAATTTAGTCCAAAATTTCTATTGCTAAATGAGATATTTGTTCAATTACTTTTGCCCCGTTTTACAACCTTCCTTGTACAGTTGCTAAGTGAATCCCGGCAGTTGTTAAACTATTAATCTAGTTGTAAAGTGAATCTGACTTCCCAAGTGACTTTGCTTGTCAGAAGATTGCAGAAGGTGATCACATGCCTCCGGGACACTTCAATCACCATAAATATGAGTCAGTTGTCAAGAATCTGAATTTTGATTATGTGGCTATGGGAATGCTACAGCGTCATAAGTACAACAGTGCTGTTGTAATTTTGAACGGTCACTAAATGAACCATTGTAAGTCGAGGGCTACCTGTACTTAGGACTAGTCCTCAGATTTCCGCCCATTGCAACATCCCTACGGTCACATGATTGCAATCTGGGTACCTAACGTCTGGCTGATGATTGCATCATCACAGCAAGCTGCAGTTATGTGGCTGTGATTTTTGATGTTCCTTGCTGGCTTTTCACAGATCTTGCTGTTACGAGAGGTCCTCACTTAATGAAGGTAACCAAGGCTGCTGGAATTGCCATCACTAAGTGCCGTAGTTACATGACACCATACCTTATAACTGTGTTGCTTAGCTACAGCCATTAGCCATGGCCATCACAGGAAAACTTTAAAGCAATTTTCCTCGACTTGAGTAGCCAGAAAATATGGTGGGTGGATTTATTTTATTTATCTATTTGTATCTCACCTTTATTATTTTACAAATAACTCAAGGCAGCAAACATATCCAACACACCTTCCTCCTCCTATTTTAAGGCAGGGGTGTGGAATCATGGCCCCTTTATGACTTGTGCACTTCAACGCCCAGAATTCCTGAGCAGCTATGCATGCTGGCTAGAGGAATTCTGGGAATTGAAGTCTACAAATCATAATGGGGCCATAGTTCCTCGCCTCTTTTTTAAGGGGTTTCCAACTGATATTAAGTATGTGTTTACACTTAGGTCAAATCATATTTTGCTTTTTGAATCTGGATCCTTGCCCAGCGCTGGTGTAAATATCTGGCATTCAGCAAGGGCAACATTTGTTACCAATGCAGCAGCTATACCTATTTCAGATTTTGTTTCTAATATCTTGAAATATTAATAATCTGTTGTGTTAGATAGTTTAAAACACATTGGGTCCTGATGGCTCTGGATCTTGGTGGTTTCCTGGGTTCATTTTGTCAGCTCCGGATGATTGATTCCTTGTTCAGATTCTGCCTGTAAAAATTGGAGATCACACTCTTATGTGCCCATACGATTTCTAAGAAAGGAGAAGGGAGTGGCACGTGACATGGCTTGCTGTCACACAGGCAGGTACACCATTTGTTTGCTTAGCACATAGTGGCTAGCATGTGATTGTGTGAACTGAACTTTGCTGGATAGCATCATAACTAGAGCATGACTGGCAAGAAGACTGTTCAGCCCGCACTAGAGATGAATATTTGTAATTTATGCACTAACTGCAGGTAATACTCGATTTAACAATAGTTCTTTAGTGACCGTTCAAAGTTAACAGTGGCACTGAAAAAAGTGACGTATGACAGTTTTTCACACTTAAGACCATTGTAGCATCTCCCATGGTCATGTGATCAAAATCCAAATCCTTGGCAATTGGTTCATATTTATGACGGTTGCAATGTCCTGGGGTTCCTGTAATCCCATTTTGCGACCTTCTGGCAAGCACAGTCAGTGGGATAGCTCGATTCACTTATCAGCCATGCTACTGACTTAACAAACACAGCCATCCACTTAACAACTTTGGCAAGAAAAGTCGTAAAATGAGGCAAACTTACTTAACAAATCTTTCACTTAGCAACATAAATTTTGGGCTCAACTGTGGTGGTAACTTGAGGACTACCTGTATAGGTTGGTTGGTTTAATGGTTGATTAATAATTGATTAGTGCCAATCAAATCATGAGATTTGAGGGCCAAACTCAGTGAATGTTCATCCCAGGTATGCACACATGCATTTGTTAACCTACGTAGGTGTTGTGGAGTTTGTTCTGACCTAGGCTTCCTGAGTCATTAAAACACACGAGTAGTCCCAAAAACCTCTTTTATTGCAACAGCTGTGAATTCTGTTCATTCACAGATGAGTCCCAATTAGTTATAAAGAGTCCTTCTGGAGAAATCCTTCTGAATAATCACCCACCTTTATCTCACTTGACACGCTGCCAAAGACCTAATTGGCAAAGTCACACGGAGTCCAGAATCAAACAGAGCTTCAGGCTTTAAGCTGAACCAAATGAACAAACGTTGCTTCTTGCAAAGGCCCATGTGCCTTTGCTCCTCTTTTAAGTTATTGGAGGGGCCAATCACCTCCCAGCCCTACTCCTGAGTCGTCCCTTTTGTTTTAACTGTTCTTGCCTTCTGGCAGCTCTATGCATGCGCACACTGGGAACAGGCTTCCCCTCTTCCTCTGCCTCACTGAGGTTGTTGTGGCCCATACGTGGCCTGTGCAGCTAGTAGCTGATTCAGACAGCGAGGAGGCTGGTGTGGTGCTGTGCCAGCAGCCTGTGCAGCTGGCACTCGAGTCGGACAATGAGGAGGCTAGAGAAGATGTGGTGCCAGAGGTGGAGATTCAGCCAGGGCCTTCAGAATCTCCAGAAGCTCCCTTAAGTGAAGAGGATGAAGAGAAGGAGCCGCTTCTCGATGCACAGGCGCACAGAGCTGCCAAAAGGCAGGAGTGGCTCCTCAGAAGGAGGTGTCCTCGAGAGTAAGGCTTGGGGCTAATTGGCCACCCCCTTAGCCTATTTAAGGAGGAACTCCGTCTGAAGCAATTTGCAGGGAACAACTTAGTTCACATACCTTCGTGTCTTGTCTTGCTTATCTTATCAGCTTCCTGCAAATTGCTTCTGGGCATTCTGCCAACCATAGTAAATTTTCAGTTATTATTCTTTGAATTCTTGGCGGCTGTTAATGCAATTAATTAACAGCCGTTGTTGTAAAAGACTGGTTTATTCAGTAAATTAAGGTTTGAACGGACTTTGTGTGTGCTGCATTCTTTGGGGTCCATAGTTCGGGCAGAACAGCAGTCCGGCTCCGGAGGCAGCACATACCTCCCAGATGCCCTCATCCGAGCCTTCCCCAGACTCCAGGACTGGCCCATATTCCTCCCCAGCCTCCTCACTGTCCGACTCTGCTGCCAGCTCGGCAGGCTGCTGGCAGATCACAATAGAGTTTCAGAAAGTCAAGGTCAGTGCCAGATCGTCGCTCAACTTCTCTCCTTGCTCAGGAAGCTCCTCTTTCTCTCCTTGTAGGTTCATCAGTTGTATGCACTTGTGCAGGAGTGGAGCCCACTGGCTAGCACCCTCCCTGAGGTGGTGCAGCGCCTTGTGGCCGTGCGGCAGTTGCATGAACAAGGTGAGTTCTCGGACCTTTTTTGGGGGGGTTATGGCGAGGACTTCTTAAAAACTGGACGGGGGGGGGGGAACAGCCTTGAAGCCATGGATTCAAAAAAAAAAAACAAAACTCTCAGCCTTTTGGGTTTCTTGTTACCCCAAGGAGCAATCTAGTACTGAACAGTTTTTTTCCTCCAACTGACTTGGGTTCGACTTGGTTACAGCCATGCAATTTGGGCAGCTCCTGACTCATTTGGACACTACCCAGCAAATGATTGCTAATTCTCTGAAGGATAACGTCACCCTGCTGACACAGGTAAGACTTAGAACACTGAGAATCACCCGGGGTAGTGTCGGTGTTGTAGTCACTAAGACCTCTGGGACCTGAATCTACACGAATGAAGTTTGCACATAGCCTCTAGTTATTAGCTATCAGCACTACCCTGAAGCATTTGGGAGTTCCAGATGGTAGACAACCTCAACTTGGTGCTCATAGGGTCCTCACTGTATACAGAGGTAGGCGAGGGGTTCCAGTGAATGTGCCTGGCTGTTTCCCCTTCATGGCTGACAACTCTCCACTGACCTTCTCTCCTTAGGTTCAGAAAGCCATGAAAGAGAATCTATCTGCTGTTGAAGACAATTTTACCAACATCAACTCACGGGTACAGAAGCTGGCGAAATAAATCTCCTCGAAAAGAAAGGCAGGGCGGGAAGATTTAACCCCCCACTGCCCCACTCTTGTAAACACACACTAATGGCTCTGTCCTTTCCTTACCTTCATCCCTTTCCTTGCACATTCATAGCAGGAGTTGAACCTTCCTACGGGCCAGAGGACTGAGCGTTTCTATGTTAAAAGGCAGCTGTGCCCTTCCCCGCTTCGAATGTTTCCATGTCCCTAAAGGTTGCTGATTGCAGAGGGGAAAGCTGCACTCCCTACTTGGATGGGGAGGCTCTGTCCCAGTGAGGGAAGTCATCCTTTGGCCCATTTCTCAAGGAAGGCGCCCTGCCTCTTTGGCCCGGAAGGAAGGGCCTTTTACATGGAAAAGGTGTCTTAATGCTCTCAGCTTGGAGTTGAATTGTGTTGTATAATTATTTTCTGTCATTAAACTCTAATGCTTACTGCTTTGTGCTGTAGTTTTTTTTTTTTTAAAGCTGGGACATGATAAGACGTCTTACACGTCTCTTGCCGTCAAATGATTTGTTATATTCTCGTCTGTTTTCGTCAGGGATTAAACTCTCCTTTGCTACTTCTAGGCCTAGGATGGTGTATCACTAGATATCAGTGGGAGACTGAGCAGCAAGGCAGTCTTGTACCCGCCTGGCAGTATCCTGGTAGGCCAGAGAGGGGGAGTCTCCAGCTCATTGTCTAAAGTTGGGCTGTATAAACTTGCCATCTGGTGCATGGAGTTAATGAGGCTTCACATTCTTCCCTGTGGGGAAAAGCAGCAGCTTCAGGGTACCTGGAATGCCTTGGAGAAGTGGGCCTCACTTGTGTATTAATAAAGGAAGAAGACAGCAGAGCTTTCTGCCTGTCGTAAATGGGTGCTTTCTTTTGCAACGTAATGCCACCATTTCTGAAGAGCCCTCAGAGCATTTTGTGTATCAAAGCTAAACAAAGCATCAGAGAAGCAAAGTAAATCTGTTAATCCCAAGCGCACAAATCAACCTCCTTCAATTTCTGCCTGCCGCATGTAATTTCAGTATCTTCAGCAAAAAAATAAGACCCTCCTCATCTCCCCTCCTAGCAGTTCCTGTATAGTATGGATACCCCTTTAGAGATACTGAATTGTAGTGAATAGCCTGGAAATGAAATGCAACTTACCAGACTAGTTTCAAAGATTTTTTTAGGTTTCCAGTATTTTTGTATAATTTAGTGGCTTCTCCTGGAATGATACTCAACTGAGCTTTTGAAAATCAAAGCATTTGGAAGATTTGTTATCCACTGATACCACTGGAGAAAGGGGAATCTTTGTCTTGAATTTTTATAGGTCATTTAAGAATCAACCCAGGGAGTTTGTTCACTGAACTTTGCCCCCCCCTTTTCCTTCCAGCAGTATTTTGACATCTAGAAGCCTGCAATTACATAGATCACATTGCCCTAGTAGTCAAATATCTCTCTCTCTCTGTGTATTATTTTTGTATATGTGGATTAAACTCTATCGGTAGTTCATCTCCTTTTAGGGATAGAACAGTAGCCAATGGAATGCTACCCAATTTGTATAGACAAGGTTTTAAGTTCAGTGAAGAGATGAACTGGGAAATATCTGGTTGAAATCCAGGACAGTCCATACTGACCATTATAAAAAAAAACCCACAGCTTTTTCATGTTGCATATGTTGAAGAAAGAAAAAATGATTAGGCAAATGAAAAAAAAAAGAAAGTAGAAATGGTCCAGTACAGGAAAGAAAAAGCAAAATTTGTTAGATGATCAGCGAGGATGATTTATCTTGCATTATAACCTGTCTCTCTTTCTCTCTCAGGAAGCTGGGATATGTAGCATTTTTAGGTGTCAAAAAGTCTCCTTTTAGCTCTTTTAGCTAATTTGCTACTGCTACTTCCATGCTTCTAATGCAAGCTGATGATTGGCTGATAGAAGACAAGGAGGTCCTGGTATTGTCATGATCTCAGAAGGTGAGCTCAGTCAGGCAATTTAGTAATGCTGCTTTACCTAATGCGTTTGAAGTATCATTAGTCATGAAGAAAACACTTTCTAATTTAATAGTAGATCTGAATAAGAATTGAAAGATGCACAATGCAGGGAGGCAGCTGCCAATCTGCAAACCACCTGCTTGTTATTGCTTGTTAAGGTTGCCTGCCCAATTTCTTTGAGACAAGGCAGTTTCAGCCTCTCCCACATCCTAAGTTAAGAATATAGTCCTGTTCCACGACTAGAGTTTCAGCTGCACCCAAAAACAATCGCATCCAGCTGTTTTAAATACATATTTTAATACTTGATACAAAACACCCCCCCCCCAAAATAAACAAATAAACAGTAACTTCAATCTAAGCTTCAAAATATTTTCATCTGTTAAATTAAAAGTCGCTCCCATAGAAAAGCTACAATTCACAATTGTGTATTTTTATTTTTACAAAACAAAATTTTAAGCTCGAAAAAGGAAAAATAGCTTTTTTCCCCCATTCCTTTTTTTTTTCTTCTTCTTTATACAAAAGAAAGGCCGAAGTTGGTTGGTTGAAGTGCATGGGAAGGAAGGGGAGACACAGCACAACCTGTACAGTATCTACACAGTGCTTTTGCATAATGTGTCGAGAGTTGCAATCGGATGGGGGAAGAGGGGGGTGATGTGAAGTGATTTGGTCATTTAGAGATGAGAATTGTAGTGTATGTGTTTGGGGAATGAATGAGGAGGAGCAGGGGAAAGGCGAGTTCGCTCTGGCAAAGATGGGCCAAGTGTATTTTTGAGCACAAAATCTTCTTTCTCCACCCCACCCCAATATACTGTGACCTGAGTGTTCTTTTGAGGATTTTATTTTAAAAAAAGGAAAATACAAGGAAATAATACATAGGTTTTTTTTAAAAAAAAATAGGGGTATTTTTGTGTAGGGACGAAGGGTGAGACTTACAGTCCCAGAGTTCCAATTGGACTTGAGGAGGCGGACAGAACAGGCTAAGTCACCATTCAGGGTCTGGCATATTGTCGCTGTCTTTGAGTAGCATATAGAGACAGAGAGGCTGCGTTGGGAGGGAGGGAAGAAATTTCTGGAAAAACTGAAAGGAGGATTTTTTCTTGAACTTAACGTGGCTTATTTTCCTTATTGCTTTGTACCTTGGCCGCTGGGATCAGGACCGAGCTTGCCTGCGTGTGTGTGACAGAGAGAGAGAGAAAGAGAAAGACTGTGTGTGTATGTTTGGCAAGGCAGAGAGAAGAAGCGACTGATTCTTGTACTAAAACCCTGAGCCGGTTCCCACCTGCGTGCGGTGCACGCAGGCCTGAGGTAAGGTGGGAAGTGAAAGGGCGTTGCTGTCCCCCTCCAGGAGGACACGGCCCTTGCTACTCCTTGCTGAGGTTTGGGGGACCCAACCGTTAGGGGAATCTCACCAGGGGTGGGGGAAGACACAAAAGCTAGGGCAGGAGGGCCTTCTGCGCCACCAAGAGGAACGTTACAAACATGGCTTCAAGAAGTGCTATGGGCGTGGCCCTCTTCCTCTCCCCCCTCCCCCTTAGCCTCCTCCCGACAGCAAACCCCCCCTTCCAAAAAAAATGCTGAGACCAGAGCTGCACCGTGTGCTTTTAGAGATCCCTCTGGCAAAAGATTCCGGATCCAGGCAAGTGGTGAAGCTAAAACACATTCATGGTCAAGATGCTCAGAGTCATCAGCAACAACTGATCCTTTTGCTGGTATTTCCTTCCCTCCTTTGGGTTACACCCGTAGGCTGGGCCCCAGAGATGGAAGGGGGGTCATGGATGGGGAGAGACAGATGTCCCAAGCTCTCTTTGCTTAAGAATGGACAGTGGTGGAGACCCCTTGGTTCAGGCAGTGTTATGTGGCCAATTTCCTCCTCCTGTTTTTCACAGGCCGGCCAGGCCGAGGCCGTCGAGCAACAGTGTAGTCAGCCTACAACGGGGAAAGGTGAGGAAAGACAAGTTAAGGCGCAATTCACAAGCTGGGATGACAGCACCACTCCTTATTCCTTCCCTTACAAACAGGGGTGGGGGAACATCCTCAGGAGCACATAATAATAACAACCCTTGAGCATCCCTTCTGCAGTCTTTGTAAATGGCCTCTGCAGCCACAATTGCCAAAAATCAGTGGCATTTTTTCCTCCACATTGCAATAGAAAACGTATAAGCCACGAAAGAGCCATTTACCTCAATTTAAAAAAGAGGCAAAAAATATCAATATGTAAGCCAAGCCTTAAGGGAATCTCCTCAAGAAATACCGGCTTGGTCTACTTCATATTGTCACCCACTCACCCATGAGAAAAGAAATATTTACCAATGGGCTGGACCCTGGATCAATGCTAGGACCCCGAATCCGTGTAGTCTCAGGTCGGGTACTGGGCCGGACACCACTGCAAAGAGAAAACGGGACTAATAATACAGGAACCAGGAGCACTGCTCAGATGCCCCTGAGGACACAGATAAACCTCCAAGTGCTGCAGCAACCCTCTAAAAGGATGCAAATGACCAGCTGTCTGCAAGGAATATAAATCCTTCCATTCCCCACTATCCTGCCAGAGCTGAAGAAGCTTCTTGGATGAGAAGCGAAATGTCTTCAAAAGAAAAAACAAGAAAGTCCAGTTGCCTCCTGAAAAAAGCACCTTTGGGACAACCATGACCTGGATGACTGAGAATCTCTACAGACAATGGACTAATAAATAAAACTCTGAGATATCCCAAGCTTGTTTTGAATTCTGCTCTCTCTACAAATCCCGTCCCTTCTGAGCACTGATTCTCACCTGCTTTTCCTCCTTCGGCCACGTCGGGCTGGTCGCCTACCTGGAGGGCCCTAGAGAAAGAAATGGGTTAGAAGGTAAGAATCAATTCTGAAGATGTCAGCTTCCTAAAAGCACTCCAGAGCTGGCAATAAGACCCTCCACACAATTTCCTTGATTGGCAACGCATGATTTCACAACCATTCTACAAGGAACAGCTTCTCCAGTCAACTTAAGGACACAGTAAAGCTTCCCTAAACATTTTTTTCGTTTCAGTCTGAAGACAAAGTGGGAAAATGTAAATGTGTCCACAGAGACACCCATAATTAAATGCTCCCTCACATAACATATGCACAATATTAGAAAATCTGGCACATCACTATGTGGTTCTCCTGTTCTCTACATACATGGGTTTATATTTAATATTGTTAGAATGAGGGCAAGTTATTGAAACAGCAACACATACATACCTCCCCCATAGTCTGAAGAGTCCAAAATTCTTCCTGAGTAAGCTTTAGAATAGTCTTTTACTTTAAAACCAAAGTCCTCTGAAGAAGGAGCAATCAAAGGAAACAAAACAATGTTTGGGTTCACACATCACACTAAGCCATAATATCAGTCTTATCCCACTAGAAGCAGGTTACGTCCTGAAAGCCCTCTGCTACTTGTGTCTATAATCTAACCCAGGGTTGTCTGGCAACCTGCGGGCCGGTTATGTCACGCGCAGGCCACACCCACCCCAGCTCCGCGAAGCGAAAGAAAAGTTGCAAAACGTCACATGATGGCAAATTGACGTGGCAAGTTTGACACCTGTGATCTAACCAATCCCACAAGCTCCTCAAATAGGAGCTTCAAACTATGACCAAATCCCACAAGATCTCTTTATTAGGAGAGACTGGAGCACTAAATGCAGTTTTCCTCAGTTTGTGTATGTCTCATTGAGATGAAAAACGGCAGCTTTCAATTGCTAAAAGCAAAGCCGCCTTGTTTGACCTCCATGTAGTGTGGAGTCAGCCTTGGGTCAGAAGAGCTCAGCCTGGTTCCCCACAGTGCTGATTTTAAAGTTAAAGCAGCTGGAGGGGTAGAAAGTGCTGCAAAGATCAGGGGCAATCTGTGCCTTTAGAGCAGGAGTGGGGAACCATGGCCCTTTTATGACTGGTGGACTTCAATTCCCAGAATTCCTGAGTCAGCCATGCTGGCTCAGGAATTCTGGGAGTTGAAGTCCACCAACTCATAAAAGGGCCATAGTTCCCCAACCCTGTTTAGAGTGACATAAACCCCCAGCAATTCTGGTTTCCAAATGGAAAATTTAACCTTGGTATTTATTATGTACGAATCTTGCTCACTGTAGCTTACTTAGCAAATCATGATTAAGAAAACCACGGCTTAGCATAATGTATGAACCTAATCAATACCATGAAATCATATGGCTATGGGTCCAATACAAGAAAAAACACAAGACACACTATGAAGCACTTTCTGGAGGACTGTGGAAAAACTGTGACTCTTCCTAGCAGATCTGGACTGATGTAAAAAGAGCACTTAACGGTAAACAGCTAGTGCTTGACTTATAACCATTCGTTTAGTGACCAATCAAAGTTACAACAGCACTGAAAACAATGATTTATGGGTGGTCCTTAGACATTGCCAGAACATCCCCACGATGGTTGGCAGCTGGCATGCATTTACAACCGTTGCCATATCTCAGGGTTGTGTGATTTCCCCATTTGCGACCTTCTCAGTTGGCTTCCAATGAACGATCGGTGGGGAAAGCTAGATTTGCTGAATCAACTGCCCTGATTTGCTTAACAACTGTGGCACACACACACACACACATACAAACCCCTCGTTAAAATTGGGCATGACTCTGTTAACAACTGCCTCGCTTAGCAATGGAAAGATTAACCCCAATTGTGGCCACTGTGGGGCCCAGGGCTCAAACTGGAGTTACCTTTCACCCGGGGTGAAACGCTCCCGGTTTGGACCGGATCGCCCGATCCAGTAGCGATGGAGGCGGGTGGTTCGGAGAACAAGTAGCAAAAATCCCTGCCCCCCCACCCATGCCCAGCTGAGCCGCACAATCATCAGAGGCTTTTTTTTTTAACTTTTAAAAGCATTTTTTCTACAACCGCTTCAGCTGAAAAAATGCTTTTAAAAGTAAAAAAAAGCAAGCCTCTGATGATCACGCAGCTCAGCCGGGATCGTCAAAGAAAAAAACCCTTTTTTTCTTTTAAATGCCTCTGACGATCCAAGCTGAGTTGCCTGATCGCCAGAGGCTTTTTTTTTCTTTTAAAAGCCTCTGACGATCCAAGCTTAGTTGCCTGATTGTCAGAGGCATTTAAAAGGAAAAAAAGCCTCTGCTGATCAGGTAACTCAACTGGGATCGTCAGAGCTTTTTGAAAGCATTTTTTTACAACCTCTTCACCGAAGAGGTTGTAGAAAAAATGGTTTTAAAAGTTAAAAAAAAAAAGCCACACCTACCCAGTCACATTACCCCACCACCACCAAGCCACGCCCACAGAACCAGTAGTAACAAATTTTAGATTTCACCATTGTTTTCACCTAAAGAAGAGATCAACATAACTGCTTTGTAGACTAGATCAAAGGTGCATCCTGGTCCAGCACTTTGATGGAGTTGTCAATAAGAAAGTAGCCCCAGAAAGCAAGCTTTTCCTTTTTGGAATGTCGGGACAATTGTGGTAAAACAATTTCCCTACAATTTCCTTGAACGCCTTCCTTGTTCCATCTAAGCCTTCCCCAACTGGGTACCTTTCACTCATACTGAGACTATAACCCCCAGAATTCAGCCACTTGGCTGGCAATTCCAGAGGATGCAGTCTCCAAACACCTGAAGGGTACCAAGTTGGAGAGGACCATTTAAACACTTCTACATACCTTTATCTCCTGAACAGCAAAAGGCCCTGCTTGGGTTTCTGCACTGCTAGCCACCATTTCCCCGTTGCAACGCCAGGTGGGATGCGACAGATGTCCTGTGCCCAACTCAGGAAGCTGGCCATTGAAATGCCGCCTGCCCCGCCCCCGCCCACCCCCACGCCGTCCAGTCTTGCTGCCCCGGAGGGATCCTCGCGGAAGGCTGCTGGCAGAGTCCCCGTTCAGTTCTTCTGGGCTACATCTGAGCCGCTTGTGGGGAGAGTGGGAACCGCTGGCTTCTTGCCCCGCGGGGGCTTCCTCTTCTCCTTGCCGGGCTGGCTCAAGGGCTCTGGGCGACTCTAAGGCACTTGTGAGGGCAGTGTCCGTGCAAGGGGGCAAGATAGCCTGGTGGCTTGGCTCAGTCTCTGGCACAGGGAGCACGCTGGACAAGGCTGAGGCTGGAGGTTCACTGGGTAGCACCAGTTTCTCTGGGGCACCGAAACCAGTGCTTAGCTGGCAAACAGAGAGTGAGAAAGAGAGAGAGAGAAAAGAAACCTTCATGAGATCATTTTATCTTCTCTGCAGCATTCAGAGATTGCTTCTCCAAAAGATTGTCTGAATTTACATTTTGCCAAGGGGATGGATATTTGAATGTTTACATCAGAGGTCTTCAAACTTGGCAGCTTTAAGACTTGTGGACTTCAACTCCTGGAACTCTCCAGCCAGCATAGCTGGAGAGTTAAGAGTTGAAGAGAATTCTGGGAGTTGAAGTCCACAAGTCTTAAAGCTGCCAAGTTTGAAGTCCTCTGGTTTACATTGTTGTTAAATATTCAATTTTTCAAGACTTTTTTTCTAAAGATCATTAATATCACGCTCAATTGACTTATCCCAGTCCTTTCTCATCTTTTAACCTTTCAGAGAAACAGTGTATTGGACAGAGGCCTAGACTTTCTGTTGCCGGCTGCCTCCAACTCAGCGTGCAGCCATTCATTCGCTGCCCTGCTGTTTTGCTGGCATTTTCCTCCTTACCCAGGGGTGAAATCCAGCAGGTTCTGACAAGTTCCAGAGAATTGGTAGCGGAAATTTTGAGTAGTTTGGAGAACCGGCAAATACCACCTCTGGCTGGCCTCAGAGTGGGGTAGGAATGGAAATTTTGCAATATCCTTCCCCCAGGAGTGGGGAGGGAATGGGGATTTTGCAGTATCCTTTCATCAGGAGTGAGGTGGGAATGGAGATTTTGCAGTATCCTTCCCCTGCCGTGCCCACCAATCCACGCCCACCAAGCCGCACCCACAAAACCGGTAGTAAAAAAAAATTGGATTTTACCACTGTCCTTACCACAATTTCTTCTTTCCCTTTGTCCTTTCTATTTTAGTTATCTAACTTTCTGCTCCTTTTTCCTTCCCTTTCCCCCCCTCTCCTTATACTTTCCTACTTAATTTAGTAACTTTTCTCCCTGTGGTCTGATACTGCTAACTCCGTTCTGCCATCTTGAAGGAACGAACGAAGGAAGGAACGACTTGAACGAAGAACGTTATCTGTTATTAATCAACCATCTCCACTGTGCTGATTACCACACGGGGGCCCCAAACTGAGTGGCACAGCCACAGCTTTAGGCCCTTACGAAAAGATAGGAAGGTTGGGACCAGAAGATTCTGCTCCTTCTGCTACTGCTCACCCAACAATTTGTCCATACTGATATCTGCACAAGACTCTGACAGCACTGGTTAATCAGTTGGGAATTGATAAATACATCTGAGTATCACCTGCATATTGATGACACCTGACTCTGAACAAATGACTTCCCTCAGTGTCCTTGCATGCACAGGTGAGATGAGAGCATAAAGTTGTGGAATTCTACAAATCAAAGTTTTCAGGTTCAACTCTCTCTCCTCTAACCAAATCCATCAGGAACCCTATTTCTATTTCTTACAGCCATGGAATATTTTAAATGTTTGAGGGAAATGCAGGAGTACCCAATATCTGTCGAGGGAAATACAGTAATGCCCAAAATCTGTCAGTGATAGGTAGACTAAACTAGAAAATTAATTCCACAGGAAGACTAAAATTACTATTATTGTGATAGGTATAACAACAGAATTTTGTGAGTCGGATTATGTAGTGCCTTCTCTTTATTTATACTTCAGTATATTAAGAAGCATCTGAGTCCCTTCTGAATATTATCTGTTTCTTGAAACTTAAAATAAGTTTCACTTTTCATTAACTTAGCAACAGATCTTGCATATCTCCATCTAGGTAATTTTCACTCTGTAAAGTCAGATATTGCAGGAACTACTAGCCTAGGATTGCCGTGTTTTTCTTGAAAATTTAAAATATAACGCAGGAATTACAGGATCCCTGTAATTCAGATACATATTTTGTGTACCAGGGCCCCCAATGAAAAAGTTACTAGGACACTAAGGATGTTGTGAACTAAGAGAATTTGGGAATCACTGTTCTTCACAGCAGCCCAGGAAATAATCTTGAGGAAGGAATCACCCTAAAAAAGATAGCTGGGTGGCAATCAACCAATGCTATAAAACTGCAGAAATAATTAAATGTCACCACTCTTAATCTAACAGTTTAATCCCTAATATGGGTCCTTATGCATGCTTAGCTGGTTCACTTGGTTGTTTTCCTCCAAGGATTCTCCAGGCTTCTCTTCTGACATTTCATCTTTTGGCATTTCTTGGAAAATCTAGCTCCTCCGTGGGATTAGAAATAGTACTTAGATTTATATACTAAATCTAAGTTTCACAGTGTTTTACAGCCCTCTCTAAGTGGTTTACAGAGTCAGCCTATTGCCGCCAACAATCTGGGTTCTTGTTTCATCAACTTTGGAAACGTGGGTGTCTGAGACAACCTTAAGTCAGTGAAGATCGAACTGCTGGCAGTTGGCAGAATTAGTCTGCAACGCTACATTCTACCCACTGCATCCCTGCGGTTCCTCATTAATGTACAGTAAGGCTGCATAAGAGCGACTTGGTCCAAGGTTCTCATCATCTGGCCATTCCAGGCACAAACAGAGGTCTACAACAAACGACCGACCAGACTCTCAGGAAAAACCTCACCTGTCCTCTGAAACTCCTTCAGGTTCATCAGGCACCTGGTGCAGACAGCCTAATAAGAGTCGTGGTGGCACAGTGGGTAGAATGCAGTACTGCAGGCAAATTTTGCTGACTGCCAACTGCCAGCAGTTCAATTCTCACCAGCTCAAGGTTGACTCAGCCTTCCATCCTTCCGAGGTGGGTAAAATGAGGACCCAGATTGTTGGGGGCAATAGGTTGACTCTGTAAACCGCTTAGAGAGTGCTGTAAAGCACTGTGAAGCAGTATATAAGTCTAAGTGCTATTGTTTATAGGTTATATCTTCTTGTAGGGCAAGGAGAAAAATTGCACAGGCACACCAAAATAGCAACCAAAGATTGATCTAACCACGACAAAGGACTGATGTAATGTACTCCACCTTAGACCACATCAAAGCTACCCCAAGGACCAAAACCAGATTTAATGTGTGATGTCTGGTTCTTAGCCGTCCCAAATTCAATGCCATCAAGGGGAAGGTTAAAATCCCCAAGGATTATTGGCCCCAGGGAACCAACCACTAATTTGGCAAGGGAATCAATAGTTTTAGTGAACTCCTCTGAACCACCATAATATTGTCCTTACAGATATTAAACACACTTTTTTTTTTGCTTCAAGTTTAATCTACGCACAATTACAATTTGCAAATGCATTACTCTTGAGTACACATTTGGGAATGAAACGTGCTCTTTTACTCCAAGTATGGATTTTCAATATGAGAGAAGAGCTAAACACTGTCCATTGCCCACCTAACCTGAGGCTGATAATGACACTATCAGGACTCCTTACCTGTAAGCTCTGGAGGAGGCAGGCTAGGGGGTTGGAGCCTGCTAGTAAGGGCAGCTGTCCTTGGAAAAGCTGGATTCCGAGAGGCCCTTGCAGATTGGGTGGCAAAAGAGGCTGCTGGGCCTGGAGAAGAGGACTTCCAATCAGTGAGGGGCCTGAGGCTGGGTTCAGGGATGGAAGATCACCTTCATATGGGCAAAAGGGAGTAGAATGTCAACTCTGCTGCTGACTATAGCTCTCATCAGCACCAATCCCAAATACTTCTAGGGGTACTAACAGTAAGGCTTTGTAAGCCCCTTTTCTCCCCTTCAAACTTATAGTAAAGTGCTGGAAGGTCAGGAGGACTTTATCTGTTATCCAATTTTGGCACGTTCAGAAGGTATCTGAAAGAGGCATCGATGTGCATACAACTGCTTTTGTTTGTAATGGATTAAATCAGGCACGGGTAGCTGAACTGAAGAATCATCCCTTTACAACAATTCCTGCACAGCCAGTTAAGTGTAACTCTATTCCCTCTCCAAGCAATCATATCAGCAGGGGAATGCCAAAAGAGCCTGCACAGGAAGAAGCAAGTTATTGGCACGTCCACATTGAGCAACAACTTTGCACAAAACGCAGCTCTCCAGAGGTGGTCAACTACAGGTAATCCTTGCTCACCGATGCCAAATTTGACGACAGTTCAAAGTTATGATGATGTAAAGAAAACCAGCTTGTGGTTATGACCAATCCTCACATTTATGACTATTGTACAGGAAAAAAATTAAAAAATCAGATTTTTAAAATTTAAATTGGATTTTTTAAAATTTAAATCAGATTTTTTTTTTTAATTTTTAGCGAATTTATTTTAATAAAATGCTTTTGGAGTAAAAATCTATCCAAAGATAGTTTTCTATTTAAAATACATTAATAATTTAGTTTATTCAGCACGAAATGGAGCTTAGTTATCTAGCATGAAGCTGTATAGTCTGCAATATTTACATTTTTGGTAAACTCATTCAATGAATCCAAGCGCTGCGAGCTAAATTGGAAACCTTCATTTTGTTTGCAAATAATAATATTAAAGATTCTAACTACCAGCAAGAATGAGATCTTACATTTAAAGAGCAGCTGTCATTTAAAATCCGTAATGGCAGCGCCTATTAGCGGGCATCCACTCACCTGCTGCCTGCCACGTCCCTCACCTTGTTGTGTCACTGCTGCATCACCAGCCATCCCATTAAAGTGTATGGGACTGTCAGTGAGTCAACAGTGGGTCAGAGAAGGAGCTGCTGTGGGACAGAGATGACAGCTGCTCTTTAAAAATTATGATTTAAATTGAGCTGATTTAAATCAAGCCTTTTTACTAGTGATTTAAATCGTGATTTAAACTGTGATTTAAATCAACTTGCTTTAAATCAAATCCACCTTGCTATTGTAGCAACCCACGGTCATAGGATTTAGGTACTTCGCAATCGGTGTGCATTTATGACCGTTGCAGTGTTCCATGGTCACGATTCAGCTTCTAACTAGCAGAGTTAAGGAAGAAGGCAGAAGTAAAATCACAAGTCATGGTCACATGACACCTCACTTAATGACTGCTGAATCACTTAACAACAAGGGGAAGTGAGATCCTAAATTGGTCACGATTTAGCAATAGTGCTGTTGGCCTCAATTGAGATTGAGAAGTGAGGACTACTGCATAACGCCAATGATCTCCTGCCAGGAAGAAATCAGGTTGGAGAAAGCGAAGAGCAAAACATTAGAGCAATAGGTCATCTGTGGGGGACAGTCTCTTTCTGCTTAGGGGCAGTCATTTGGGCTTTAATATCTTCACCTTTCCCAAGAGTTTGGCATCGCATAAAATGACTATCAACTCACCCAGAAGTGTGGTACTCAGCAGCGGGTTGACAAGCTGGGGCAATATGGGATTCAGACGCCCAGAGGCACTGGGGGTACCCTCAGTAGTTGTCGGTGTGGTGTTAGTGGAGGTAGGTGCCACAGGAGTGCTAGCCAGGCCAGTCTGGGATGGAAGGAGAGGAAAGGTCTGAGACAGGAGCAGAGCTATCGGGAGAAGCCCCTCAGATGATTTCAGGAGAGAACTCAAAGCTGTTGCTCAGGCTCAGCCGCCAGGTTCATTTAAAGCAGGTGGAGAGCTCTTTAAATATTGGTTCTTTGATTATCCAACAACTAGTTCATAACTCTTAATGCAAAGTCTCTTTGGAATCACACTTTCTTAATACATAAAGTCAACAGATCAGTATTACCTCTATAGTAGCTGGATATATCTTATGAAGGCTTTGCTAAACAGCAAATATATATTCCTTCCAACCTTTCATGTTCCTAAAATAGCCTTCAACCTATGATCCAATCCCACAAGTTCCTTATAACGAGGGAGACCGAGGCACAGACCCGTCCCAACCCATTGCGTCTCAATGAAATGAAAAACTTCTAAAGGCAACTGGCCCCTTGCGCAACCTTCTTACCTGTGTGGGGCTCGGTCCTGTGTCAGAAGAGCCCAGGCCGGTTGCTAACAGTGCCGAGTTTAAAGCTAGGACAGCTGAAGGGGTGGAAAGTGCTGGGAAGAGCAGGGGCTGCAGAGTTTCCGGCAAGCTGGCGAAGGGCTCCAACAATGGCTCCGTTGTCGCCGCTTCCCTCTGCCCTTCACAAGCCGCCTCTGGCAGCGCCAACAGTGATGCCAGGAGCCCACTTGGCTGTTGTAGCAAATCCAGGCTGGGAAGCACCAGAGGCAACAAGGACTGTCCGTCTGGCTCCTCCTGCAGGTTAAGAGGGGGAAGTGGCGTCTCTGGGCCCAAGGTCAGCGAGAAGGGGAAGGAGCCCAGGGGGAACAGCCCAGGAGGTAGAGCATTCCCAAACGGCAGTGCTTGTTCCTGTGCCAGGAAGGAGAACGGATCGGTGCCTGTGGGCAGCGGGCAGCCCACGCCCCCACCTTCCACTGTGCTGGTGGTGACAGTAACAGGGCTGGGGGTGGGAGGCGCTTTGGGAGTCATGAGAGAAGCCGAAGCAGCAGCACCTGGAGGAAAGAAAACAAAGGCATCATCAATCACAGGAATGGCCATATCCCTGCCTCAAGGGATGCTTGTTCCCAGAATGCACTGCACTTTGGAGATGCCCCTTTGACAAACATCCAAGCCAGAGCACCTGCCCGGTGCCAACTGTAGCCAAACTCTCAGCAGACACTTACTCCACTTAATTCCTTACACAACTATTTACAGTGGACAATGTAGGCTTGCGAGCAACATTTTCGACGCCAGGGTTCCTGTATGTTTTAAGGGATATACAGAGAGGAAAATTCATCACAGTGCATCTTGCTAAAGGCTTAGGAGTTTTATCCTTTCTACTCTTCAAACTGAGAGTTAGTAACTGTGCTTGAATAATTCTAACAATTTAATTCAGTGAAAACTTCTGTGACCATAGATCACCACTAAGACACTTATCAGCCAACCATTCAGTTTTGCCTACTTCTCCTCTGATGAGACATCAACTTTTAAGTCCGCCATCAAGAGCAGTCTAATCTATAGCTATTAGGAGGAGATCTTTAGCTTTCACATAATCAAAGGGCCAGATCGACATTTTGTACTAAGCCATTGTAGGCTTTGCTTTCATTGAAAAAGACCCTGAGATTGGGAAAGATTGAAGGCAAAAAGGAAGAAGGGACGACAGAGGATGAGATGGTTAGATAGTTGACCCAGTGGACATGGATTTGGGCAAACAATGGGAGATAATAGAAGACAGGGCGTGCTGTGGTCCATGGGTCGTGAGGAGTCAGACATGACTGAACAACATCAAAAATACTTTGTTTAGGTTGACAGGATTGGTTCTCAGCACTGATTTGCAAAAACATAGTTTTTGGGTTAGCACAGGATAAATCAGTGATGGCTAACCTTTTTGCTGTCATGTGCCAAAAGTGGGGGGAATGCGGGGGTCGCAGGCGCACATGCCCACATCCATAATTCAATGCTCCCCTGTGCTCTACCCCACGCACATGTGCATGCAACACCCCACCCCCCTGCACTCCCCTTTGGGCACATGACAGCAAAAAGGTTACCGGTGGGCCCAGTAGGCCTTCCCCAGGCTCCAGAGGCTTTCTTGGAGCCTGGGGAGGGTGAAAACAGCCTTCCCCTCCCCACCGAAGGCCTTCTGGAGGCCGGAAACGGCCCATTTCCCAACTTCCAGTGGGCCCGAAAGGCCCGTTTTTCACCCTCCCCACCTCCAGAGGCTTTCTTGGAGCCTGAGAAGGGTGAAAATCACCTTCTCCACCACCCCAGAGGCCCTCTGGAGCCCGGAAATGGCCTGTTTCCTGACTTCCGATGGGCCCAAAAGGCCCAAAAATCAGCTGGTCGGCTCACAGATGCACGCTGGAGCTGAGCTAGGGCAACGCTCGCGTGCCGACAGATATGGCTCCGCATGCCACCTGTGGCAGGCGTGCCATAGGCTCACCATCATGGGTATAAGCCTATTTGACTGTAATTTATTCAGCAAACCTTAATTAAAACAAAACTGGTTTAATATAACACAGGAATCCAATCAATGTTTCTTTTACATTATGATATAAGTGTTACTAGGGCAGTACTGGAGAGTTACGTTTCCTGAATGTTGTTTTCCTTTTTTAAATTATTCCTACTATCAATGTCACTGTTCGGGGGCGGGCGGAGTGTGGTGGGAAATGCACCTTCTACACCTGTTCCAGTGATGGAAGGGAGAGGGGAATATAGTAGTTAGAATGGCATTATGTTAATGGCAGGACAAACCACTCCTCACCACTGCTGCTCTTCCTCCATTCCTCAATCTGTAAATTTGAAGACAGGAAGATAAACGATTTAACTGCCACATCTATCGGTAATCTGGCAGTAAGAAGCAGCAATTTATCTAACTGCAAAGGACAAGGATCAAACCAAGGCTAGTTGTTCACTGTGCCCTTTGCCAAGGTGTAAGCCACATGTACCACAACAAAGATCGGTTTGAGTAAACTTTCACAGAATGGGGTAAACCACAGACTGTCTCCCATAGCTATTTCTGTCTGGGTAACATTAAACAAAACAAAGGCCTATGTTCAAATGCCCGATTAATGGGTACCTCTGATTATTCAATGCCCATCTCCTCCTTTCCATACATATTTCTTTTCCCCAAATATTAACCTGTTGTAGATATCATTCGAACCAAAATCTTTAACTGGTGACAAGCCTTGATTATAAATTCAGGATTGCATAGCCTGAACTTTGCATGATCAGAAAGGATCAGATGGCAATCCAGCTCGGGCAGGGCCTTCTGGTTCAGGAGAGATAAGATCTGCTTTCCTGGCCAAGAAAAGGGAGGCAAGACAATCAGGAGGCGTGGCTGCCATGGGACCGGCAATTCCCTGCCTTTTTTTATTTCCCTTAAAGAGAAGAAGAAACAAACTCTCCAGGACCCTCAGGCAGCTGTCACTCAGCTGCAGCTCCCAATCTGGGGAAGGACAAAAACATGATGACGGCCACCTCCACTTCCATGTACAAACCTACCTGGGGGTCCATGGGATGCAAGCGGGGAGGTGGGAGGTTTTGGCTGTGGGGAACTCCCTGAGATCTGTTCGGAAGACGCAGAAGCCAGCTGACCAAAGAGGCTGAGGAGTTGGCTGTTGAAGTCCTGGAAGGGGGGCAAAGAATTGGGACTGTCGCCAGCAGGGGCCTGGAGAAGCGGGGGCAGGCCTGGCATGGGTGAACTCCCGGGAGGAGCCAGCAAACTGAGCAGAGAGGCCAGCGGCTGTACCGGGGTGGCTGAGCTTGGGGGTCCATTCTTGGCCTCTCCTCCAGGGGGCTGGTCCCTAGGCCAGGGGTGTCGGGTCAGTGTCTCCTCAGGATGGGTGACCCCCGCCTGCCCTGCGTGGGAATCCTTGAGCAGGCGCAGGACAGTGGGGGAGCGACGTTGCCGTCGAGGTGTCCGCCCGCCCACCACTGACAGCAGCAAGCGATTGGGTAAAGTGCTGGCAGCCAGCTCGTCGGGACGCCCCCTGCTGGCCAGCTGGGCCTTGGCGGCTGCGCTCAACAAACTGCTGGCTGGGAAAGAGCCTGGGCCCTGTGGAGGAAGGAGCAGCAGGCCAGGCGGTCCTTTGCCTTCTGGGGCAGCTCCTAAGGGCACTGAGGGCAGGTTATTGCTGCTTTGGTTGGTTAAGGCGTTGGTCGGGGGTGCTGCGTCCAAGCTGGAGGGCCTGGAAGCCAGTCGGTGTCCAGAGGGGCCCTGCTCGGAGGAGGCGGAGGAGTGCCGTGACCGCTGTGGAGAAGGCTCAGCGCTGCCTGCTGACGAAGAAACGGAGGAGAGGCTGGTGGGGGCAGGAGAGCCGGCAGCACTCGCCTGCGACCCAACAGGGATAGAACGACCACTCCAGGGGCTGCCCTCTTGAACAGACCCCATCTCATCTAGCGGAGGGAAGAGGAAACTGTTGGATGAATAGGGCCGGGGCAATGCATCAGCTGAGGTCTTGCTGGGCAGGAAAGAACCCCCGGCAGCATTCAGTTCAGACGGGAAGGTTGGGCGGGCACCGCCGTTGACAGTGGGTGGCAGACGGCCTGGGAAGACATCCCCAAAGAAAGCGTTGTGATGACGGGGAAAGGAAGAGCTTGGACCGGACCAGGCACTGCCATAACGATCAGAGGGACATTGCAAGGAGACATCCGGCCCCTTGGGCAAGCTGGTTGGAGCTTTGCTGGAAAGAGTCTGCTGCAGGCAAGTGCTGGGCCCTGACATGGCCGGGTGAGGTGGCAGAGTTATTCCAGCCCCTGTAAACAGAGGAAAAGGTGATTATTCTCCAAAAGGAAGGACAAATAGGAAGCCCCAATTTACACCAAAAGACTGGCTAGCTGCTTGGATGGAATGAGAACACAGAAGATTAGATAGGAGCGGCAAAAAAATAATCTAAAATCAAACTTCCTTTAAACAAGTTGGGACATCCAAGTTTCTCCACCTCAGCAATAAGATAGAAAAACCAATCTTCATCACATTTCACACCTTCAGAAGCCTATTTGTTCCCTGTTTTAAGAAACACTTTTGTTTTTACAATTATGCCAATAATGCCATTATTGTGGAATTATTACTGGTATTGTCATTGTTGTTTATGGTTTTTATTTTTGTTGCTTGTTGCTTTTAATCCTACGCTCACCATCCAGAACCACACTTGCAAATTGGGCAGCTATCTATACTGCCATATTAAATCAATAAGGTTATTGTAAGCTGCCCAGAGTTGTTGGATATGAGATGGGCAGCAGATAAATTTTATGAAAGGAAGGAAAGATTATTCAACCTTGATGGGCAGCAAATAAATTTTATAGATAGAGATGATAGATAGATAGATAGATAGATAGATAGATAGATAGATAGATAGACAGACAGACAGACAGACAGACAGACAGACAGACCGACCGACCGACCGACCGACCGACCGACCGACCGACCGACCTTGGCATGGCTTCTATTTAGAAGGTTAATCCAGAATTCTTATTCAGACTTGATGGGCAGCAAATAAATTTTATAGAGATAGATAGATAGATAGATAGATAGATAGATAGATAGATAGATAGATAGATAGACAGACAGACAGACAGACAGACAGACAGACAGACAGACAGACAGATCTTGGCATGGCTTCCATTTAGAAGGTTAATCCAGAATTTTCACTCAGACTCTTGCTCATCCTAAGCAAGAGGCCAAATGAGAAGCACTGGGACAAAGAACAGATGAAGAAAAAAAGAAAACAAACCAGGCCATTCATCAAACAACACAGTTACCTGGCCCCAGATGTGGCAGGCCCAGCGGTCCATGGCTCTCCATGCTGCGATAAAGTGTTGCCATTGCCACAATTTTCCGCCGGTGATTGCAAAGCTTGGTCATGTCTTGGTCTCCCTTGCTGCCTTCACTCCCAATTACCATTGCTGCAGGATCGAAGTTGAAAACCTAACCATAATGGGGAAAGATTTAATGACTGAATACCCTCCCTTCCCTCCTCTGACAAAAGGTGCTATGGCACGAATTCACCCATTCTTTGGTTCTAATAGGAATCAGGACTGTCACTGAATATCAGAAACCTCATGAGCTTCTCAGAAGGATCTTTCACTGATTTCAGGGGGATTTAAGTGGAGGAGCACAACCTCCAGCCCCTGATAATACACACTGTGTATTATCTGAATGAAATGTAACCCAATTGAGCATTTTCTAGGCTTCAACCTTTACTTTTTTTTGAGAGCAAGCCACAGCAAGCTACTCAAAGACCAAGTATGATGCTTGGTTTGGAAGAAGTTGCCTTCCCTGGGTTTAAGGGTGTGCAGGACCACAAGCCAAAGCATTCTGCCTTTCTATACAAGTGTGTACTTATGGTAGCTAACTGCAATTAAAATACAGAGCACAAAATGAACCACTTAAAAAAGGAGATTAAAATTGACAGTTAAAAGACAAACGAAAGAGTGTGTTTTGATTGCTCTTAGAAAGAAAGGGGTGGGTGGGTTAAATGTAGCTGTTCAAAATCTCTATTCCACCACCTGGAAGGCTGTCTTCTTTGGCAAGAGACTGAGAGGGGTGCATATGTGTCTGTGTGTGTGTTTAAAAGAGCCTCTCCCACAGACCTTAATTGCCAATCAAGTATATAATGAGTGAGGGAGTCTATCATTAGCCTACTGACAATAATAAGACCTCCCAAAGCACATACAGTAGTTTAGCGCAGCTTTCCTCAAACTGGTGTCCTCCAGATGTGCCACAATTCAGTTTCATACCCTGTTTCCTCCAAAATAAGACATCCCCTGATAATAAGCCCAATTGGGCTTTTGAGGGCACGGCAGTGAGGGTTGAAATTTCAGGGTTGAAAAAAAAAATATAAAACAGGGTCTTATTTTCGGGGAAACACAGTATATACTCCCAACCAGCCTAGCCAACAGGCAAGATTACAGAAGCTGGAAAGCTAAGGTGGTAAATCATGTTCTTAGTTGATCTATCACCTGACTAGCAAGAAATATGTCCCAGTGATAAAGCACACGCTTTGCCTGTAAATGTTTCCAGGCTCCATTCCTGCCACCTGCACAAGGACTGAGAAAGACACCTGGCTGAAACTAGAAAGCTCTTATCAGCCAGCTAGAAAACCTAGAAGAACCCACTGGTTTGCTGTAAGAGTTTCCTACATTTCTTGTTACATGTTATTAGTCTCTTATGCTTGTAGGGATTTGTTTCCACTTTGGGAAATAAAAAAATTCTACCTCAGAATCTCTCAACATCAGATACTAATCGGCTTCTCTCTTTAGTCCTCTGTACCTTGTGCACGTTGAGGGGACACTCCAGTCCACACTTGCAAGTGCCGTCCGCCAGCAGATACGCACGAGTCTGCTCCAATGAAGCCAAGCTCGTCCCGCTAGGACTAGGAGAAAGAAAAGGAGGACAGGCCAGATTAGCATGAAAGCAGCAGTGGAGAGCAGAGAAAGAAAGAAATACATAGTTGGGGGCAGGCTGTACCTGATATAGCACACTCTGCCCTCTTCCACCCTGCGCTGCCAGCCCACAGGCACAGGTGTGACTGCTGGGCGCCCACCTCGATCCACACCAGAGCAATCATCGCCGCCATTCATTGTGCTCCCTCAGCGCTTGGGCACCTGGAAGAACCCGTGGTGGTTAGGATGGAAGGCATCATAGTAGTTAAAGAGCATCGAGAGCAGCAGTAGGAGAGGATCCTAGCTACCGTAGTATTCATGGGGATCGAAATGTAAGAGATGGGTAACCTTAGTTCCAAGAGCTGAGGCTATATTCTAAAATGAGAAGGATGAGGCCTACTTGTACAGGCCCGACAGCAGTTGAGGAGCTGCGGAGTCTTGAAGGCTTCTGCTACCTTTACAAACAAAACATGAGATTTCACCCTCAGCCTTGCTCAAAAACCTGGCATCTGAAACTGGGTCCCCACCTCTAAAGACTCCCAACTCCCCAGGTAAACCCTCTGGCAGAATAAACAGCCTGCCACTGAGCCTTTCCTATCAGGGAAAGGTGAGATTAGCTCTAGGACTGCGAGAGGCTTTGTGTCATGGGTAAGAGTTATTATTAGCTGAGCCAGCAACAGAATGGCTTCGGGCCAAGCTACACAAACCAACAGAATCACACTTTGGGGACTCCACCACCTCAAATTCCAGGTAGAAGGGAGACCCATTTTCTTTTACAATGAATTTTTTTTAAAAAAAATAGGATACTAACAACTCCCAATATAATCCCCTACTAATTTATACAGTCCAAAGTAGCACAGTCATAGAAGAGCTCACTCCTAGAATTCTAGGCTGAGATTTTCGGGAATGGCAGAAAGGTTGGGGGTTCATTCAAAAGAAAGAGAGCAAACAGGTAGCTGGAGAGAATAAAAGAGGGAGACAGAAAGGTGGCACTGCCTGAACTAGGACACTAGTAAGATGAGGCTTAAACCAGCAGAAGATCTGAAGGGAGCCAGAGAAACAGATTTGTATTATCCAAGTCCCCTCACCCTCTCCTCTCCCAACTGAGTGGGCAGCTCTGCCCTACTAAACAAAATCAGAAAAGCGCCATGAAACAGCAAACAGCTGGCTGATCCTTTAATCCAGCTCTGCTATGCAGATGGCTCCTACCTGCTCATGGCTGCAAACCTCGCGGCAGGCGATGTTAAGGCTGGCTGTGTTCCCTTGAGGCACTCATAGTCAGTCCAGTGGCCTCTCTTCTGAGAATCCAGATGGTGACCTGTCCAGCAAGCTCACGCCACTCAGGAGCCACACTAGCCTACCCCTGGAAAGGAAGGAGAACATGAGGTTGAGGCTACTCAAGTGAGGAGAAAGGGGGAGATAAGATTCTCTACAATTGTTTTGATAGAAAATATCTGGGTCAAATATTTTGGGGGGGGGGGGGTGATGGTAATATTAAGACACCATTCTAATGTGTTGCTACTATTCCAGTCTGGGTTAGTAAAAGTGCATGTTACTTTAAAATGAATCACACTTTACTATTTGGTGTGGTACAAGGAAGTGATAGATAGACGCCCAAGGAAAACAAGGCCTACCATTAGATTCCCAATTATTACAGAGGATTGAAATCCCAGTTTAAAGGAGGGAGGGAAGGGAATATTCGCCAACTTGAATGTAACAGCAGGACGGAAGCTAAAATATAAGGCTGTGGCAACCCTTGGGGAACTGACCTGCATGTATTGATACATATGATATATAATGTACACCATCTGATCACGCTTTCTAAACATAATCTACACAAAAGTAAATCCTTAAAGAGACAACAGTCTAGAAATAGCCAACTTGGAATACACAGATATTTTGGGTAACAGTTTCTATATGCCACACTACCAGTTAAAGTGGCCAGAATCATGGATTGTGGGCATTATAATCAAGTTATCTCCTGTTCTTGGACTAGACTATATCACTGCAGATTTTCTTAAGTAAACATGGAGCAGAATCCAGGTTCAATCTCTGGCATGTTCAGACAGAAAAATCTTACCTAAAACATTGGCAAAAACGACTAGTCCATGTTGATAATGCAGTACTGTACTGGATTAGTTGGACCAATGGCCTGATTTAACATAAAATAACTTTCTATATTCCTCCTGGCAAATAAACATTTAACCAATCATAGGAAAGGATTTCAGTCCAGCCCATTCCACGTTGCACGCAAAATCCAGAAATCATCTCCACTAATCTAGAATACTCCTCCCTAAGCGCATGATTTATGATGAGTGGCATAAAAGCGAACCAGTGGCCAATTCCTTTGGGTGCACATCTAAATCATATGCTAATTTTTCTTATTCATAAGAGTGGCATTTCTAGGCAGATAGAAAGATGTACACAAGATATTGGTTTCTCCCATGCCACATAGAAAAGAAGCTTCTACAGAAACATGTCGATGCTGGCTGAAGTTTAGGAATGAAAAATTCAGAGTATGAGTAATGGATCAGAGCTTTACAAATACATTCGTTAGTAGCCCATGAAACGCCTGTGGGCTAGTGGCCCATCTCCATATACACAAATGTGTTAGCATATACAGACAACAAAGCATTTATTTTTAGAAAGCTCTTTGGCTGATTGGCCAAAGGCAAATCTTTGTCACCTAAAACGATTAGAAGAAATGTTTATTTAGAATTCTGAACATTATTTATTTTATTTCTATCCCTCCTTTATTATTTTTACAAATAACTCAAGGCGGTGAACTTATCCAATACATCTTCCTCCTATCTTCCCCACAACAACGACCCTGTAGCTTGGAATGAGAGAGAGAGAAAGAATGAACGGTCCAAAGTCACTCTGCTGGCTTTTATAGCTAAGGCAGGACTTGAACTCACAGTCTCCCGCTTGCTACCTTAGTCTAAACTGGCTCTCACATTAGCTGAAAAATCTACACTCATCAGGCTAGCCAGGGATTAAACAATAGGGAGACAACATATTATATTTCTCTTCACTGCAGTCATAAAAAGTGACTGAAAATGATAGCCCAATTAGAATTAATTACTAATGGAGGAAAAAAAACAGATTAATTTCATGTTTTGTGTTAAGCCAATATTTCTTTAACCATGGTTACTACATCAACCACAATTAAGCCAAGACCAAATGAATCATATGCATATAGTTAATATACTCTTAATATGCTATGAACCAGATCACAGCTTTAACTATTTTACTCTTAGTGCCTTTTAACAGTAGCAGAAAACAGAAGAGAAAAAAGAGAATCTGCACTAATTCTATAGATCACGTGAGGGTAAAAAGCGTAAGACAGGATCAGCCATTAAAAAGTCCTCTCACCACACAAAAAATTGATTAAAACATATCTAAAGAATTCAGAAATCCAAGGGAAAAATACTAGGAATGGTTAATAAACCTGCTGACACATTGATTGGCTCCTCCCATTTACTCACTGACAGAGCTAAAGGTAGACTGGGCTAGACAGTATAAAAGCAGATTTCTTATTTCAGAGCAGGTGAATGTACACAATTTTTTTGTGCCTAGGTCTTTTTTTTTCTTTTGAGGAAACATCTCAAAGCAATGTTGAAGCAATAGGAAAAAAAATCCTCTTTCTTTTGAAACCATATGTGGTGTTCACCTTACACCTATATTATACATCTATATTTGTTTACATTTTAAAAAATACTATAAACAACAGGGGAAAATCAGAAGGGTGTTCATCTTATCATCCTTAAAGACAGCACTATTCCTGAGACTGGGCCCTGTCATACTAGTTGCTCCCCTGAGTGAAACTTAACACCTACATCTAAAGTGGCTGTCAATGCAACAATGAAGTAAGAACAGTTCCACATCCAAGTTAAAGTGGCCAGGCCTTGCATTGTGACTGATTAAGGCTTAGGTAGTTCTGGTTCTGTTGCAAAGAAATCAACAGTATATAGGTTTTAGTATGTATTTTATACTAAGTATATAGTTGAAAATGTTAAGACTTGGCCACATTTTTTTGTGTGGATATATTCAAGTCATTTGATTCTTTGAAGGGGACTTTTAAAACAGTATAGAAAACTATACTGACCCACTGCAGAGGATAAAAAAGTCAAAAACTATATTCAGGAACCTGATTGCCACAGTTTAATGGAAGTTGGCAACATGGTCAGGATCTTGTAATGCAGGATAGATATCCTCCGTCAGGATACAGGTAGTCCTCAACTTATGACAGTTTATTTAATGACCATTCAAAATAACAACGGCACTGAGGAAAGTGACTGACAGTTTTTCACTCTTACAACCATTGCAGCACCCCCCGTGGTCACATGATCAAAATTCAGACACTTGGCAACTGACTCATATTTATGACGATTTATTGCAATGTCCTGGGGTCATGTGATCACCTTTTGTGATCTTTCGACAAGCAAAGCCAATAGGGAAGCCAGATTCCCTTAACAAATGTGTTACTAACTTAACAACTTCAGTGATTCACTTAACAAGTGTGGCAAGAAAGGTCATAAAATGGGGCAAAACTCACTTAACCCGTCTTACTTAGCAACATAAATTTTGAGTTCAATTGTGGTCATAAGTCGAGGACTACCTGTAATCAAATGTATGCAGCAAAAAGATTAGACTACTCTCTCGATTGTATAACTTTAAACTGATTAACTTTAAACAAGGCTAGCATTGTTTATATTCTGCAGGGTGTGTTTACATAATCTAGTTATTTTCAACAAACCTATACTGCACATTTTGAACAATTGGTAATATTGTAGAATAAAACGTAGTTCTTTTGGGGGGGGGATGGGTAGGGGAATACAATACCCTGTGTGCCTTCCAGTTGTGCTCAACTTCAGCTTCCCTGATCCCTAGCTACATAATAATTGCATGTAATTCTGGGAACTGTAGTCCAAAATATCGGGAAGTTAGTGTATTCTCAAATGCATCAAATAAATAAATAAATAAATAAATAAAAATATTTTTTTTAAAAAAAAATCACAAGACAAACAAGCCTGGCTGAAAATGTATATTGTGCCATTAATTATTACAGCCTAGATTCCTGCAAGTTAATTCCCTGCACTAGAATCACTTGCCCTTATCCAAAATAATGAGAACACATGGGGATTTTGTATAGGAAGCTGAATGTAGCTTTCAAACTTTTTAACAATTACCAAGGAGTTACCCTACCTGATAAGCAAATTCCTACTGAAGAAGATTAAAGGTGCTATCTACATTTCAATTTTTTCCCCTAAAGATAATAGTTGATGCTTGGAGGGGAACAGCCAGAGCAATTCTGTAATCCGAAGAAAAGGATTCTAAGAGAGTTATGTTCTTACTCTTGACTTTCCCAACCTGGTGCCCTCTGGATATGCTGGACCACTATTCCCGCCATCCTCTTTACTCAACACTTCTAGACGGAAGACTTTCTGCACATTTTGCCTCTGACCTTCCTAAACGATCACGAGAAAGTTTATTAATCTCCTTTTATTTTGACTCCTATTGAATGAGAGTCAGGAAATGGTCCTGACCACTTTTCTGGTGACTTTTTAACCTTTCAATCACCCTGGAGGAGGCGAGTCCTCCTTTTACTTCTCCCCCCTTCCTGCACACAGTCTGAAAACTGTACCATCATCAACGCAAGAATGGGAAATACAGAAACCAGACTCCAAGAGAACCCTCTTAAGAGAAATGTGTGGGGAAATATATTGGTGACATGCATCTCTTCTGTCTACCCCTTTTTTTTTCTTTTTGCCACCTGCAGTTAGGAAAGCCTGAAAAGTAGGAGTTGGAAACAGTACCCAGTAATTTTTTGGTACTGCCCCTTCTTCCTTGGGTCATA
Source organism: Masticophis lateralis (assembly GCA_030761175.1). Classification (NCBI taxonomy): domain Eukaryota; kingdom Metazoa; phylum Chordata; class Lepidosauria; order Squamata; family Colubridae; genus Masticophis; species Masticophis lateralis. The sequence goes on from JAUDYJ010000002.1 coordinate 150,768,375, forward strand.
GACTCCCTTAGTCCTTGAAGGATGGCTGAACTTTTCCCACCAAAGCAGTAACCGAAGGTCTAGGAGTGGGGTTTGCAAACCTCCCCACCTCCAGAAGAAAGAGAGAACATAAGGCAAGCAAGCACCCCGGCAACCTTTCTCCTTAGCTTTGTGCAATCGGGTTTAAAAGGGAAACCCACCCCCACCCCTCTCCCCAAAGGCATTATTCATTCCCTTTTGATACAGGAAGAGTAGTTTAAGAGGTGGCGGCCAAATCGCCCTTTCCCAGCAGCTCCTCTTTAATGGAAAGGCTGGGCAACTCCGGCAGAAGTTTGAACTGTCAAGAGAAGCTGCAGCGGGAGATCGGCTCGACCCCGGGCACTCACGACTCCCCTCGCCTATGCCAAATGCACCCCCGAATCCGACTTCAGAGTGTGCCCGGGGGCCCCCTTTGCCACTTACCTTGGTTCATGGTGCCCCCTCCCCAGAAGCAGCTGCAAGCTCCAACTTGTAATCGCGTCTCTCCCGGGGGGGGGGGGCGGCGGCTACGGGCGGCCACCCCCCACCTGCGGCGGGTGCCTGGTGGGTGCGTGGGTTGGGTGGGGGGTCAGGGTGCAGAGGATCGCTGGTGCTCTCCACCCCCACCCCCCAGTGCCTACCTCACTCCCTCCCTCCCCCCTGGACTCAGTGCCAGGAAGAGGAGGGGGTAGAGCAAGGGAGCTTCCTCCCTGGCATGCGCACTGGGGGCCGGGTGAGGGTGGAGGTTGGGGAGTGGGGGAACAGCCCTGGGAATTCCGTTCCCGACCTCCTCCGCTCTGCGCTTAGGGCGCAGGAGCTGCGCTTTGCGCGCAGGGCTCGCAGTAAAATCTGGCCTGGGCCCTTTGGGTTGTTTCGAAGTCCCGGTGCGGAAATCGGACCGGCAGTAATCCTGTCGCCTGTTGTTTGCGGCCTGCCTTGTCTTGCCTTTGCCCACTAGCCCTTAAGATGCTGGGAAACGAACTGCTTGTCTGAAAGGCGCTTGCAGAGGCTTAGGCTGCCTTTGGAAAGGACCCTATTCCGTACCGCAGTTATCTTTTAAACGGGAGTGAAGGATGAAGACCTTACAGGGCCATCCTTGTTTTGCCTCCGAATGGATAACATTTGTGTGTACTGTATTTGCAACTCCATTAAAGTAAAGGCGGTCTATCAGATGATGGAAACTGTAGATGGTAAAAAGTTATTCTAGGTAATCTCCTTCCTCATTCTGGGGAGAAAAGTAGAATCCAACGTTGTTCTACCACAATGGGCAGAAACTTCCAAGGAAGAATTAAAAACGAATTAATGTAAGTTGCCTAAAGTCACAGCTATGAGATGAGTGGCTATAGAATAAATATACAGATTAATTTAACCATGATTCGCTCAACCTAATCGACTGCATTTAGATAACTTATTGGACTAAGTATCTGGGTAACAAACAGCTTTAAACAAAACCTCAGTTTAGCTTAGCCCTTGGTGAGGAGGAAACTGTTGTGTTCTCACTTGGAAAAAGTTTGGGATATAGCAGGAGAAAACTCTTGTCTCTGTGCCTGTCCTGCTAGCTTTCCAGAGGCATCTTACTGACCATGCCACAAACAAACCCCTGAACAGATTTCTCACTTGATCCAGCAAAGAAGCTCTTTTTAAGTAATATTAAAAAATTACTTATTTGGACAAATGAAAGTGCCATACAACCCAGCATTCTGTTTCAAACTAACAGGGAAGGAGCCTACAGATTCTTATGCAGATTGCCTCAGCCTCAGAAGTTGAGGTAGACAAATTAGCTGTTAAGTAATAATTGAGAGAGATCCAGTGCCAAATAACTTAGCTTTTTTTCTTAAATGCTCTGAACTGATAATTCACTACGGTTTGACTTATGGTTGCATATTCAAGAGATGGTGCAAGTGAGGTGTACCAGGTATGATTTTATCTGGGATTTCAACGGTGGGATGCTTTTCAGATGTTTTACTTATTTAACAGAACAGTTTAGGATTTGATTCCCAAAACATGCTTTGAAGGCAAGAACATGACAGCCAACCAAAGTGCTGTACAGCCTATGATCATAGATAGAGGTAAAAAGCTTTACATATTCAGCTAATTAAGCCTGAGCACAATTGGATGTTAAACATAAAGAAACTGAAATGAAGATCAAAGCAATACATATCTTAATTATGAAAAAAAATTAACAGAATAGAAATATATGCAAAATGTACATTAAGCAGATATTGAGATCAAGGAGAGGTTTTCCTCATAAGAAAAATCTGTTAAAATGCATAAATAGGCAATTGAATTGTCAATGGCATACCACCAAGCATGGTAAATTATTGTTTGTGGTTCTTAGGAATGGAGCTGAAGCTGATAAAAAGTTATTTAATATTAAATAATTCAAAGGGAAATCATTTCTATAAGACTTGATGACTTATGCACCATAAATCACATGTAAGTCCAATGCACTGTCCTTCACAGGCATCCAACAACATTCTGGCCAAAATAAAAATATTGTCTTATACAGGTAGTCCTCGACTTACAATGGTTTATTTAGTGGCCATTCAAAGCAGAACTAAAAAATGTGACCTATGACCATTTTTCATAGTTGCCACCTTTGCAGCATCCAAATTCTAGCAATTCTAACAGTTGTGGAAAGAAGTCGTACAATGGGCCAAAACTCACTTAACAAATGTCTCACTGAACAACAGAATTGTGGGCTCAATTGTGGCTGCAGGTTAAGGACTATCTGTACCATGTATTGAATGAATGTGTCCCATACAGACATCAAAAACAATTCTGAACTGCTTTGGGAGGAAGACTCTGGATGAATTGCAAGAGAAACAGACATCTGAGTTGGTCAATGGTCATATTTGTGAACAGATGTCAAGCATATAACATACAGTATAGTTCTATGTAGCAAAATGGTGGTGGTGAGAAATTAGATCCAGTCACAATCCCAAAGTTCTTCAGACCATATAAACATTGGTTGGCAATTTATTAAAAACATGCCTTTTATTAATAACTTTAACGTAATTCTAATATAGGTTAATAATGTTCCCATTCTGCAATGCTGTAATTATGACAGAAAGAACCGTATTTCTAATGTGGATTTTTATACTAGATTTTTAGGCTCAAGTCTATAAAATGTTGCAGTTGTTTGGTAGTCTACACAAGAATTTTTTAGAACGTCTTGTGGGAGCTCTGAAGGTTCCCCAATAGCTTGTCCACCTCTACTAGACATCCCTTTAAGCAACACTGTGAGAGAAAACTGTATATTACAGTGTGTATTATAGTGTACTCATGGATTCTAGGGGATATAAGCTGTGCCACTGGTAGAACATGTCAAAATTTTCAGCTTTCAATTTCCAAACATTAGGGGTGCTCAAAAGTTGTGACATGTCTTGGGGATTGTGAAAATATTTCGGTTACTTTAATATAATTTAGATGTGCTTGGCAAGTAACAGCATAAATATCATAACTTTTTAATATTTTTAACATTTTTTTGTTTGCCAGGCCTGACTAGCATTTCGTGCAAACAGAATGGCATCATAGATTGTTTTGCAATTCAGAGCTCCACTTTCAACGCTATTTGTCAGGCAAAATTATATATGTAGAGATTTGCTGATGGGAAACTGAGATTCTGGCTCACAAACATAACAATCAAATGAAATATCAAGTTAATCAAATTACACTGCCAATAAAATAAAGGTAGCTTCTCTCAAATTCATTTTCAAATGAAATAATCATAATATTCCAGTTTAAAAATTCAGGTCTTTTTTCTAAATCTGATTATTTGTTTTATATTAATTACTTGCAATTGCATTCATTTTTATGAAACCTATTCAAGTGGCTTGAATCACTTGAATGAAATCCATTCAAAAGGCTAGTATTTAGCTACTTGATACACAGAGCAGTTAGGCTTTTTTATATTGTTTAAAACAATGTCATTTTGGTAACCCTATATGTGCAAAGTTGGAAATAGCCTGAATTTTTGTGCCAAAACCAATTTTGACAAACTTACCTAAAGTACCTTCTTTTCTAAACTAATATATAATTTTATGTGTCCTTATTGTTTTATTAGTTTCTCCTAAACAAAGCATTGTTAGAATTGGGCAAAACTCTGCTTCCTCCTTTCTTTGACTAGATCTAAGGTGGAAAGAGACACAATCCAGATATACACTTTTTAGGTGATCTCTTCCCCAAGGAATTGCTTGCTTTTTATTTGAGGTACAACATTTAGATGTGACCAGTTGAAATGACTGGTTTAAAATGATCTGATTAAGAAGAATTACTTATTGCAGACAGCAGATGGGTTTCAAAACCGCAATTATTTACAGGAGTTGGGCTTTCTGGAATTCCTATATGGCATCATTAAAAACCAAGGGAGAGAATGCTGTTTCTTCACAACTCTCGTTTTATTCAAAAGCAAATGCATTACACAGGCTTACTCCTTTCAAATCTGTGCTATTAATCCAGTATCTTGCAGCTCTATTTCATTTACATTCCAAAAAAAGCTTTCCACCCCTTTTTCAGGTGATGATAACAACAATAATAGGATAGAGTAGAGCAACAATGGGCCAAGTACCATATTATGTGCAAGGACAGCTCAGGGAAGGCCCTGTCGCTGTTTTCCCCAGGGAGAACTGGCCCTTTAACCAAACGGTGGGCGTGGCATGACGTCATAAAAGATGATCATGGGCCTCCCAACGTAATTCGGCCTAGTTTACTACTGGGAGATTTGGGCGTATAGGCTCGTTGGAGGAGGAGGTGGAGGGAGGGAAAAGAGCAAAGGAAACAGGGCAGGCCCTATAAAGGGGATCTAGCAGGGCCAAGGTCAGGACTCCAGCCTGAGCTTTCGCTGCCGTGACCGCCAACGGTTGCCAGGACATTGCATCATCCCCAGCACATGACTCACCCACTTAAAGACTCGTGACCCTGAAGGGAGGGGGGGACATTTCGGGAGGAGTCATTTCCGGGTGCGACGCGGCAATATCCACCGCGGCGGAGCTGCGTCACCCAACACGAGAAGGCGGGGCGTAGCGAAAAGACGACGACGGCCCATTGGGCGGCGGCTCCCTTCGTTCCGCCAATGGAAAGGCGCAGCGTCGCCCATTGGGCAGCAATGGCGCAAGGGTTGCGTCATGCCGAGAGGGGAGGGGCGCTCTCTTAAAGATTTCTGGTGACCATCTCGAGCAGGAGGCGGGAGGAGGCATTTGGGAGCCGGCGGGAGTCGAGAGCGGAAGACGATGAGCCGCGAGAGGAGAATGAGCCGCAGCCAGCAAGTTGGAGAGAGGATCGCGGGAGAGAAGGGGCCGCGTGGGAAGGTGCGGAGCCTGGGAGGGGGAGAGAAGCGCCTGGCGACTCGGGCTGCCTGCGCTTAAGGAAAGCCCTTTTCGGGCGCCCGATGGAGGAGGGTTTGCAATGGCTGGAGTGAAAAACCCGGTGATGCACGGCGGGTCTAGCGCTGTAAGCCGGGCTCCGCTTTGCAAGATGCGCGGCGATTGCGTTGCCTTGAACCCCTGGCCAAAATTGGCCGGTCCCTTTTCTCTCTCTGCCCGGCCACTAGTTGGAAAAGCTCGTTTTCTTCGGCCCTTTTCCTGCAGGGTAGCGATGATGCATAGATCCTGGCTTGGGCCGGGTTTGTTTTCTACCCAGAGAGAGAGAGAGATTAGAGGTCGAGGGGGTGGCTTTGCTCATCTCGCAAACGCTGTTTTAACATTTTAAACCGAACGGGCTGTAAGATTTCTGTATACATTAGAAAGATGGGGGAAGAGTGTGAGTCTATTTTTTATTATTATTCAACAAAAAATTTCACAAGAAAGGGATGAGTAGAAGGGGGGCATGTTGTAAAACCGGTATACGGTACACCCCCCTAAGCAACTCCCAATTTCCTTCCTAGTAAACGGTGCCCAGATTTGCAGGGTGAATTTAAGGATGGTAGCTGGGGTTTTGTAGTGGAGCCAAACCTCCTGCTTTTTCTGGCTGGCTTATTAGTTTCCAGTACAGAGAAGGGAGAGCTTGGTGGGGCTTGTTTTCTAAAATAATTTGAAACTGTGGGCGCTTGGCCAGCTCGGAGGCTACATCCTTTCCCACAGCTGTGTGTTGGCTGTGGCCTGGCAAGTGACCCTGAGGACAGTACTTTTTTTTTTTTTTTAGCAAGCTTCCCCCACCCATCCCATTGGAAATGAAATCCTGCCTTGATGAGAACTTTGAAGACTTTATCAGAATTTATTAAACTATTGGAGAAGTTTAAAAGGGATGCATTCTTGCCGGTAGCGGAGGACAATGCTGCAACATTTCCCTGTCAAGTTTGGGAAGTCCCTGCCCCACCTCCCCCTCCCCCGGACTCTGGTTACTTGGAATGCCTGTTTCTCTAATTCCTCAGGGACCATTCTTCTGCACACACATAAACATACATCTTTTCCATTAAGCTGCATAACAGTTCTTGGATCCCTAATTCTCCTAGTTTCTTGCATCACTCGGGGCTGATGAAAACCAGTGGTGTGTCCCCAGTGCCTGCTGTGTTCCTGTGGGGTTCAACGTAGCGTTGCTGCTTTGATGTTTGATTTGGGGCATTGCAGAAATCTCTGTAGGAGATGCATGGCTAGAATGGAAGACAGCTGTCCTGGTTCCTGCTGCCCTGGGTGTTAAGAGTACAGTCACACACTCCCAGTGTCCCTGTCCATGAAGTTTATTAGAAAAAACAGATTTAGAGTATGATGCATGTAGAGAGTATCAGGTTGTAGGGATGGAAGGAATTTTTTTTTCCATAATCAAATGAGATTTGGGTTGTTTTTTTTCGTATTTTACTAAAAGGGAACCTCTAACCACTTAGATTAGAAGTGTAGATTCTGATTCTTACAAGTGTAGACATGGTCTTCTTTGGTCTGCTTGGCAAGTGTCTTCTCATTGGCAGTTTAGCACGACCCCATGCTAATTTGGCCTCTTTACAAGGCGGGGATAGAATGAATATAACTGTTTCTGATGCCGAGTTCAGTGAAAAAGGGGTGAGCTGCATCCAGATGTTTTTCCATCCGGATTTGCCCTTTTTAATAATAAAAAAAATTAGAGTGTTGGGAATAATGCATTTAAAAGAATTTTAAAAATGGTCTTGAGTACGAGATGCATAAACATGCTATTTCCAAAAAGGCAATGGGCCTTAATAATTGCCTTGGCTGCATTCTAAATCATGACACAAAGGGACATGTCTGTCTCTGGGTAAGAGATTTGTCCAAATCCTGTTATTTAGAAGCATCTAAAATATATTGAGATTCTCTGATGATTGAGAAAAAAAGGAACCAACATGTAACATATAGGTATTAATGAGCTTGAAGAAGAGGATAATCCTTTGGTCGGCAGCAGCAGCAGTTCCCCATTTTAAAGGATAGGAGTGGAAAAAAATAGTAAAGGAAATTGGTGCCCCCATCCCACTCTGCTGTTTAATGTCAAAGGGCAAATTTGGGGATGGGGCTTTCCTTGGATGGGTGTAACATGTTGATGATACACAGCATCCTTTTTTACTAATAATCACAGACTTTTCTCTTATTCTTTCAGTTTCGAACAAAAAATCGCACGCTAATACATCACCACACTTGAAAACAAAAAAAGGTAAGAATCCAAGAAAAGTAGGTTGCATGGAGGGAATATCTCGGGGGAATTGTACTAAGTTTCAAATAGATTCATTTTAAGAACTCTGCATTTTTGAAAGTAAGAGCTATTGAATTCAGTGGGTTTGTTCCAGAGTAGACATGTTTTAAGATTGGATTGTAGAGATTTCTGGCATTCAGGCCTTCAGAGTAGGCCAGGTCAAGAAACAGGTCATGGCAGGGATTCTAGGAATGCTCTTTGTAGGATAGAATAACAAGAAATCCTATAATTATCACTAAGAAATTTGTAGAAGAACAGTACAAATTTTGAAAGACAAACTAAGGAAAGTAATATGGATGAAAAAGTGCAATGAAAGAAATAGAGAAGAGAAAGAAAAAAGCAAGTACTTTTAGATTTTGCCCTTTCTCCACAAGGTTACATCATAACGTCCTTTCCAGAGTCTATCCTTTCTAATCATCAGTCACAGGTTCATTTTTTTTTCTTTTTTCAGCAGAAAGTCCAAACGGACTTTCCAGTCATTAACAAATGTAGTTGTTGATCTTTAATCAAACAAGTCAACCTCCGCTAATTCTGTCATCTCTACCAGCCACTCCTTCAGTGTGTGTATTTCAGTCTTTCCATTTTTGTGCCTATAATAATCTCAGTCTTCCTTAATGCTTTTCTAATTGTCTATCCATTAATCCCAACAAGAAAAGTTCTGGTTTTAATCTTTAAAATTTGTGGTATTGCTATGTATACTTGAACCCAAAACTTTCTGGCTGTTTTGTAAATCTACCAAACATGATAAAGTGACCTTTGTGCGTTTCACATTTCCAACAAATTTTCCTCATTCCCAAGTCAGATCTAATTCCTTCACCATGGGATAGGCACAGTGAATGGGTTCCCATGCTAGTACACCAAGGAGGCACCCCGTCTTTCAGTTTTGGGATTTGAAGTTTTGACATTCTGTCCCCATTGTCATGTGACCACATTTTGGGTACTCAGCAACCCGCCCACATCATGACTGTGATTTATGACATTCCCCACCCTCCAACCAGGGTTTACTTCGCAGAAAAAAAAATCCCCACAGTGAACAATGGGCTTGCTTAATGACAGCAGTATTCACTTCACAACCTCTGCAAAGAAGATCATAAAATGCTGACTTGCTTTACAACTGTCACGACAACGACCAAAATTGCAGGCTCAATTACGGATGTAAATTGAGGATTACCTGTGACTCTTTCAGGCAGGAGTGTCCAGTGTTGCTGATCTTTATAACATAAACAATATGTTATCAGAAAAGTTGAATTAAAAAAATAATACATTATTCAATTTCATTCATTCACTCTTTTAAAACTAGTTTCTTTGCAAGGCAGTTGCGGTTATACTGTAAAAATATTTATGTTCATTTAGAAGAAACTGTAAACCAAGCTCTTCATAACAATAATGTTATCTTTTTACAGACACAGATGTTAACATAAATTACTTACTGTTCTTTCTTTGACCCCCCCCCCCAAAACTGGTGCATTTATATTGCACAATATAAGCTTCTATCTGTATAATTTACAAATAAATATCATAAATCATATCATCATAAATAAATGTCCTTAAGATGCCTCAAATCTCTGTTGTTCATATTGTTGTTATCAATTGTTATCTGTTGAAATATGCCTAGAATGGTGGGCTTATTCATGTAAAGTATTTGGGTCAGTGGGGAGGGCATGCATATTTATGTGAATTGAGGATATTGATTATCTGAAACCTTAAAAGAGGGGAATCTTTTTTTTATTTTTCAAAACAATAAATGCCCTGGAACAGAGAATCTATATGGAACAATGTAATTTGTATTTCGAAAGGCACTTTAAAACAAATAATTGGTTTTTGTGGGCTGTTTAGAACAAACAGTGGTTTTTAAGTGTTTTGCAATTGTTTCTTTGTGAAAGACAATGCTAGTGCTTTTCACTAAGAGTATTCTAAATGTCTTTAAAATTAGAGCCATTTTGGTGCAGGGATTAAGATGATGGACTAGAAACCTGGAACCTTCCAAGTTCTAGTCCTTCCATAGGCATGGATGAAAGTCAGCTGGGTGACTTTGGGCCAGTCAGTCTCAAACCAACACAAGGTGGCCGGAAATCACGGCAATCTGCACATGTTCAAATTGTCAGTAGACACAGCCCTTCTTGGCTGTGAGCAGCTTACATAAAAGGCTAGGCTTTTTTCAAGATGCCTGAAATTTGCTTTAGTGGTCCAATATGTTTCAGTATACCTCACACAGGAAAAGCTAATTGGACACGTAATGTCACTATGCAAGCCTTCACTGCTCAGTTATGAGCCATTCGTTTTGGCAAACCTTTGGCCCTGTTAATTGCTCATTCAGAGCCTACAAAAATGGATGGAGCCTTGTGCTCTGAGCATGTCCCAGCTGGCCTTAAAGCCAAGGAGGAAAGAAAAGTTCCATGTCTGAGACGTAGGAAAGTTTGGCTAGCCCTCCCAGCCTGTCTTGTGATGATGACTCACCTCTTATTTCTCACAGTGCAGGAGGTTTGGTTTTGCTAACCTCCTCCCATTGTTAAGACATCTGGAAAACCCCTAGCTTTATCACCCTGTCCAGCACGACTTGAAAACAGTATTGAGTTCAGAGCTTGAATAAAGTACAGGGAGCCCTCGACTAAACGACCACAAGGGAGCCCAAAGTATCTGTCGTTAAGTAAGACATCTCTTAAATGAGTTTTGCCCCACATTTTACAACCTTTCTTGCCTCATTTTTTAAGCAAATCATCGCAGTTGGTAAGTTAATAAACTTGGCTGTTTAGTGAAGCTGGCTTCTCCCTTGATTTTGTCAGAAGGTCGCAAAATGACCTTAGGACACAGTGAAGGTCATAAATATGAACCGGTTGCCAAGCACCCGAATTTTGGTCACATGATCTCGGGGATGCTTCAAAGGTCATAAATGTGGAAAACGGTCATAACTCATTTTTTTCAGCGCTGGTATAACTTTGAATGGTAACTAAATGAACTGTTATAAGTCAAAGACTACCTGTATCAGCTCACAGCTGGTATATGGAGAAAACACCATTTCCCTGCCTCAGTTCATCTGTGTGGTTTTCCCAGTAGGTCATTTAAGAAAAATAAAATCGATAAGATGCCTCTGAAATAAATTGCTTCGTGGTTACATGGATACACGCTGCAGTTTTGCTCATATAGATCTACATTGTAAATATAATAGACCAATTTCAGTCCTATATCAAAAGTATTGCCTACATTGGCAGCTGCATTTCTTATTCTGAAGAAGTCCTGCAAAGTTCAGAACTGGCTTGTTAGGAGATACAGTCAAGTGACATGTAAGATGGCTGACGCCACCTCAGGCCTTAGTGATGTCAAAGAGCTGCTCTGCCTTGCTAATCTGGTATGCAGCCTTTCCCCAAGCTAGTTGCCCTCTTAGGCCCTGCATTCTGGTTGGTTCTCCTTAAAATGCTGCCCAATTTGAGGTTGCTTCCCCACCCCCCCCAAAAAAAATCCATGGCCAGTTTTATTGTTCTGTTTTAATTTTTGCTCTTAAAAGAATTTGCTCCGCCTCGGGTACATTAAGCAGATTTGTAAGGGCTCCTTTTGGGAACATGAGAGAGAATAACGTAAGAGATGAGAAGGTCTTCTACTTGCCCATTGTTGTAAGTGATCTGAATGAAAATGGAGCCCTGGAGAAACTTTTCTTTCTCCCAGGGCAAGTCTAACTTGCTGAGCTGTGTTCTGCAATCTACAGAGATGTTTTCCAGTTTTCTGACGGCACCCATAACTTTCATCTTTCAGAAGCAGTGTGGCTTTCTCTGAACCATGATGGCAGAATCCCTGCCCTTCTCACTGGGCACACCAGTGCCCACCTGGGAATTGGAAGCCTGGTACCAGGACTTGCAGGAAGTGTTGTCCTCGGATGTATCCAACAGGACAGACCCCTCGGGGGTTGGACAGGAGCAGGTGAGTCAGCTGGCTTTTCTTTGATGCTTCCAGGACTGTGGAGTCCTGCATTCAAGTGAGTGGTTAGGTTCTATTATGGGCTGGCTCTACGTTGCGCTATTTTTGTATCCTAAATCGGGATGTAGCCACTACCATCAGTAACAGATCTTGTAATCCTTTAAAAAAGGGGCACATTCATTATAGCATAAAACCACGTTCTCTGGTCAGGTGTTCCCATAATTGCTCATGCTGGCCAGGTTTGAGGAGTTGTAGTTGCACACACACCTGGAAAGCAACAGATAAGAGGGAGATGCCCTTGTATTTTATTTCATTTATGGTTCCTCCCCTCCAGTGGTGAGATTCAAGTAATTTAACAACCGGTTCTCTGCCCTAATGATTTCTTCCAACAACCAGTTTGCCAAACTGCTCAGAAAGTTAACAACCGGTTCTCCCAAAGTGGTGCGAACTGGCTGAAATCCCACTACTGCTCCCCTCCATCAAGTGATGATCTGCAGAATTTTGTTCTAGAATGCTACAGTTAATCTTTGAGTACTTCCATTTGTTTTTCAAGTTAAGGTCTCAGTAAAGTCCAAAAAGTTATTAGACTTTTTTCCATTTAAAAATACCTGATTAAATTGTAACTTCCTCAGGTCTTTCCAGGGTAGGCTTATAATCTAACCATGTGTGCTCAGAAGCTGTTTGTAACCTTTCAGTAAATGTATAATTTGAGTAGTGGGCATATGGGAGTGTTCTTTCTGGCTGCCTTCCACTATAGCAGTGTTTCTCAACCTTGGCCTTTTAAAATGAAGACTTCAGCTTCCAGAATTCCCCAGCTAGCCATGCCAAAGTTGAGTAACACTGCATTATAAACTAATTGCACTAAACTCAGATTTAAGTACCGTATTTTCCGGCGTATAAGACGACCCCTGACTTTTCCTGTAAAAATATAGGGTTTGGGCTATACTTGCTGTATAAAACGACCTCTCTTCAAACGCACACCAAATAAAAATTAAAAAACATCAACTGGCTCACCCACAATGTAAAAGCAGCTGTGCTAGACCCAAAATGGCCCCTGCAACAAGCAGGAACCTCACACAGCCACAAAAAGCCCAAAAAACCAACTTTCACACTTTACACACACAAAATTCCACATACAGCTTTGTGAGATTTTGTGCTTTTGTGTAGTTAGAGTGAAACACTACAGAAACACACTAAATCTTAGAAAGCTGCACAAATATTATTTTATTTTATTTTTATATGAAAGCTAAATTTAAAACTTCCTAGCCTAAAACTTAGACCTAGCCTTTAAATGGTTAGGTCTAAAAAAGAACAACTAAACCCCTCATCCCCACCCCAATTAACTATTTTTTTAAAGCTCCCAAAGGGGAAAAAAACTTACCCAATAGAACAGGGGTCTCCAACCTTGGCAACTTTAAGACTTGTAGACTTCAACTCCCAGAATTCCTCAGCCAGCTTTGCTTTGCTGGCTGAATAATTCTGGGAGTTGAAGTCTACAACTCCCTGCCTGCTTGATTGCAGGCAGGGAGATTTAGTTGCTTGCTGATGCAATGGATTGCAGGCAAGGCAAGGCAAGGGTTGCGGCTAGCAGCTAAGGTAAGCAAGCTGGAGGGGGGGTGGGGATTTTTGCTAGTACCAATTAGCAGGCAAAAATTAGCAGCTGGGATGGCCAGCGTTGTGTAAAAGGAAAGTTTTTCCCTTTTACACAGGGCTTGCATGTAACTCAGCTGATTAGCGGCAACTCAGCAGGCAATTCAGCTTGGCTCCTTAGAGCCATTTAAGGCTCGTCAAAGCGTTTCAGGCTGGTCTGCCTGGTTCCAGGAGACCGACACCCGGCGTATAAGACAACCCCCGACTTTTGAGAAGATTTTTGTGTGTTAGAAAGTCATCTTATACGCCGGAAAATACGGTAGTACAAGTAAGATGGTTCTATTAAGTGTTTCATTTGAGCTGCTTTTGACTCCTGTCTTTTCTGCCATGGCTCCTACCCGGTGGAACATCAGTCACCCCCCATCCACCCCACTCATGCTGGTCCCAACCTGTTGGCCTTCCAGAAGACCATCAAAACATGATTTTTGCTAATGAGTTTCAAGATCCCATGATAGAATGAAGCCTGTTAGATGATGTTAACTGATGTGCTCTTTGTATGTTTTGCAGCCATTCTGTCTTTTAGGGACTTTTTAGTTGTGGTTTTTAATAAGTTTTAAAAATAAGTTGTCATATATGAGTTGCTACACAAGTCACTATGTGAGATAGACGACTTATATAATCCATCTAGCCTTTTGAAAAATCCTGAAGACTTGGCTCCCCCCCCCCCCCCCTTAAGCATTGGAATAGGATGAAGTGACTACATGTCAGAAGTTTGGTTTGGTGCCAGGTTTTTGTTTTTAACATTTAAGGTTTTAATGTTCTTTAATTCTTGATTGGGAGCCATCCTCAGTTTGGTCTAAGATAGGCAGCTATATAACCATTTTAAATAAATAGTGAAGAATAAAATAGGCAAAAGGTGATATTTTAAAATGCACCCATGCTAAATTTATAGTACTCATTGGTCGGTCGTATGTTCAGAAGCAAGCCCTTCAATGCAATACTCCCAGTCTTCCAGAAGATTACACAAATGTGAGATGGGCAGTATATAAATGTAATGCATGTCTTGAGTTGTTAGTGTGCTTGTTGAGGTGTGTTGTTTCTTCAACTCCATGACATCTTAAGAGAACACATGCACAGGCTTAGAAATTATTCTTTCCTTAGAAATCTTATTCCACAAAGTCTCTGTCAAATAATGCCATGAAATTTTAATTAGATGGGGCTGATATGGGGATATTTCTTTAATAATAAATCACATTTTGATATCTTTAATCCGTTTGCAGTCCTCTTCCTAACTCCAAGAAATACGAATGGAAGCAAGGGCTTAATACCAACATGGCTGCAAGTATAAACTTTTACCTTCATTATCTCCTGTCAGCCACCACGCTGGTTAAATCTCATTACTAGAGGTTGTGTCAGCATCCAGCTACACTACTAAGTGTGAAATATTGGAATAGGATCCCCCATTTTGTCCAATCACAATAGCCCCTTGCCTGAGGAATACACCAGCAGTCCTTGTTTAATAATCACAATTGGGGTCAGCAGCTCGGTCATTAAGCAAGGTGAAATGGACTACTTATTTTACTTTCGCTTTTCTTTGCTTTACATGCAAAGGTTGTAAATGTCAGGACTGGTCACAAAATTACTTTTTCATCGTCGTAACTGAATGGTTGCTGTGTAAGATGGTCGCTAAACAAGGGCTGCCTATGCTCTTTACATTATATTGCTAGGGAAGTAATAGGCATGGCTTGGCTACTGTGCATTTGGGAGGTGTTGTTTTTGTCAGATCTCAGATGATGCAAGTTCAGTAACAAAGATTTGTTACTTTGGCAATTTGGTATCTCCCAATTTGTCTTGGTGGAGTTATTTGAATCGAAGTTGGCTGTTGTTCCATTTTTTTATCTAAGTTAGAAGTTTATACAATACATGGCCCTGATGTGTTGCATATAACTTCTGTTTCACTACATGATCACTTTACCCTATACTCGGTTAGTTAAACATGCTACGTGGGCAAGGCAACAAGCAAATGGGGACTGCAGAGGAAGGAGGAGTTGTGAGTTATAGAATTTTCATAAGCTCTCAGATTGTGAACTATAGTTCCCATGATGGTGCAGGAAACTCTTCGGGATGCAAAGCAGATACTGAACATGTATTCATGTTTTGTCAGGCACCAGACCACCTCTTGGAGATCAGATCCCAAATGCTGCACGACTAAAATCTTCAGGTTAAATTGGACATTATAATGATTTACCAAAGGACTGGGTGGATTTTTTCCTCCCTCCCACTATATTTTCAAACTTGTGAAAAAGAACCGGCAGGAAAGGCAGCCAGCAAACAAAGCGTTCTTATCAGTTTGACAGCTAAGAACGTTAGTTTTTTTAAAATTCCACTCTGCAGCCTACCACAGGGGCTTATTGGAGAATGGAGGCCAACAATATATGCATCCTCTTTTAACCGTCTCTTGCTCCGTTTCTTTTTCAGAAGGAATTTGATGGCTTTGACGGTGCTGCCCTCTTGTGGAACTTGGAGACTTCCAATTCCTTGGAGCTTAATGGAGATCTAATGACAGGAAACTATGAGTTGGAGCCTGATCTTACAGCAGAACTTTTGGAGCAACTGGGCCAGGAGCCCCCAGGGCCAGCGGAGTCCGATTCTAGCCATGGCTCTCCTACACAGACAGGCACAGATGATGACGAGGGGATGTCTACTAGCCGGAAGAGACGGCAGAGCGGCCAGCCTCATGGGGGCAAGAGACAGCGGGGCAGAGAACGGGAGCAGCAGAATGAGCGCAGAGTGGCTGAGCTGACAGCACACAATGAACATCTCCAGCAGGAAATACAGCGCTTGACTGCTGAGGTGGAAGCTACCCGAGCGGCGCTCATCCAGCGGATGGTGAGCCTAAAGACATGATGGGGTCCTGGGACATTTTCTTCACTGAAATTATTTCTCCTTGCTATGGACTGAAGTGTGCGGGGCTTCATCCTTTCCAGATTGAGTGACTGTGCAGCATGCCGAAAGGGGGAGGCACTTGTCAACACTTTAAAAAGCACATCAGTGCCCTGTGTCACTTTACACGTTCTTTCTCTGAGTAGCCAAGTGGACTTCCCTTGCAGAACTGTACTCTGTGTGGCCCAGATATTTTAGGCAAAGAGGAGATCCCTGACTTTCCTAGAGACTGACTGTGGTAGTTATGGAACTGACTTGTTTTTTTTTTTTTTTTTTAATAATTATATCTGTTCTCGTCTTTGCCAGGCCATTGCAGGGAGGAATGTCTGCATGTCTCGTTCTGTACATCAATGCTTTGTGCTTGTATAAAGAGCAATAAAGTATTTATTTTGTCCTGTGTAATCCCAACAATCTGAAAGTTCTGGAACTGTTCATGGGAGTCACAAAAAGACTAATAAAAGGAGAAACTTAAATGGGATCACAGTTGCTAGCAATTGTCACAAAACCAAATGAACCTGAGATATCTTGATTGCAATCACAGCTCCGCCGGTCACTTTTTCTGTTTCCCTTTTCCTTCTACCACATGGTGCTGCTTCTGCAGTTCCACCAACTCTGAGACCATGGCATCCACTTGCTCTTTTCTGGCACCCTGGGCCTTTGTGTGTTTTACGTGGTTACCCTAGATAACAAAACTGCAGTCAGTATATGGCAACCTTGTTCAAGAGGACATTCCAAGTTAAAAACAACAAAAGCTAAGATTTCCCTGGAAATTCAGACAGCATGTGTTCCTTTAATAACTTCTTTAAAAAATTTAACTATTGTAGTTTCAAAAAAAAAGGGAAACAAAAATAATACTGGTAGAAAAGCAGGCTTGTATGGAAAATGCTATATTTTATATATTGTATGATGAATGTTTAAGGGAAATACGTATGTCTAGCCTAACAAAGGATTAGGGTATCATGATAACTGTCTTCCAGTTGTCAATGTATGACAATTGAGCCCAAAATTTATGTTGCTAAGTGAAAAATTTGTTAAGTGAGTTTTGCCCCATTTTATGACTTGACTTGCCATATTTCTTAAGTGAATCACTGCAGTTGTTAGTTAATAACACAGTTATTGAATGGATCTAGGTTTTTTCCATTGACCTTGACTGTCAGAAGGGGATCACATGACTCCGGGACACTGCAAACCGTCATAAATATGAGTCAGTTGTCCAGTATCTGAATGTAAATCAGATGACCATGGGGATGCTGCAACAGTCATAAGTGTGAAAAATGGTCATAGGTCATTTTTTCCAGTCTTGTAGAATTTTGATTGCTAGGGTCACCGGGCATCAGAGAACAAAATGTGGGTATTCTCACAAAACAGCTACCATGGTAGGAATAGCTAAGTTTCAGAGCATCTGTTTAACCAGAGCATGCTAATGTGTAAACTACAAATTTACAAGTCGGATTGGTTGGAGTCATGCTACATGCTCAGTCCAAAGAAGCAAACCTCTTATTAGTATGTTGTGCAAATTCGTCATACTGGAACTAGAAAAAAGCTTGCTTTTTAACCCTGACCCTAAGCTTAATGATAACTACACTTGCTGCTAACCTGATCCCCAACATTTCAAAATCCAGTCTTACCCGTTTATCTCCTTCCTGATGTTCCTTCTCTCCCAACGTTTTCTGGATATTTGCAGCTTTTTGCTAGAAGCCAAAGAAGATAAAAATTATTAAATTGAGCCACACCTCTCAACTTTTTAACATACCTTACTCATACCATGCTTCTAAGCTCTCCAAATCAGATTATGCTTATTGACAAGAAGGGAAAACAATAATTACAATACAGCTAATTTCAGGAAATGGAGAAAAAGGGCATGCACTACTGGTTAAGCACCATCCATAAAAGGAATACTATGGTGTCACAATAAAGGCAAAGACAAAGGACTGGTGTGTGATTGTAGCAACCTTAACATTTTTGGGAAGAGGGATGAACTTGCAATACAGGCTACAAAGGAATGGTTATCATGGTTAATGAGTCATAGGTACATGCTTCTTGGAGGAAGGATTCAAGTTATATTATGGCTAGAGCACTTCAGGAATTCATACAAGGATTTGATACTCTGGTGGAAGTCTAGAATCTAAAGGATGCTTGTGGAGAGCCAATAATAATAATTCATTAAATGTATATGTTGCCCGATTCCCAGTGATTCTGGGAAACTTATAAATTGTTTAAAACAAGAACAAACAACAAAAAGATAAAAATAGTAGGGCGACAAACTGGGTAGGAGGAAAGGAAAACAATCTGGGTTAAAGGGAAACTTCAGTCATCCTCACACCAAAGCCCTGGGTGAAGGACCTTCAAAACACCAGCAGGGTAGGGGCCATTTGTATTTCCCAGGAGTTAGGTGCTCTTACAGATCCAGGATTCCAATAGATGGTATTGCTTAACTGAAGGAACCTGGAGTGTGCCAGCCCAACCAGATCAGATTGGCCAGGCAGATATTGTGTACCCCCCAAGTACCTAGACCCTCTATCACAAAATGCTCCCCGGTTAACAAATTTTACCTTTGGCTTCAATGGGAAGTCTTCAGACTGGAAAAGAGGAGAAGGGAACCAGAGAAAAACCAGAAAGAGGGAGGAATAGTTAGGTGCTACAGCAGTATCTAAACCAGATTGCCCAGCAAAGAAGAGGAGGAGGTGGAGGAGGAGAAGGACACAACAGCTACAGGAGAGATTTACTAATATCTTGAGTTGCAACAGTTCATTTAATGACAGTTCAAAGTTACGCATTAATCCCCTCAAATATTTAAGACACAGTCCTGAAATTACGAATACTGCAGTACCATGGCAGTCATTCACCCTTATGAACGACCGCAGAGGCACTGCAACATTCAAACTGCCTATTCCCCCCGTCCACTCCCCACAGTTGCTTCCCTTCTCCCATCCTGCTGTGCCAGACTCACTTGCCTTGCAAAAATTTCTGTGTCTCCTCTCTGCTACGGTTTCTTTGAGAGCAGGATGATTTCGCTTCCAGCATCCAATTGGCTTGCAAACGCTTTTCACGTGCTGAGAGTGAAATGTTCTGGGGGCTGTAATCTCATGCGACTTCAGGCTGCCATTTTCTGCTAAAGCGAATGTGTGCCTAAAGTCGCACGAGATCACGGCGCCCAGAAGCTTCCAGTCTCCGCGCAAAGTATTTGCAAGCCGACGGGACACTTTGAGGCAGCAAAATCCCGCTGTCTCAAAGCATGTTTTTGCATGGAGACTGGAAGCTTCTGGGCACCATGATTTTGCATGGCAGAGAGGCTAGAAAGGAGACAGCTCGCTAGATCTCCGCAAGGTAAGTGACCCGGTACAGCAGGATGGGAGGAGGAAAGCAATTGTGAAAAGCATGAGGTATTCTCAGTGGGTTGGGGGAGGACTTGGGTGGTCTTAAGCAGGTGGTCTGTTCCATCAGTAGATCCCCCAAGGCCTTCCCCACCCTGAGATAGCTCATGTGCACTTAACGACCTGTGCATTCAATTACCAAATATGTGGGCGAAAGCAGGGAGTTTTCATGTTCATTTTACGTGATTCACGCCAACGAATCCTCAGGTTACAAATGTAATTGGCAGGCTCCATTACATTTGTAACACGAGGAATACCTGTACTTGGGGCACACAGCCCATCCCAACCCAGTCAACAGCATCAATGTAAAATACTGTAAACAGAAAACTTAAACCACAGATGCAGAAAAGTATGAGGGGGCCCAAAGTAGGAGAACTGGCTGGCAAAGTAAATTGCAATACTTCTTTTCCATCATTCTGAAAATAAAATACACTTTTAAAGAATATCTCAGTGTACGTTTCCCCAAATGTTTTCAGAGTATGAAAGAAATGCCCACCAGCACAGGAGCTGATCAATCAGTTTATACCAGAAAGGAAGCTCCCCATAGTGTTTTGCAGGTAATGAGTAATTTTCTCTGCAGCAAAGAAAAGAGTAATGAAATTATCACTACAAATCTAAAATTCATAAGACTAAAGATGAATGTAAGATTTGGGGAGAAATAAATTAACAACAGCTAACACCTGTAAGTATTTTAAAACTTGTGTGTTTTGTGCCATTTTTTAAAAACAAGATCTTTTAAGTATACTCATATACAGTGAAACCTAACTATCCAGACCTCAATGGGAAGGATCAAATTCTGCTTCATTATAATGTTGTCATCACAAAATGACACCAATTGTGTAAATGATGCAATCTGTGACATATGATTGGCCATCTCCTCCCCCAACCAGTTCATTAAAATGAGGCTTTGCTGTATGTCTGATTCCCTACCATAAGACTGTGGAAGGCACACCATAAATGGATAGATCTGCTTTTCCCTTGGTTAGAGATGCTGGAATGTGGGGCGTAGCAAGATCCTCTGTGTGAATGGGCACCTCTGCTGCTGCTCAATTTTCTCATTTCGGTGACATATGAACAATCCCTCTCAATTCTTTGTTCCCAGTCACCGGATGGCAATGACAGCACTACAACTCAGCAATTATGAAGTGAAACGAGAAGTCGAGGCCACTGGTAACGCGAGGAGAATATCTGCATTTTACAAAGAGGATGTGATTTCATCCTTGGTTTTTTTCAGTAACTATGATGCATGAGTTAGGAAGAATTGTAGAGGAGGCAGGCGTACAACCTAGCAATCGACAACGAAGCTTTCCTTTGTGGGGACGGGTTGTGCATTTGGTTCTCGACCACACAGCAGCTTTAAGTGCACCCTGCTTGTCAGGTTTTCTCCCACATCGTGTAGAGAACAGGGGCATCTGACTACTGATCTCCTGGCTCATAAACTTGTGAGGTACAGCGAAAACATCCCAGCTCTTTTAAGGAGCCTCAGAAGAGGTGTAGAGATGTCTCCTCTCATTGTCAAAGGCTTACAAAGAAGTTTGGATGAATCGGTTCATTCCGCCATTTCTTACCTGTCCTCCACTGAAACGCTTCCTCAAGTTTTCAATTTGTTCAGCCTCCAACTTTTGGAACAAAGGAGTCACCTGAAATGAAATGCAGAAGAACATGAAAAATCTCAGAGGGGGGGGGGGGGCTTGTGGCCTAATTACATAAAGGGCTATATGCTTTCTATAGGTTTATCATCCGAGTGCTGTATCCGGTCTCCTCATTCACATAGTTGCATGTAAATGTTTGGAATTCTGTGGACAGTATCTGATAAAGGTACAAAAGGGTGGATGGGCAGCATGTCATAACTTAAGTTCCCAACAGTTTCACTTCAGATTAATATCAAACAATGTATATAAATTATATTTCACAGGATCACATATTCACCCAGATTAAAGATTACTGGATGCCACTGAGACTTGGAGGGGTGTGTGTGTGTGTGTGGATTTAAATCAGGGATCTCCAAACTCCTCAGCTCATCGATCCCTTCTTAAGGTTTTCAGAATGTTCATCATCCCCAACTAGGCCTAATGGTTAAGGCGCCAGGCTAGACAGCAGGAGACTATGAGTTCAAATTCCACCTTAGGTGTGAAAGCCAGCTGGGTGACCTGGGGGTGTGTGTGTGTCACCTTTGGGAGGAAGGTGTGTTGGATATGTTCATTGCTTTGGGCTATTTGTAGAAATAAAGGCGGGATACAAATAAATAAATATGAAAACAATTTAATAAATACTGCTTTAACTAATAGTATTGTGATAAAAACATCAACCCCTTTGATAGTCCCCTTGACCCTCAGGCTCAATAGTGACCACTCTGGAGAACTTGATAGCCACATTAACCAATGAACGAAACTTCGAGACCATGAAATTCTTATACAAATGGTCTTTCTTTTCTTTTCTTTTCTTTTCTTTTTTTCTTTCTTTCTTTCTTTCTTTCATCTATCTATCTATCTATCTATCTATCTATCTATCTATCTATCTATCTATCTATCTATCTATCTATCTATCTATCTATCTATTATGGAATAATATTTCTTACATGAATCCTAACTGCATCTAAGCTGGTATTATTTATCCCTTTTTTGGGTATTTGGAAGAATTGGCCCTTAACACTGCTTCCATCACCTACCACATGGCTTCCATCCCACAGCACATACCGTGCCAATTTGATGTCCAGCCGGCAAAGTGCAGACGAAGTCATTGGTCACAACATTAAAGCTGGATGCAATGCACAACTGGTCCTGGATTGTAGCGCTCACATTGGGCATATAAGGTTGCAATACAACTGATAGCAAGCTTGCAATGTTTATAGCTACCCCTATCACAGTGCTTGCCCGTTTTCTAGGAAGAAGAAAAAAAACATCTCTAAGAAATTAAAAAAATACAACAGCAAAGCCAAAAAATGGTGCAACATCCAATAGGCAACACTGAAGGTTTGGTCTAGTCCTTAGCCATGAAACCTGGCTGGGTGATCTTGGGACAGTCACTGTTCCTGTTGTTGTTGCGTGGAAATTAGGAGGAAAGTTCATTGTTCATTGCCTTGAGTTATTTCTAAAAACAATCAGGCAGGATACAAATTTAAAAAATCAATATTTAAATAAATATCTGAAAATAAAACCCAGCTCATAGGAATAAAGGCAGAGAAGCTAATGCATTTTTCTCCCCAAACAACTAATCTAATTCAAAAAAGCTATATCCCAAAGTTGGGAGGAGAATTCCCTTAGTTGGTTCTGCTTGAAGCAGACCATCACAAAATAGCATTTGCCCAGGATCAGACACTCACTTATCTGCATCATTGCCTTTGATGCATTTCCAGGGCTCATTGACCTGAAGGTACTGGTTGCCATGGCGAGCAATATTCAAGATGCTGCGTAAGGCATCACGAATCCTATGAGAGAGAGAGAAAAAAAACAAGAGATAAGTTGTTAAAGTAGCAGAGGTACAACAGGTACTCCCTGTTGCTGAGAAATAGTTGGCAAAACTGAGCAGCTCTCCCATGCAAACATTCCAGTAAAATTTATTGGTCTTCTTTCAAATTCTCAGGCAGCCACTTAGAACATGTTGTCTTGGACATTTCTGGTCAGGCAAACTAATAAAGAATATATAAATTATGTTCAATGTTTTAAATTTTGAACTACTAATAAAAAAAAGTAAATTAATCATAATCTCATCTGAAGTTTTCAAGATTATGAAACCAACATTCACAAACATTTAGATATTCAGTGTCTAATATCTTCAGTGAATATCTTTAGATATTTACTGAACGTGTTGCTACGTCACACATTCAGAGCCAATCTGGGACAATCTATAGCTCAGATGACTCCCCACAAACAGAGAGGATAGAAACGAGTCTTCCATTTTTCTCAGAACTTCTACCACTGCAGTTATTTGTGCATATCTTTCAGGAAAGTTTTTTTTCTAAGATACAGGTTACACAGCTCCTAGAGTTAGGAGATTTCCAGGACGTACTTGACCTTCTCCAACAACTGGTTGTATTGCCGCAGCTCCAAAGTGATGTGAGCCAACAAGCGCTTGTCATCCTGGGTTAAGTCCATTGCAGGGACGCAACCCCCAAAGAATTTGCACACGAAAGTCCCTGCTCTGAAAAAGGAAGCAAAGACAAGGAAGAGTGCTAAGAGGATACATTAAAGTTTGGTGCATTAGAAGTTTACAGAAAGCTAGATTCATTCTCATCTTTTATTTCCCATCTGAGCAACTCCTAGACTACTCATTTGGGCAACTCCCAGACAATCCAATAATGAAAGATTCTACACACGGATGACTTGATCCATTGGTTACTTGACACTGCCTAATCCACATTCTGTAGGTAACAGTTATGGGCTTGTTCTGGTACATCTGGATCTGTCACTCCAAAAAAAGGATTTACTACAAACAGAGATTTAACTAGTATGACACTCCACAGCAAAGTGCTTCCTCTCCCCCCTCCTATTTCTTTTTTTTCCAAATGCCTCCACCTAATAAATTCTTGCACTAGCCAAAGTAAATTTTCTTTTTCCTCTTTGGGATTGACCATCTGAAACTTGATTTCTCCTTTTCATCCTCAACACATTAAGTTTAGACAAACAGCAATGTCTAAATGTAACTCCTATGAGCAACACAATGATTGCTGAATGTCTATGGAGATTCTCAGTCATCCAGGTCATGGTTGTCCCAAAGGTGCTTTTTAAAGAGGTAACTGGAGTTTCTGGTTTTTCTTTGAAGACGTTTAGCTTTGATTGAAATCAGTCAGAGCTGAAGAAGCTTCTTGGATGAGAAGTGAAATGTCTTCAAAGAAAAACCAGAGAGTCCAGTTGCCTCTTGAAAAAGCACCTTTGGGACAATGATTGGTGTTTTGCAAAATTGTCTCTCGAAATTTTCAAAGAATGCCCTAAATTTTATAACGTCACTACATCTTCTGAATTTTCAACAATCTCATACATGAACACCAAACTATCACACAATACAACTTTGCCCACGAATGGTTGCTAATATGTCTTCTTGTTAGGGGATGGTTTTGTGTTATTCATTTTATTGACCAACATAAAATTCTATCCATCTATGTGAGATGTTGATGTTCTTCAGAATTAAAGAACCACATTGGTCATTGCACACAAGGTATGAAATGAGCCCAAAAAAGTTACTGACCTGAAGACACAGTAAAAGGATGGAAAAAATAATCCTCCTTCACACACACACACAGGGTATTTTCAATTTCAACCCTTCTTCCTATTGTGCTACTTCACTCCTCATTCTAACTCTAGGCTGGCCTTTGCAGTTAGCTAATAAATAGTTTGCCTGAATCTGATTTTTTTTAAAAAAATACTGCTCTTTAGCTCTGTACTCAAAACATTGTTGTACTGAATTTACACTATGGATCCATTCTTCTCTTGCCCAGATTTACCTATTGATAAAATTGCCAAGGGTGTTTAGCAGCTCTGAGTTGTTTTTGATCATGAGATCATTCCAAGAGAAAGCACTGTCTTGACTCTCTGGCCGCAAGTAGAGCAGGTAAAAGCGCCAGATGTCTGCAGGAATGCCTGTGTCCTTGGCCATATCGCCAAAAACTCCCACACCACGGCTTTTGGAGAATTTGCCATCCTCATAGTTCAAATATTCTACAGGGGAAAAAAAGAGGGCAAAGTTAGGAACTCCATCAGGGTTTCTCTGTTGAAGAAAGGGAATGCAATTGGTCAACTTTTGGTTCTAAGGAACCCAACAAGACTAGAAACCAGGAATGAAAAATGATTGCTGTGGTTAATTCTCTCCCCCCAGAAATTACCTGTTGCAATTAGATGGTTGACCAGAGTATAATTATCACCAGTGCCCAGCAAAGAGCAAGGAAACACAACACTGTGGAAGGGAACATTATCCTTGGCCATGAAGTTATAAAGCTGAATCTGAAGGGAAAGAAGAAAGAATGAAAATATGGCGTAAGAGCCACGGCCGTGCAGTGGTTAGAGTGCAGTATTGCAGGCTACTTCTGCTGCCTGCCGGCTGCCTGCAACTGGGCAGTTCAAATCTCACCAGGCTCAAAGTTGACTCAGCCTTCCATCCTTCCAAGGTCAGTAAAATGAGGACCCAGATTGTTGGGGGCAATAGGCTGACATTGTAAACCGCTTAGAGAGGGCTGTAAAGCACTATAAAGCGGTACGTAAGTCTAAGTGCTATTGCTATAAGGCACACTTCTACCTCAACCTTCTGACAACTCCCACTCATCCTTTGTAGATTCAAATGACTAATGATTGTGACAGCATATTATCATGATTAATTTTTTTAAAAAATACAGACTTAGGAAGCTACAGACTTCATGATAATCTCATGAAATTTGCTAAGGTGAATTGAAGAATTTAAGAAGAATTTTGGTTCTTAAGTAGCGAGTGTGTTTAATACTCAGAAGAGCTTATGTGCTAGAAAGATGGAAGTTTGCCTATTTTTCTGCCACAAAATTATTTATATTATACATATTAACAGAGATATATGTGAATACAGAAAATTTCATAACGATATATTCTTTCATATTACAAATAAAAAAGGTAAAGTATTATAAATATTGTAAAGATGTATTCATAGTACTATACATATAAATATATATTATGATATAAAGAAAGGAATCAGCTTTCAGAAGGAAGTGACTGGATCAGCCCACCTGTTCTGGGTTCTTCCACCATTTCTCCCACTGGTCAGTATAATTAGCTGTGATGGACAGATAGCCAATTGGAGCGTCAAACCAAACATAGAATACCTATTAAAAGTAGGGAAGGGTTACACATAGAGATAGACCCTCAGAGAACAGAAAAAGAAGTATCTGCATAAGCAGTTGAGATTTGGGCTTCATACTATACCACTTGTACATCTCTTGGCCATTAATTACAAGTAATCCTTGAGTTACGAATGTAATGGAGCCTGCCCATTCCACTCATAACCCCAAGGATTCATGGGGTGAATCTCGTTCTTGAATGGGATCACTCCCTCCTTTCACCCAGTGGTGGGTTATTCCCGGTTCACACCGGTTCGCAAGAACTGGTAGTAAAAATTTCTAGTAGTTTGGAGAACCGGTAATAACATTGGCTGGCCACACCCCCGAACTGGTCCCCGGCCTGGTTGCCATTCGCTTACCCTGCCCACCCCATTAGAGGCTTTTTTTAAAAAACTTTTAAAAGCATTTTTTCTACAACCACTTCAGCCGAAAAAATGCTTTTAAAGTTTTAAAAAAAAGCCTCTGATGATCGCGCGGCTCAGCTGGGATCGTCAGAGGCCTTTAAAAGCATTTTTTCTACAATCTCTTCAGCAGAAAAAAAAAGTCTTTAAAAGCCTCTGGCAAGCCCACCTGAGTTGCCTGATCGTCAGAGGCTTCTAAAAGCACTTTTTTCTGCAACCTCTTAAGGTTGTAGAAAAAATGCTTTTAAAAGTTAAAAAAAAAAAAGTTGGCCACGCCCACCATCACATAACCCCCCCCCACCAAGCCATGCCCACAAAATAAGCCACACCCACAGAACTGGTAGTAAAAAAAGATTATTACCCCCTGCTTTTGCCCACACGTTCGCTAATTGAATGTGTGGTTCATTAAGTGCACATGAGATATTTCAGGTGGGGAAGGCCATGGGGGGCCTAGTGATGGAACAGGCCACCTGATTAAGACCATCTAAGGCCTCCCCGACCCACTGAAATATGCTTCCCACACAATTGCTCCCCCCTTTTCCCCCCACCAACCTGCCACGCTGGGTCAATTACTGTGCGAAGATCTAGCAAGCTGTCTCCTCTCCAGCCTCTCAGCCATACGTGCCCCACTGGAGCTCTATTTAGGCCTGCATAGGCCTTGCAAGGCACTTTGCAGGCCAAAATGGAGGTTCAGGGAGGCGTTCCTAAACATTAGGGGGTGCTGATCGCATAACTTTGAAAGTTCGTTAAGGGAACGCTCATAACCCGGGGATTACCAGTACCATATTTTCTGAGAGAAGATGATGATTCCCAATTAAAACAAAGAAAAATACATATAGAGTTTATGGACAGAGGTGGCTCTTCACCCACAGACTTCACAAGTTTCTAGACTCTGCATTCTCAGTGAGGCAGAAGCCAGTTCTCCCTTTCAATAGCATATGCCTCTAGTTTGAAAGAAAAATAAGACAATGCACAAGTGTACAGTACACTTCCAGCTTAAGGGTAATGACTGGGGGTGCCTTATAATGAATTCACATTATGGTATTATTGCTCCCACAGAGATTGTTGCCCTTATTTCAAAATAGATGTTCTATACCGGGGTAGTCAACCTTTTTATACCTACTGCCCACTTTTGTATCTCTGTTAGTAGTAAAATTTTCTAACTGCCCACCGGTTCCACAGTAATGGTGATTTATAAAGTAGGGACAAAACCCCTACCGCCCACCATGAAAGCTGGAATGCCCACTAGTGGGTGGTAAGGACCAGGTTGATTACCACTGTTCTATACAGACCTTCAATTCTCTAGACCACAAGTGTCAAACTCGCCGCATCCTACTGTCATCACATGATGTATCGCGGTGTTTTTCCCTTTGCAGAGCTCTGGTGGGTGTGGCCTGCATGTGATGCATTGGCCAGTAGGCCACCAGTTTGACACCTCTGCTCTAAACTATAATTTACATACTGTA
This sequence comes from Masticophis lateralis, assembly GCA_030761175.1. NCBI lineage: Eukaryota > Metazoa > Chordata > Lepidosauria > Squamata > Colubridae > Masticophis > Masticophis lateralis. The sequence continues at coordinate 150,796,483 of JAUDYJ010000002.1, forward strand.
ACTATGGTTTGCTAGATAGGGCTTGTGTGAACTTTATTTCCAAGCTATGCACATTTTATGTCTAACAGTGTGACATTCAATCACACAAAAAATGTCTCTGTCTCATTCCTCACCTTCTCACGGAAGCCATCAAGTGGAACTGGTGTGCCCCACTTCAAGTCACGAGTGATGCAACGTGGTTTGAGGCCATCCCGAATCCAGGAGCGGGCGATGTATTTTGAGTTGGGGGTCCAATCCCCACTGGACTGGGACACAGCCAACCATTTCTCCAGACTCTCTTCTAACTAGTTGTTGAGAGGTTAAAAAAAATAAACAGGATTTCTGGCTATGATATTTCAGGATGTAGCATGTGCCATGATGATACAAGTGCTAGGCAAATAATATCACATCTCTGCTTAAATCAATTTTAACATTTTCTCTTTTGTACTTCTAATGCTTATATACTACTCAGAGTAACAAGTAAAATAAAAAAAATAGCATTTAAAGATAAACATATCCTTATACATAAAAAACATTATATGCTCAGTTGTGGCAAATACAGTATTTGAGTATCTAATAGAAGGTATTATCAAAAATGTATCAGAAAAGATATATTTTGTAGAGAGGATAGGACAGAAAATTTTAATCCTTTTCTGTTCCTTTACCCTTTAAAATCTCCCAAATATAAGGTTGATTTTTCATAGTTGTCAGAACCTTTCTAAGGCTTGAGACACCAATTTTGTGCCCCAATGCAAAACATCATTGGCATCCTTCAGTCTCAAGAGACTATGGTATCGTGCTCTGGAAAGAGGTCCTAAAACAGCATCTAGTGTGACTAAAAAGGCCAATTCGAGAGTGGCAATCCCTTCCACACTGAGGACAGATACATTCTGTCCCCTGCCCAGCCCCCAGATTTCTCTCGTTCCGGGACTGCCTCTCTGCCTCAGCCTGCCAAACAAGTGTCTCTTGGAATTGGAGAAGGCCATGCTACGTCTTTAGCCTCCAAGCTGAACAATCGGAGGTCAAGGTTTCCCAGTTGTTAATGCCCATTCCCAGGGCCTTCAGGTCCCTCTTACAGATATCCTTATATCGCAGCTGTGGTCTCCCTCTGAGGCACTATCCCTGCACTAATTCTCCATACAGGAGATCTTCTGGAATCCAACCATCAGCCATTCTCACAACATGCCCCAGCCAGCGTAGACGTCGCTGTTTCAATAGTGTATACATGCTAGAAATTCCAGCACATTCGAAGACTGCGCTATTTGGAATTTTGTCCTGCCAGGTGATGCCAAGAATTCGTCGGAGAGGGTGTAGAGGGTCCAAGATTCCCTTGTGCCCCAATGCAAAACAAACTAGAACTATATATTACACAAAAAACAAAATTGGATCCAAAAACCAAATATAGTACTGCTCCACCTTCCAAAGGGTCACAGAAGTAATTAGTAACTATTTTAGCTACTTCTCTTCAGTTTCTTATATGGAATACTGAATTAGAAGCCACTATTAATTCTTCCAACGTATCTTTTATTGAACCATGTCATATGTTCATTGAATATATTTTTCAAAATGTGTATACTGAATGAACAAATATTTGAATGAATCCAGCTGAAGAGTTCAGCCCTACTATTCCAGCAATGTGGCAACTGACCACATCCCTCATGCTAACCACAGCATCTCTTGCAAGATAGCACATTTAAGAGTCCAGTGTGTTGGAAATTTTTGGTCTTAGTAATCATTTACCTTCTGATGAACATGGCTATGGACAACTGCTTGGCTCAATTTGGCTTCTACTTATGAAACAATACATGCTTGATCCTCCATCCTTTCTAATCTCTTTCCAATCTCCATTTAGACATTAAACTTAGGCTTCTAGGTGTATTTGGATTTTACAATATCATGCAAAGTGGTATTTTACCCAGCTAATTTGTTTCATTCAATGTCTTTCTTTTTATTATTTATTCATCCTTTCAATAAGTACACCTATCTGCTCAATTCTAGAGTTCATTTTCTTGTTCTGAAGAAGAACGCCTCTATCTGATCTGGATTCAATCTAAGTTTTTTAACAGCTTATCACTGCCATACATGCTAATTCAAAGAATCACAGAATGCTGCCTTCTAAAGACGGAAGAAGGAGGCTCACCTTGGGTAGATCCAAGAAGAGGTGCTGGGAAGATTTCACCACAGGGGTTCCTTGGCAGACTTTGCATACTGGTTTCTGTCAGAAGAGAAAGAAGAACGCATCACGAAATAATTTATTCATCCAATTATCTAAATGGAATCACCACATTTCACAGCAATATAGCTCTACAGCTAAAGAAAAAAGCCAACTATCTAGAACAAAGATCATGCTACACAGAGATTGCTCACATCAAACAAAGCAATATTTTGTAGTTAGGCCCATGGATAGAATGGATATTGTTAAGAAAGGAAGAGCAAAAGGAAATGACATTTTGTTTTAAAATCCTGGAATTGGGAGCAGCCCAACATAAGCATGTCTCTCTTGTATGTCTGCATGTCTCTCTTGTATGTCTCTCTTGTCTTGTTGTATACTTCTTATTGCAACATTTTAAGTACAATCTTAAATACATTTCTTGCGCATAGATAAACTTGAAGTTAAATGGCCAATGCAAACAAAAGAGGTTATTAAATATGACAACAAGGGAACATCCTGATGGGCTTCAGCAGTAAGAAAAGATAGCTATTAGTAATAAATAAGGATAATGTTAAACAAAAGAGTCATAATACCTGTCAAGCTATAGGCCCTTAAACCAGTTTTGACAAGTGTACAAAATTCAGATACTGCCTGTTGGGTCAATTTTAACTGAGCTCCTGCTAAGAGACATAACCTCTTAAGTATCTCTTAAGAGAAGGATCCAGTAATGTTTAGGAAGTGTTAAAGTAATAGTGAAATATCAGGGAAGGAAAATCAAGTGAAGAATAATAATAAGAAAGATAAATATGGATTATGATTTTCCTTTTGTAAAACTATAGGTGACCATGAAGAAATACATCAATATAAGCAATGCAGCAAATAACAGAAAAAGGGAAACAAGGGAAAAATATGAGGATGTTCTTCTTAAAGCTACAGTAGCAAAAATAAAATCCAAGAAATCTAATAAAGTAAAAGACTCAAAAATATAACATTTCCACAAGAGTGGTAATATCTCAGAACCTGGAGATAGTTTGGACCTCACTGTGAATAAAAGTAACCGTATTTACTGTATTGCAAGGTCTGAAGATTTAAGATACATACTTTTTTTTTTTGAAAGGCTTGAGATTTTTCGGTAAAGGTATAGATATGTCCGAAACGACTGAAATCATCGACTAAGTTCAAAAAATATTTGCGTTTGCCCAAAGAAAGTGGAAAAGGGCCTACAATGTCAACGTGTACCGATTCGTATATGTGTTTTGATCATCTGGTGCTGGTGTGGGGAATTGGGGCTGCCTTTGATTTTGCAGCTTTACAAATCTCACAGTCAAGTTGGATAGGGCAATCCTTAGTGCATATGGCTTGGGAGAAATTTTGAGTATTGTTTACAGCAACAGTATTGGCATGTGCTAAATGTCTGTGTAATAAATGGGCACAATTAATTTACTGTAAATAATTGTGAATGTGGATATACCTGATATTTAATGATATAGATTCACTACAAAAATTAAAGCTATATCTGACTTGTACAATAAGGTTGATTCTGATTTGTTATAAGAAAAGCGTGTGGTCCAAGTATCGTATAAGCCCTAGGGCATACGTTCTCTTAGGGTAGGGTTTTTAAACCATGGTTTACTGAATAAATCACATCCCTCTGGGCTCCATAACTTACAGTCAATAAACCATGGGTTACAAATCACAACATCTGGGTAAACAAAAATCAAACATCACAAGATGGTTCAGTTCATAATCATGACAGATTTTTTTCCCAAGGCTGAGAAGGGAAGATGAACTAGCATAATGGTTGTACTCCTCTCAGGAAAGAGAGAGGAGATCTTATCTAGTTTAATGAAGTTTCAGTAGAACAGATGACTTGGATTTCATGAACTCTTATTGGGAAAGAGTCCATTCTGCAGATCACGTTCAGGCTTCTGTAAATGTTTAAAAAAATACCTTAAGTTCAGTGGCATTTATGAGCTTGCCACATTTGTCGCACTGATCTCCACGGGCTTCTTCATAGTTGCAGAAAGGGCAGATGCCTTCCACAAAGCGGTCTGCTAGGAATCTCGCACATTTCTCACACTTCAACTGGTCCACTGTCTCTCTCAGGAGATAGTTGCGCTCCAGCAACTGTTGGAAGATGCTTTGCGCTATTCTGAAGGATGAAAGAAGGGGAGAGGTAAGGAACGGCTTCTGATCTTCACTCAAATATTTTGAAAAGTGTAGAGTAGCTCAGGAACATGAATGACTGTGACAGCAAAGCACTGCGTGTCCTTAATTTGTTTCAGTTTCCAAACAATGTTGATATGCCAAGTTCATTTGCATTTGCACTAGTAAGTGGTGGGAAGGCAGACTGGAGGATGGGCAAAGCACCTCATGCCTTGAAACCAAAATCTCTCTTTCTGATCTTATCAAGGCCTTATTCCATGCGGATGTATATCCAGCAGTGTATGTTGATCTGCAGTGTGTAATTCCATGGCTCTATTGTTAGTTGCCACTGAATGGATGAGTGCCCCGCAGTGTACAATACAATATATCTGGATGTAGTACTGAGCTGATTCATTTTAATTAAGTTGTTTATTAGTGTTTACATGGTGGAATTATAATAGGTAGGAACTCCTATTAGCAAGGCAAGGCTAATAGGCTCAGTTAAAATGATCTAAAATGATAATACAAGCAAGGATGGGTAACTGAATGCCCTCCAAATCTTCTGGAATGAAATTCTCAGTAACTGCACCCAGCACCCTGGTAATTTAAAACAACTGAAGGGCAATAAAATTGGTTGTTAGGTGGTCTAGGATTTAGAATGAGGAGTAAATCAAGTCAAAGAAATCCCAGAACTGATCAAGTTTATTTGTATTCAAGAAACATGGGTTGTTTTTGATTTAGTGTAACTATAGCTATTCAATAAATACTTGTTTAAATGTCTCAGCTTACCATTATGTCTTGTGGTAAAAGTCTCCCAACTTTGGGAGATAAAAGTGGTAAAAATAAAAATCTTGACAAATTTTTGGCATTCATTTACCAGAAAATAGGATGTTTTACAATTGACCAAAAAGCTAATAAATTAGGAACATAGCTTCATGTGAGAATTATATTCATACTGGCCAATGTAGAACAGAGGATGCAGGGCATATGATGATCTGTATCATTTTCAGTCCTGCCACATCCTCATTGTGACACATGGATGAAATCTACAAAGTTTACTCCAAAGGAAGAACTCACATCCCAAATCAGTGTGTGCAATGGACATTTCTGAGGTTTTCATCGATTAGCTCCCAATGATCCCCTAATTTGGCTTGACAAAGAAGCTACATTCCTCCAACAAGTGTCCACTAATCATTAGAGGCTCAAGGAAGAGTATCACAATAGATAACAAACCGAAGATGATACAACTTGCCAGAATTGGGCAGTCATTTACTAACTTTGTGACTGGCAATAGTTGCTCTTCTCTGATAATGTCAAGACTATGCTTGGAGCCCTTTTTGCCAAGAGATGAGCTAAAAATGCTTCAAATGAATGGACATTCTTTACTTTGAACATTCAAAGCATACTTTCAGAAACTAGCTGCAGAAACTACCTTCAATCATCTGTCAGTCTTTTGGCCAACTCCAAAACAGGAGACAAACTTTATTGCAGGTACAATACAAAAGTTAGGTAACCCGAAGACTGTAAGACAGAGAGGGAAGGAGAGAGAAAAATGTTGTTTCATTTCTGTGTGTCTTTCCCCCTCACTGCCAATTCTTCTAACTACAACACTTACGTGGTTTGTTGGGCTGTGGTTGTGCGACCAAAGTAGTCAAAAGAGATGTTGAACCACTGGTAGATTTGTGCATGGATAGAATAGTATTTATCACAGATCTGTTGTGGTGTCAGTCCTTCCTCCATGGCCTTTGTCTCTGTGGCAGTACCATATTCATCAGTACCACATATATAGAGGGTGTTCCAGTTGCGTAGACGACAGTATCTAAAAAAAATAAATGCTACCTGCTTCAAAAAGCAGATTTATTACTATCAAAAAGAACTAAGGTCTTCTATGATCTTCTTTTATTTTTATTTCTCACATTTTTAAACCACCCATCTCTCTCAGAGAGGCATTCTGGGTAGTGTACCATAAAATACTAAAATATATGAAGGTTAAAAATAAATAAACTAAGGTTTCATAGGATATTGTTTTATGTTGTCTGGACCATCATTCATTTTATGATTGCAAACTGCCCTGAGTTAAGATGGGCAGCTAATGAATGTTATAAATAAAAGCCAGTCCAATAGAGCACATTGTTGCTATGCAAAAAAACTCACACCCAACATTTCCAGGGAAAGGCACAATCTTAGGAAGCAAGTATGGCAAAGGCAGAATTCAGAGACATACGTTGAGTATAATTTATAAGTTCACATGGACCAAGAGTCTGGCCTGGGTGCCTGGAAAGAGATGCTTTCACTTACCTGGCAAAGGTATCAGCACTGAGAACACAGCCAATGATATTTCCAAGATGAGGCACATTGTTTACATAGGGCAGCGCACTTGTGATTAGCACATTCTTCATGCCTTCCACAGGCAATCTGGAGAGGACAGACAAATTGACGCAGAGATAAATTCAGATTTCTGACTTGCTCAAACAATTGAGGTGGGACAGGGTGGAGGAGAGGTAAGGCAGGTGGGGAAAGCTATGCAGTATACTGAGCATCTGCAATTTAGAAAGGTTAACTCTCTCTAGGCAAAATTGCCCTTCTGCAAATTCATGAGCTTGCAGATCACAATGCTATGAATAATTTAAGAATTGGCTTTTAACTTCTAGAGTTGTGCAGAAACTCCATGAGAAATTAGTAAACATCAAGAGGTGAATAACCTGCAGCTCTCCAGACGTTGCTGAAACTCCAGTTCCAGTCAACACTGCCACCAATCAAATTATAATACAACAATATCCAGAAAGCTACAAGTTTCTATGTCATTGAGACAGATAATAATAGATGCTATAGGGAATTACATGCCTGTGTTTTGATAATGTTAAGGTTGGGAAACAACTCTTCATATTGACAATTCCCACGATAGATTTAGACATAGCATGTATAATGTGTGTATTTGCCATTTGGGTCTTTAGGAAACAAAAGAAAAAGTGAGCCTTTTATATTTATTCAACTTTATGCTGTCATCTCTTCTGGAGGTCACTCTAGCGGCTTACAATGATTAAAAACCAATAAAAACCATTAAAGAAATAAATAGCAACGATTAGCTTAAAACTGCCAAAGATGGGAGGAAGAGAGCATCATGCACACACAGGGATGGGGACTTTCTGTTTTAAGATCTTCTTTGGTATCCCTCATTACCATCACAAGGACATTTCAGCCCAGCAAGATTCTTACATAGGGTGCTGTGGTTTCCAGGGGCTAGGAAGGCTGGCGGGTCCCCTGCTCCAGATTTCAGCAATGGCTTCAAGCTCCACATCAGACAAATGATGCTGGGCTGATTCCTCTTCCTAGAGAGAAAGACAAACATCCTATAATGATGTCTGATATTCAGCAACCAAAATCTACGAGTTACTAATGGACCAGGGGTAATTGCCAGGGAATACCAAAGTCTAAAACAGTAACCACAGCATGAATCCTTCCCTTGGCCTATCCCCCCCCCTCCCCAAGTAATGCAGTAATATTTGAGGGTTAACCCGTTTAACAAAACAAATTCTAAATGGGTGATTATCATCCCTTGCCTGTACAGGACTACCTATTTCCCAAACCACAGTTTTCCCCATTTCAATTCCAATTTAACAACCATTGAAGTCACTGTTTAATAGTATGGAATCCCTTGAGACTGTGAAGTATATGTATGCTAAAGTCCATCCAAGATAATGCTGGGTATTTGTAGTCTCGCTTTCTTCTTGATTCACTACCTTGATAACTGCAAGGAATTCTGTAATAAAATGACCTGCAATTTATTAGGCTAGAGACTTAACATGCTGTGGTATTAAGTGAGAACAGAACAACTGTTTCACATAGGAAATGTAGCATGAATACCTTGGCATCGTTGGTAGATGATTTCTCAAAAGCCAAACTAGGAGCGGGATGTTTCTGTAGATAGACTTTAAGTTCCAGCAATCCCTTAGGTGTCCATACAGATTCCACTGCCTTTCTGCAGTATTCCTTCAAGTTCATGTTCTGGAACCAACCCCTCAGAGCTTTCAGCTCATCTTGAATATTAAATTAGAACATGGTTATTTCCAGAGAACCCAAAAGGAACTCAAAAATTAGCCAAGGTGCCCTTTCTAAACTTCAGGACACTTAGGAGTTGCTCAAAAAGGTCAGCAAGGGCAGACAATCTGTGCCCGAAAAGCAAGTTTCCCAACTATTAGTCTTCCCTCACAATTGCAGATTCAACAGCAAAGGTGAACAGCCCCTGGGCAGTATTTCAATGCAATCATGCCACAGGATCCTGTGGATGATGGTCTGGTGCAGAAGACATTTTCCAAAGACAGGGTGGTTGTTGTTGTTGTTGTTTTTCTTTGAGGAGCACGGGACTTTGTTTTAGCCATTATCTAGGTACCTCCATATTTAGGGAAAGGAGAAAGTGAGAAAAGGAGCTTTTCTCCAACAAATATGAATTGATAAGGGAAAAGCAAAAAAATGGCTTGTGTAAATTGGCAGCCAAATGGTAAGCAAACATTGATACCTCCTGTCAAAGCAGGAAAGCCATCTTGGGGCCTTTCCCAACTTTGGGAGATAACAGGAATTGAAGCCCAACAATCTGGAGGTTATCAGGTTGGAGAAAGCTGAATTAAGCTATGGGTATCACTCACTTGGTAAGAAGGAATCGTCTCTTAACAAAGGAAACAGAGATCCCCATAAGACAATATCAGCAGCTGACTCAACATCCTGGATTTAAAAAATCAGAAGAAATTAGTCCAGTCTGGATATGCAGTAGGAGCAACTTGAATATTTCACTTGCATTGGAAAAAAAAGGATTTCAGCTCTTTTTAACTTTCTTAAGACATAGCTATTAATCCTTAAATTTTTTAAATTAGATTTATATGCCGCCCTTCTCCGGAGACTCAAGGCGGCTTACAATGCGTTAAGCAATAGCCTTCATACTTTTGTATATTTTTTATACAAAGTCAGCTTATTGCCCCCACAAACTGGGTCCTCAATTTACCTACCTTAGAAAAGACGGAAGGATGAGTCAACCTTCAGCCTCAAACTTGCAATAACTGCAGACAGCTGAATGTTAATAACAGGCTATTTAGCCTGTTGAGCTATCTGAGGCTCTATTTACTGAAGTAACTCCCCATATACACAATGCTTGAGAAAATCTCAAAAGCTGTAAGGAAGGCGTAAGAGGAATTATGTTTCTCCATGTTCTGTTCTGATCCTGGGTAACGTTTTGATGCAGATATAATCCATATAAAACCTAACTGTACTGTGCTTTAAATTCAATATTACAAAGAGCTAAGATTTTATAACAACCAGGTATTCTTTCAATTCTCCCACATCTCAGCTTGTATGTCAGTATTTCAAAGTACTGCTTAGAGGTTTTTACTTACTCCAGTGAGGTAAGTGGTACCCTTTTTGGTAAGAATCTGGTCAAGGTAATCCAGTGGCTTCCGAATGATGCCCAAAACATCATCTCCTTTCTTTTCTTGTACCACATGAAGATACACGGCTGCAGTCAAAGCAGGCTGCAGACAAAGCAGAGGAAAAGGAGGAATTTTAATCCATCTTCATCCTCCTTCTATTGTCTTTTGTCACTGCTCCAATCATCTTAGGAAATTCATACTGTTGTATTTATTTATCAAATTTATATCCCACCTTTCCTGCAGGAACTCAGTGACTTCCTCCTCCAATTTTCTCTGCAGCAAGCCTGTATAGTAGGCTAGGCTGAGAGAGTAAGTGATCAATCCAAAGGCACCCAGTGATCTTGCATGGGAATAGACTTGAACCTGGGTCTTTCCAACCTAATCTAACAATTTATCTAATGTCTTAACCACTATACTGGCTTTTTCTTAAGAAAAAAAAATGAAACACAGCAACAACATCGGGCTATTAGACTTCTACACCTAACTCAATAGCCCAACGTAATCACAAAATTGTATGGATAAAAAAGAAACAGCAAGTACATGCAAACTTTGGATTCTTAACATCTGGTTTCATCTGCTTCTATTGGTGCCTTCAAGGCACCTATCCATTTTTCTCTACAGATTACCTGTTCTAATGTTGACTGTTTACATACCCCAAACTCTCTTAGTGTTCTATCTTTCACTTATATAGTAATAGAATGGTAATCAGGGAAGGGCTTAAGCAGTGGCGAAATCTAAAATTTGTTACTACCGGTTCTGTGGGTGTGGCTTGATGGTGGTGGGGTAATGTGACTGGGTGGGCGTGGCTTTTTTTTTTACTTTTAAAACCATTTTTTCTACAACCTCTTTGGCAAAGAGGTTGTAAAAAAATGCTTTCAAAAGGCTCTGATGATCCCAGCTGAGTTGCCTGATCGGCAGAGGCTTTTTTTTTCTTTTAAATGCCTCTGCTGATCAGGCAACTCAGCTTGGATCGCCAGAGGCTTTTAAAAGAAAAAAGCCTCTGCCGATCAGGCAACTCAGCTTGGATCGTCAAGAGGCATTTAAAAGAAAAAAAACCTCTCCCGATCAGGCAACTCAGCTGGGTTCCACAGAGGCTTTTGAAAGCATTTTTTCTACAACTTCTGAAGAGGTTGTAGAAAAAATGCTTTTAAAAGCCTTTGAGGATCCCAACTGAGCTGCGCAATCATCTGAGGCTTCTCTTTTTTTACTTTTAAAAGCATTTTTTCAGCCAAAGAGGTCGTAGAAAAAATGCTTTTAAAAGTAAAAAAAAAAAAAAAAAGCTTCTGATGATTGTGTGGCTCAGCTGGGTATGGGGGGAGGCAGGGATTTTTGCTACCGGTTCTCCGAACCACCCGCCTCCATCGCTACCGGATTGGACGATCCGGTCCAAACCGGGAGCATTTCACCCCTTGGCCTAAGCAATGTAAAATATTCCCTTATTTCACTGTCTGAGTTCATGTGTTATACTAAGACATAAACTAGGCACAAGTAAATAAGCCACAAGCATCAGCATGTACCGCTAATTTCCCACTCATTGACTTCTCCAAAGCTTCTGGCACTTTATTTGCAATAACATCTTTGGATCTCAAAAGACCTTACTAGAATGGTAGAGGATATCCCAGGTAAATAGGTTGGAGAAGTAGTTTGTCCTCTGATATATAAAATGTTTGTAAGTAAAATAGAATAGAATAGAATAGAATAGAATAGAATAGAATAGAATAGAATAGAATAGAAGAGAAGAGAAGAGAAGAGAAGAGAATAGAATAGAATAGAATAGAATAGAATAGAATAGAATAGAATAGAATAGAATTCTTTATTGGCCAAGTGTGATTGGACACACAAGGAATTTGTCTTGGTGCATACGCTCTCAGTGTACATAAAAGAAAAGATACACTTATGGCAGCCATTTTGTGAGTGTGCTCATCACATGCTTTTAAACTTTTAGTTGTTTTCCAGGACTAAAATATTTCCCCCGTTTGCCATAAACCATAGCCAACAATGGCTTAGTTTCACAGTAAGCATGTTAAGGCCAAACCACACAAACCTCATGATCACTTAACGCAGTGCACGAGGCGTCACTGGATTTTTTCACTCAACACAATATATCACTGCACAGTTGATTTAGTTTTGATTTAGTATGTTGTATGAATCAGTATGGAAGATAGTGAGAACTAGGCAAAGGAAGTGTTCAGTAAGTGCCAAGAACTGGACTATTGGCCAGCTATGAGAAGAAAACTTTCAAAGCTTTTACTTTAACTGACTTCATTATAAGTCTGCTTGGTAATTTATTTTTATAGAGTTCAAGATTATGCTTTCACTCTAACTAGCATTACTGATGTTTTTCCTCAAATCAGTATGATTCAGTATGATTCAGATTCATGAGTTTGCTAGCTAGGTGAGCCAGGCAGACAAATATGAGCTATAACCTGCAATCAGTAAACCCCACTGAAGTTGATGAAATCAATGAACTGCACCATTGTTGGGGCAGGAAGCAATATCAGCTTCCAACATAATGGCAACCAGAGGCACATCTTAATTTCTTTCTTTTAAATAAAATGCTGCTTTTTACTCCAAAGAGAAAAGAGCTGCACTAAGTTAAATACTGTAAAGGCTACAGGAAGAAACATAGCTTTATCCTAATACTGAATAGAATAGAATAGAATAGAATAGAATAGAATAGAATAGAATAGAATAGAATAGAATAGAATAGAACAGAACAGAACAGAACAGAACAGAACACACTTTATTGGCCAAGTGTGATTGGACACACAAGGAATTTGTCTTTGATGCATATGCTCTCAGTGTACATAAAAGGAAAAATTAAAAAAATACATTCATCAAGAATCATAAGATACAACACTTAGTGATAGTCATAGGTTACTAATAAGCAATCAAATCATACTAGGAAACAAATAGAACAATAAAAATACAAGCAACATGGTTATTGTCATGAGTGGGAGGAGACAGGTATAAGATACAACTCAGTGATAGTCATAGGTGATCATAAGTGATCCATCCTACACTGGCAAAAGAAATGTTACAAAGAAACATACTATACCTGTCATAGGTTCTCTGGTATCAATTGGCTTCTCTCCACATAGTTCACTCATATAGCTGGGCATAATCTAAATCACTGCTTGAACAAAATGTGCTCTTCCCTTTAAGAAAAATGGCTTATCCACGCTACTCCAAATACATGGCTGTTGTACTCACCTCTAGCTCAGTTATATCCCATTCAAAAAACTGATTGGCAAAATCACTCTGCTCATTGCTAAAACTGCTTATTTCTTTTCCAGATAAGCGGAAAAAGTATCTAAAAGGTAAACAAATAGAAGAGGGTGAGTAGTCTCAGGCAATGCATTTCTAAGGACTTAAAAATACTGTAAAAGTGCCTTAGCTCTACCATGAGGTCTTACTATCTCACAAGAGGCTAACATTAGCACTCCCCATTCTAGACTTTTCTTCTGGCAAATGATGCTTCTTTCCCATGTCTAGAATACAGGTGCTCTTGAGCTAAATTCTTTGTGACTATATAGATGTATCTATTTCCTTGATAAGTTTAAGAAAGACATTTCCCATGGCTAGGAGGGTTTATCTTCCAGTCTACCCTGCCATTATTTGATGTGCTCATTTTCCAAATACTCATTAGGTCTAATCCCATTTAGCTTTAAAGCCAAATAAGGACATCCAGAGGCAACGATCTGCTGACACTTTCTATATAGTCCTTGTTTAACGACTGCCTCCTTTAGCAAACTTTCCCAGTTACAATGATATTGAAAAAGTAATGTGACCTTGCATTTACAAAGTCTGTAAAGCAAAGGAAATTTGAAGTAAGAGTGTAAGTACAGGAGTGGTTCCACTTAGCAACCACTTCGTTTAATGACCAACTTGCCAGTGCCATCCAGGACTACCTGTACCTAGTTTTGCAATTTCAGGTGCACCCATTACTTATACTGATAGTAGAAAGCCAGTAGGAAGTAATGTGTCCTGTATCTAAGACTGTTACAGACTCATCTAAGACTCATGAGGCTGTTATTTCTTTTAAAAAACATACATTCTGGCTTCCTTTCTACAAATTGGCATAGAAAAAGACCACTCACTAGCCATCCAAGATACTCTGCTACCTGAGATGAAGAGCAAGATGTCCTACATGCACCACACTCCATCTGCAGTAGTTGCCCAAAATGGTTCATTTTATCCAAGAACAGGTAGGTTAAGAACAGGACTGTTCGGCATTGCTACCAAAAATATCACATTGTGCTTTCTGCTTTCTAGTATTGGCTGGTGAGGCAGTTGACTCATAGTAGAGCCAGCCCCACATAACATTTATAACTATTCACTGGCTGAGGTTTTATCCCCTATATAAGTTAATCAATTACCAGGACAGTGTGGGAAGAGCAGAAGATTTCCCTTACAGTTCCAAAGAACTGAGAATAGGAAAAGGCACCCTTACCTTCTTTCTCTATTTCAATTTCCCATCACATTTTGGGTGATGGAAACAGAACTCATGGCAGTACTGGGGAAAGAGAAGCATGCTTGATTCTCCATACAGGTAGTCCTTGACTTACCAGAGTTTATTTAATGATCATTTGAAATTACAACAGCACTGAAAAATGTGACTTATGGCTGTTTTTCACACTTATCCCTGCATGATCATGTGATCAAAATTCAGACACTTGGCAACCGATTCATTTTTATGATGGTTGCAGTGTTCAGAGGTCATCTGATCACATTTTGTCTGACAAGCAAAGTCAATGGGAAAGCCAGATTCACTTAACAACCATGTTACTAACTTAACAACTGCGGTGATTCATTTAACAATTGTGGCAAGAAAAGTCGTAAAATGTGGCAAAATTCACTTAATAACTGTCTCGCTTAGCAACAGAAATTTTGGGCTCAGTTGTGGTTGTAAGTCGAGACTACCTGCATTTTCTTATATTAAATATATATTAATTTCTTAGATTGCCATTAATTTCTTGAATTACAACTATCTATTTCTATGGCAAAAAAAAGATCACATTAAATACTCTGGCAACAATGCCAAGTCTCTATCACTTAGCTTACTTTAGGTTGATTGACATTATAGGAAAATTACCAATAGGTAGCTGGACATGTGAAAATAGCTTTCCAAATTATAACCCAAATGTTTATGTAGCACAAAGACAGTTTTTACAAAATCCTTTATTGGCATCCCTTTTTCTTCTAATTCAGTGCTGCTCCTACATGCCTTTAGTGTTTATCTAGCATTACAATCACATTAGATTTTGCCAGACATTTACCCTAGAAGCAGAATGATCAACACTCCTTTACTTACTGAGAAATTACATTTGTGGAGAAGAGGAAGGATCCATTTTCCAGCTGTAGAGCTGGCAGCTGAGGACGGGTGAGGAATGGTACTACATGAGCTATCAAAGAAGAAAAACAAATTAAGGAGAAATTTTATCTGCATCCCCAAATCTGATCCTACTTAATATAGCATGTATTAAAATGACATAATAGCAGCAGTGTGTGCTTATATTGTGCACATACTATGCTGTGCATACATACAGAGCAGGGGGTTGACAGAACATGGTTACTTTTACTTGAAAAGACAATTTTCCCCCTTCTTGAAGATTGAAAATGCTGTCCCCCAAATTTGGGCTTTTTTTTTTAGCCCAGAAACTAATGGATTGTGATTTCACTGAACTAGGGCTGCATAAAATCTTGGTTACGTAAGTAGAACCTGGCTAAAAAGAAACGTGTGTGTGTGTGTGTGTGTGTGTGTGTGTGTGTGTGTGTGTGTGTATTCTTACTTTTCGTAGGTTTTATGTGTGTTTTTCTTTAAGCCAGGTTTTTCCTGTGTAACCAAGATTTTTCTGCAACCCTAGCTGACAGTGAATGTGATTTCACTCAACTAGGGTTGCAGAAAAATCTTGGTTACCTAGGAAAAACCTGGCTTAAAGAAAAACGTGTGTGTGTGTGTGTATGTATGTATGTGTGTGTGTGTATGTATATATATTACTATTTGTTTTCTGAGGTTTTTGCGGGTGTTTGTATGTAGGTCTTTGGTTATTCAGGTTTTCTCCTGTGTAAAATTGGAAGTGTCTTGGCGACGTTTCAACCAAGTCTCATTCGTCATCTTCAGGCTGGTGTTTTCGGCTTCGTGTTTCTAGGAGCAAATTGAAGATGACGAATGAGACTTCATCGAAATGTTGATGGGTATACACAGTATACCCATAAAACAAAATTCACGTAACACCCAGAGACCAAGCCCAACACACATGACAATCCCCAGATATCCACCCACCCACCAAAAATTCCCCACCCCTAAACCACCCAAGCATCCACCCAGCAGACCAAGTAATGCTGTCCATACCATGCTACTATTTAAATATGCAGGCCTTGTCAAAAAGAGATGACAGGAAAGAAAAATAGAAAAGTCTTGCCACCCCCTCAAAAATACTTGATGAATAAGAAGAAACTGAACAGCCATTTGTCGGGAATGGCATGGGATCTCCTGTTTAAGTAGAGAGTTGTGGTCTTCCAAGGTCCCTTCCAATTCTAATTCTTCCTTATAAACTTATATATGGGAATATACTTGCTAAATTCACTTATATTTAGTCCAATCAATCCATCACTTGTTACTTTTGAGTGAATCATGACGAATGCATTTTGAGATTCTCCACTCTCATCCATGTGCTCAGAAAGCCCAAAAGTGCATAGAGTCCATCCCAAAACCACGGGAAGTCATAGGGGAGCAGGGAAATTAAAAGGACATGGTGTAAAGAGAGAACGGACTAAAGAAAAATCCTAAAGAGGAGGGAAAAAATAATTTATTAATTCTGTTGCTCGCTGCCACGACGTTTAGGTCAACTAAATACCCGGCGGACCCTGCGAGGAAAAGCTGCCGTTTCTTGGGGGAATTACCGCCCTCCTGGTACTCACCCTCTTGCGGAAGCCACTGCACCTCCACTGGCGCACCGGTGGCTTTGGCAGCCGCCAGGACCTTCAGCCCACCAAGGCTGCCTTCGCTCAGGCACAGCTTCATGCTCCGTCCTCCCTCTGCCTCCCAGCCACGCTTCGTCCCCAGCTGATGCAACGAAGCCGGCCCTGACATTAAGGCCCACTCCCCGTCCCCGCCCTCTCCCGCCTTACGTCGCGTTGGAAACGGGTCCCTCCTCCCACCCAACCCGCCTCACGCCCACTTTGGGGCCTGCGCGCTCGAGTACATCCTCTCTCTCTCAGCCGCGCACCACGGCCACACCCTTTAGGACTACCAATCCCGGCACGCATTGCCTACCCAACCGGAAGTTTTGAAGGACGAGGCCCAAGGCAAAAAAAGGGGGGAAACCGGATGTTGCGTAATAATACTACACTCAGATTGTTCGTGGGAGGGTAGAGCGGCGTTATGTCTCTAGTTGTGTTGAATTAACTCCTGTGGATAATAAAGCCGTTAATAAAACGTTAAATAATAAAATTAATACAGTAAAACGTTAAAAATAAAGTTAATGTGAAATCCATAGTTCTAGAACAAGTTAGGTCTAAATCTGGACCAAATTTGTAACATTTAAGTAGTTAAACAGCAAAGTTACTATCAATTGAAGACTCAGCAGTAGTAATTTAAGTATAAAGCCGAAAGCAGCTTCCCCAGGACCTGGTTCTCTAGTGATGCACCCTTTGCCATTGTAATTAAGCCTTTCCACTTTACTTGTCATACTAGTTCTTTCCACCTTTCCCAATATTACAGCTTTTTTCCAGAGACCTGTCTTCATATAATGTGGCCAAAATAGGTTAATTTCAGCCTGGCAAACCCAAGTTGGAAGCAAATTTCTGGTAAATTCAGGGCCTGGAATCTGACTTGTAATATAGTTTTGCAGTATCTGTATATCAATTGTTTCTTAATCTCTAAAGAAGCCAAACAGGCATTATTGGACTGCAAGTTTATTGATTAGATTTTTATTCCACTTTGCATTTAGGAATTCAAAGTTATCAATAAACTTCTATGGCTGAGGCAATGACCCTAGCAATATAATAATTTAACCATCATTTGTTAGAGAAATAAACATAGCCATAGTAATGGTGATATAACCTTGTAGATGAATGTCTATTCCATCAGTAGGCCAGTATGTATGTGAATGTAATAAACCTAATATGCAGTTGTAGGAAGAAAAATCCTGGGTTCAGCTCCAAGTGGGGAAAAAGACACTGGAAACATGGAGACTGCTTGGAAAGATGGTTTAATTGTGGACAGGATCACATAGTTTGAGTTCCTGAACAGAAAAGGGTGGAAATGCTGCGATTCCCCAGGTTTTATGCCCTCTCTGGTTTAAAACTTCCTGGGGCCCAGAAAGAGTATCCTGATTGGTTGTCAGACTCCGAGGGGGTGGGCATCTTAGCTAGCCTTGCTGGCTAATGTAATCTTCCCAGGTGCCATGTGGTGAGTTTCTGTAGCTAGATGGGTCCTATTGTGTTAGTTTCTGTTGCTAGATGGGTTCTATTGTGTTGCAGATGATGGTCCATTGACAAAGATTGAGTTTCTGCCTCTGGCCCATTGACAAAGGATGGGGGCAGGAAGATGGGAGCTGCTTCATCTTTAAAACATGCTTCTCCATTTCTCATCCAGGGAAACATAATATTCTGCCTTTTTTAATATTTCCCAGAATATTTCATTCCTCTAGGAAAGGGGTGGGTGCTAACTTCCTACACAGTGATATCAAAAGGATATTACTGTAAATTAAATACAAAAATTAACAGACACAATCTTAAACTTACAATCTTATAGTGTGGACTTATATCTATTTATAAATAAATAGATAACAGTGATATAATGTATCTTGGAAGAGCTTTTATATTAAAGGCAGCCTAAAGATTTTTAAAAGAAAACAAATACCTGGTAGTGTTTTTTAGTATTTTTATATGAGGAGTACATTTCCTCTCTTTAAATGTAATATGGTCAGTTTTTTAATTTTTTATACTACCTCATAGAACAGGGGTGTCAAACTCGGGTTGTCACGTAATATATCACAACTTCCCCACCCCTTTGTTAAAATGGAGGTGCACGTGGCCAGTGTGTGATGCATCCGGCCCATAGGTTGCAAGTTTGACACCCTGTCATAGAAACTCAGGAAGTCACAAGTGTAAGGTAATGCTTCAAGAGGGGAATTTTAGCAGTGGGGAGAAAAAAATGAATAAAACTAGCTTTTTTTGAGAAGCAAAATAATTCAGTTAACATCAAGAAGTGATAATTGAGTGACTGACAAGCAAGCTAAGATTTATGTTCTGTGATCCATCTGGTTAGAAGCACCAATAAGTTTGAAGCAGAACACCCAAGGCAGTATGCATAAATTGCATCCATGTCATATAATCTTGGGTTTACTTAGACATAACCCTCTCTGATTATGGTACCTTTACTGTTGTGCCTAGGATTGAAACTGCTGTCTTTTTGATCTAAACGAGATCACACTTGTTGCAGGGCTATATGTTTTATATGCACAAATGTTACAATAAAGATAGTTTCTCTGTTTGCAAGAGAGTATTGCGATTCAGCAATGGAACCCTCCTTCCTGCTTTGTGGTGCACATAAGCAATGCAGCAGCTCACAGGAAACTATTCACCTCTCTGAAAACGGATGTGTGTGGTACCTATGCTTGGTACACTAAATGCTTTTAAAGAAGGGAAATACCTCTCCATTCTCTCTCCATTTCTGTGAAAGATAAAAAGAATGACTACGGAATGGGTTCAAGACTGAAATAACAAGCTGTTATTCCAGGATAGTCATCTGTCTCTTTGTGTGATGGACTCAGGTAAACATAACTGTTCTGGGATAATGAGAAGTTTATTATAGTAGGGCTACAGTCTTGTTTTCTTTTCTTGGATTGTTAATTGAAATTATACTCCATTCCTCCTTTCTTACTGGCTAAGGAATGGGGTTTCCCATTTTAGATGGGCAGGCAGTGGCGGGGGAAAAATGGGGCTTCTGAACAAGATGAATGCAGTACTCTGATATGGGAGGAAATGCAGAAGAAATAAACAAAGAAGTGGGAATTTGCAATCTTTCTTATTTCTAGCTGAAGTTTCTTTTATGTTCTCATCAACAAGAGAACGTTTCCATGATTTAGTGTTTTCTAAGGCATATTTTCTCATGAGGACTGGTTGTCAAAAAGCAGGAAAGGGTTATGGTGGGATCAGCTAACATTCCCAAGGAGCTGTAGAAGAAGAGTTATCTGTTGTAGATTCGTTGATGGAGGACAGTCTTCCTCAAATTTAAGGCCACCTTAACTGTCAGTGGCTTAGTTTCCATTTTGAAAGCTGGACTCCATCTTGAAAGATTCAGGACTGGTTAGGGCTGCAGCTCTAATTCTTCTTTCACATATATTTTTTCAAGCAGATCTTCTACTTGTCGCATAACCCCTGCAAATAGAAATGGGCCAAACCCTTCTCATGGTTTCTGTAACTGAAGAATCAGTTCCTTATCTGTATTTCTGAAATTCTAATCTTAGCAAACTTAGTAGATGGTGACAAAAATGTAACAAAAAATGAAGCATGGTGTTTGATAAACAATTAAAAACAACCGCAGTGTGCAGTTAGTTAAAAATAGTGTATAGTGTTATTCAAAGCAGTATTACTTTTCTGTAAAAAAAGATTTCCACTATGGCTTATGTACAATTCATCAGGAGTTAAACCCATGTATGTACCTATAGGTATAAGCCAGTGGTGAAATCCAAATTTTTTTACTACCAGTTCTGTGGGCGTGGCATGGCTTGGTGGGTGTGGCTTGGTGGGCATGGCAAGGGAAGGATACTGCAAAATCTCCATTCCCACCCCACTCCTGGGGGAATGATATTGCAAAATCTCCATTCCCACCCCACTCTGGGGCTAGCCAGAGGTGGTATTTGCTGGTTCTCCAAACTGCTCAAAATTTCCGCTACCGGTTCTCCAGAGCCTGTCATAACCTGCTGGATTTCACCCCTGGTATAAGGGTGATTAACAAGTATACAAAATGTTATTGACCCAACAAAGGGAATCATAACATAACATGTCTGGTTTCTTTTTAGTGTGATGTGTGAATGCACTGTTTCTGAGCTGTGCATGCAAATATATGATAAAGATAGAGGAACTGGAAAGCAACTGGATGGATAAAATCAGTCTTCAAATCAAGGAATGGGAACCTTGCAATGCTGTTGAAGGACTTCTCCCAGCAGCCCTAATTGGCAAAGACCCAATGCTGGGAGTTTAGCTCAATAAGGGAAGGTGGTTGTTTTTTCACAAATTCCAAATTCTGTTTTAAAGCAACTTCCTTCCATGAGATATTAATGTATTCCAGAATATCTCCAGGTTATTTATACCCAAGATCACCCAACTGGCATTTGGTCCTAAAACGGGATTAGAACTCACAGCCTCCTAGTTCTAGGCTAGCACCTTAACAGAACAGTAAACTGGCTCTCTTAATTACTCTACTTTTTCAACATATCCCCTTGCCATGCAAGTATATAATATAGTGGCTAAAGAATGTCTTCTTGCAGGACCCGGATGGTTTTTACATTGTTGTCCCTGTCCTATTGAATACTGTTGCTCCCAAGATTAGATTAGCTCAATTCTGATAGACTTTAGGAAGAGCCTTTTTCAGTGGTGGGATTCTACTGGTTCTCCCCTGTTCGGGCGAACTGGTAGTGGTGGCGGCAGGAGGCTGTGCCCACCCGCCTGCATGTCATCACGGACACTCTGCGAAAGTGTAGAGGTGGCGCACGCGAGCGCACTCCCATTAGTGAACCGATAGCAAAGGTAAATGAATACCACTACTGGCCTTTTCCGATGGATGTTATCTATAGGAAGGGAGTATTAACAGGAGCCCATGATGTGCTTATTCTAGACTGGTCCAATTCTTTGGATGCTGCATCTGCTGCTATGTTTTATGGTTTGTGTGTTTTTAAATGTTGCAAGCCTCCAGAATCACTATTGAGAGATGGGTGGCTATGTAAATCAATTATATAAATCGTTTAAAAAAATGGCAAGAAAGCTAAAAAAAACCCCTTTAGCTCAACAGAAACTGGCCAAATTTTGAGTCATCCTTCAAGCGGTGATGAATAGGCCACTTTTCAGTTGACACTCTATTCTGTTCAACAGGAAACAATAAAAGGCTACAATTTATAAGCAGGAAGCTTTCATCTGAAGTCAGAATAACTAGGAATGCTTAAAGATTGTTTTGTCCTTCCATCTGGCCTTGCATGTTTTCAATCCATTTTCTCCCAAGCTGCATATACTCAGAGATTTCAATAGCACTTAGGAGCATCAAGACACAGCTACAGTTTGTATTGGTCCGAGACAGTGGGATTTGAAATATCTCAGGGCATCAGCTTGGAAAGAGCTGTTTGATAGCTTACAAGACCTAGAACATGGCTCTCACACAGGGGTGCTATTCAGACAGGTTCTGGAGAACTGGTAGCGGAAATTTTGAGTAGTTCAGAGAACCAGCAAATACCACCTCTGGCTGGCCCTGGAGTGCGGTGGAATGGAGATTTTGCAATATCCTCCCAGGAATGGGGAGGGAATGGAGATTTTGCAGTATCCTTCCCTTTGAGTGGGGAGGGAATGGAGATTTTATAGTATCTTTCCTCTGCCATGCCCACCAAGCCACACCACGCCCACCAAGCCACACCACGCCCACCAAGCCATGCCCACAGAACCAATAGTAAAAAAAATTGAATTCCACCATTGCTCTCACACTTATTGGTAACCATTGGGGCATCCAGAGAGTTAATATTATGCTAAAATAGCGGCTTTCATCTGTAGACATTCTGACTGGCATTTTAGATCGATTGTAGCTCCTGAGACATCTTCAAAGGCAGACCTAGGTAAATGGGTGGGTTCTACTTACCTTTACTACCGGTTTGCAATGGGGCCGCGCGCGCGCAAGCAAAGTGTTCTGATGACCTCGGGGGCGGTGGGCGGAGCCTCCCTCCAGTTTTACTACCGGTTCTATAGAACCAGTTCGAACCGGGGGCAACCCACCATTGCAGGTAAAGCATGTTATAGTGTTGTCAATCAATGGTGTTGAGAGAGGGAATCACTGTCTCCTGAGCTTCTCAATCCAGATGAATAAGTATTGTTTATTGCAGGAATAATCATCATTTGAAGTTCCCAACATGTCTCAGGACAACTTTGGGGGGCTAATGGTGAGGCATTAAAGGGCTCTCCAAACTACTCAAAATTTCCACTACCGGTTCTCCAGAACCTGTCAGAACCTGCTGGATTTCACCCCTGGTCTGTAAATGTGAAATCCCTACCAATTCTTGATCACAAAAGTTGATCATTCATATATGAACTGGCCCCTCCTACAAAGGATAGAGTGATCTTTACAGAGTTGGTTGCTGGTTCTGAAGATGATCTGCTACATTGAGGGTAATTTCTGGGTCAGTATTAACTTTGACTTGGAGGGCAAAAAGACTCTGAGAGATGCTTTCAAGAACAAGATTAGGGACTCCCAGTGGGCTGGGTGAAGACAGCCTTGCTTTCCCTCCCAGCTGATTCTGTTTCACAAGCAAATTCCACCGGGAACCATTTCTGCTTAATATGACTGTGTGTTCATTCTTTGCAAGAAGATGCAAGCACATTGTTGCTTCCTGTTACAACAGCTACTTGGGTGCTTCTGGTGACTTAGGTTCTTCAGAAGTGGGAGAGGAAAGAATTAACCCATAGATAAATATATATACTGTGATTGTTTTCCTAACCTGATGGCTCTCCTGAAAAGTCATTCATGACTTGACTTGACGTGATCCATGGATACAGGAATATTGAGGTTCTGATAGGTTCTGACAGGTTCTGGAGAACCAGTAGCAGAAATTTTGAGTAGTTCGGACAACTGGCTGGCCCCAAAGTGGGGTGGGAATGGAGATTTTGCAGTATCTTTTCCCTGCCACGCCCACCAAGCCACGCCCACAGAACCGGTAATAAAAAAATTTGGATTTCACCACTGCATGCAATGTCTGAGAAAAGAGTCCAATAGTTGGAAAAACTTTTGGGGCCGAAGATAGATGTAGCTACTCCTTTCTTGAGTATAGAACTACTACCTCTTTCTCGCTCTACTTTCTTCTGAGTATTATTTTCCTTTCATAGTCTATCACTTTCTGCACCATTATTTTTTTTTCTTCATTAAAAAGATGCCAAGTTTATTCTTCGCATTCATAAAACTTCACCCTAACCCCAACTCTGTAAGATGGGTTGGGCTGAGAATGATTGGCCCCAAATCACTCAGGTAGTTTTCATGCCTCAGAGGCCTAGAACTCCCAGTGTCCTGGTTTCCAAGCCAGCACCTTAATCACTAACTCAAATTGACTCTACCACAGATAGTTTTTGTAGCAATAAATCAAGAAAGTCAGTCTAAGTTTGCTTTTAACCAATTCATGTAGTCCTCAATTTACAACAGTTCATTTAGAGACTGTTCAAAGTTACAACAGCACTGAATATAGTGACTTATGTCTATTTTCCACATTTATGACCATTGAAGCATTGGTCACGTGATCAAAATCCGGATGCTTGGCAACTGATTCACATTTATGACAGTTGCAGTGTCCCAGGGTCATGGGATCACCTTTTGCAACCTTCTGACAAGCAAAGTCAATGGGGAAGCCAGATTCACTTATCCACTGTGTTACTAATTTAACAAGGGCAGTGATTCATTTAACAAATGTGGCAAGAGAAGTCGTAAAACGGGGCAAAACCCACTTAACAAATTTCTCACAGCAACATAAATTTTGGGCTCAGTTGTGATTGTAAATTGAGGACTATCTGTGTTTAACTAAGGTTTTCTATCCTTTTTCTTCCTGGGAAAATGAGATTCATCCTCAGCTATTTTTTGAGTTACCATCACAAGATTGGATGGACTATATTGGACTATAGAGGAAAAATTTACTCTTTCAGTATGCTTCTTATTTTTAGTAGCCCAAACTTATATAAATCAGTATTGTTTAGTAGTATTTTACTTACTAAACAATCCACAATTTAGAAAATTTTGAATAATATCCTCAGACCTAACAAGTCACAATGTCTAAGGCATTTAGTTTACTGGCAT
Source organism: Masticophis lateralis (assembly GCA_030761175.1). Classification (NCBI taxonomy): domain Eukaryota; kingdom Metazoa; phylum Chordata; class Lepidosauria; order Squamata; family Colubridae; genus Masticophis; species Masticophis lateralis. Next base: position 150,821,222 of record JAUDYJ010000002.1, read on the forward strand.
TGTACATCAGTTACATTTTCACCACATCTAAATTTAGTGCCACAATTATTTTCATCACAGGTGAAAAGTTAGCATGCTGAGGCCCAGAGTTCCCGGCTCTTTCGGATCAACCTGACTTGGCAACATGTTTTCAAGTCGGAAGCGGTTCTTGGAAGGGTTCAATCACCCCCAAAGCGAATCTTCCCTGGATTCTCCAGGCAGTGTGGTGCTGCAGGCTCTCTATGACTATCAGTACAAATCTGAAGATGGGAGGCAGGTGATTATCGAGGAAGGGGAGATCTTCCACCTTGTGCACAAGGCCAATGAGGATTGGTGGCAGGTGAAGCGGTTCGGCCAGCCCAAGCAGAAGAGGCCCATCTTTGTACCAGCATCCTATGTGGCTGAAGTGACCTATGATGAAAGAGCAAGCCTACAGCAAAATGTCTTCTTGCATCCTGGCATCCATTCAGAAAAGGATGGAGGTCCAGGTGAGTTGTTTTTTGAAGTTCAAGAGATTAAACCAGGGCCAGGAGTTGGAACTCTCAAGCAACTTTATTCTATCTCTGGAGTCCCCACCACCACAATAGCTGAACATTGGATGGACATTCCCATAATTTTGGGATGGAAACATGCACAAAAAAATGCAGTGTATTTAGGGGATCAGACATTCTGGTTTCAGAGGAAAAATGCCATACTGCTCCAGATCAGTCAAGTAAAGCATAAAAAATGACCAGTATTTGTCACTCACTGCAACTCAGATATCCACAAGTGAACAAGCGTGCTTGAGCTCGGAGAAACTGAAAAAGCACCAGATGGCAGCAGAGTTATAATTTTTGGGCAGGTCTGTTGCCATCTAGTGGTTGTATAGATTTTTGAAGCCAAGATCTGATAGCCTTATTTTTCCTTTTGGAAATTTGATTACCTGTGGTTAACATAATTTCTAAAAACAAAGGGGAAAAAGTCACATTCCTACCCCGAAACTTAAGAAATCAGAAAATTGTAGTGTTGCCCATCTGTATAACAACTTCACCTATTTTCCCAAGACACTGAGTATGCATCCCTCTCAAAAGAGAGGTATTGTCCCCAATCCTAAAAGAATGCCCCCCCTCATATGAATATTTATGAAGCTAAATACTGTGTCATTATACCCCTGACAGTAGTGCAGTGTGACTGGTCCAGGACACTATTTGGAGGGAAAATAGACCAATAAAGATGGTGGCCAGCCTGTGGCACTTAGTCAGTAGTGACAGTGACAAAGAGAATTCCTGGACAATAAAGAGAAAGATTGTTGGCTAAAGAAACCTGACAATTGAGAGGATGAGTTAGAAAAGGACCAAACATCTTTAAAATTTCACAGTGCCACTGATTCCTAAAGATTCCCGCTGATATTGAAAAATCAGAAGCAGCAAACCTATGTCAATGGGCTGGACCCTCAGGAGTTTAGAAACAGAAAGGGATTGCTTCAAGGGCTATGATGTAGATCTAAGCAGATCTAAGTAGAGAAGACCTTCAGGACAGGGATTCATATTCTGTTTCTACTGGAAGTCTCAAAAAGACTTGCCCAGCCTTTCCTGAACTTGAAAGTTAAGCTTGGTAGGGCTTAGTTCCCACTTGGATTTTGACTATGACTATCGGATGGACTGGAAAGTAAAAGACCCATTATAGGAAAATGCTATGGCTAGCTATATTTGCAATGCTGCTATACACCTTGGATGTAGTCCCCAGAAGCAGAGGTGGGATTTAGCCATTTCTGTCTGGTTTGGACAAACCGGTAGCAGCAATTATGGGAGGCCCCACTCACCCACTTGGACATAATGTCCTATTTTGCCACATTTTCAAGGCCGGGCGTATGCGCGGAAGGTGCACACATGAGCAAAGAGCATGTGCAGAGGGCCGAGCATGTATGGAAGGTGGCACACGCCAGCGTAGCAAGCACCCCTGCACACGCACTCACATTTGCAAACCGGTAGGGAGGGGAAGTGAATCCCACCTCTGCCCAGAAGTCAGGTATTATTTCAGACCCGGAGTCTCTCTTTACTTTTCATTGCAGACATTCCCAATAGTAGGAGTCAATATAAAATTAAAACAACAGTAGGCAAAACCCAAAAGTAACTTTCCTCATGATCAGGAAATTTCCCCTTAATTTGGTTCAACCCTTGTTGAAGCAAAAGCTTCACTGAACATAGAATGTGTGAGGAAAGGCAAGAATTATCCTGGCTGATTCTACTTTTCTTCTTTTCAGCATGCTTGGAAATGTCTCATTCTCTGGAGGATCTTTGGGTGCAGCCATCCCCATCATCTTCCCACACAGATCTATTGTCCTGCCGCAACCATCTTTCTGCCAAGATGAGAATCCATCAGCTGTCTCTGGGTAGGCGTCACAGCCTGAGTGGCCTGTCTCAGATGAAATGCAAAAGCACAAAGAAGTGGCAACATTCAGAGGAAGAACTAGCAAGAAGTGAGAGATATTATAGGGTGAGTTCAGCCTTTTACAGTACTTTTCTCAGACTTCATTTATCAGTTGTGTGTTCGGTTTATAGGGCTGCCCATTGCAAACATAACTGTGGGCAGCTAAGATGGAATAAAAATAAAATAAAACCATCATAACAAGATAATATTAAAGCAGCTGAGGTAAAACCAAACATCACTTTCAACATTAGAGAGGGCTGAAAGCACTGTGAAGCGGAATATAAATCTAAGTACTATTGCTATTATCATGACACAGGTCATGATAATAGAATAAGCGGAATATAAGTCCGCTTATAATAGAATAAGCGGAATATAAGTCTAAGTGCTATTGCTATTATTTAGACACATACAATAATGTGATTCCAAGCTTGACAGCTTCTTTGGGATATAAATATATGGTACCCAAGAGACGAACAGCAATAAAAATATATTAATTATTGTAATTTTCTAATATTATAGTGTAACTTTTTTAAAGTATTCAGCTGCAACTAAAATGCATAACAACAACAACAAAAACAACAAAAACAACAAAAACATCCAGAAACTACCCCAACTGAGAGTTAAAGTCTGCTTGGTTATCAAGGATGTTTCTATTTTTTAAAAAAATTGCAAACAAATATTGTCAAGGGAGGTTTTGATCCATACGTGGAGTCAAACCTGGAATTTAGAGAGTGTTTTATGTCTTGTCACAATCTGTCTGGGATGGTAGGTTTGCATAGTCACAGAAGAACTGTCCTAGTGGACATAGGCAGCAGAGAAAGTACTTTCTGAATCCTCCAGGTCAGGGGTTCCCAATCTCCGGGCCACGGCCCAGTACTGGACCATGTCCCGCTGAGAACCAAGCAGAAGTGGAGGGCAAACGCATGTGTGCACATGTGTTCGCCTGCCACTCATGTGGAACCAGGGGTGAAATCCAGCAGGTTCTGGAGAACTGGTAATGGAAATTTTGAGCAGTTTGGAGAACTGGTAGTGGAAATTTTGAGTAGTTTAGAGAATCAGCAAATACCACCTCTGACTGGCCCCAGAGTGGGGTGGGAATGGAGATTTTGCAATATCCTTCCCCTGGAATGGGGTGAGAATGGGGATTTTGCAGTATCCTTCCCCTGGAATGGGGTGGGAATGGAGATTTTGCAGTATCCTTCCCCTGCAATGGGGTGGGAATGGAGATTTTGCAGTATCCTTCCCTTGGAATGGGGATTTTGCAGTATCCTTCCCCTGGAGTGGGGTGGGAATGGAGATTTTGCAGTACCCTTCCCCTGGAGTGGGGTGGGAATGGGGATTTTGCAGTACCCTTCCCCTGGAGTGGGGTGGGAATGGGGATTTTGCAGTACCCTTCCCCTGGAATGGGGTGGAAATGGAGATTTTGCAGTATCCTTTCCCTGCCATGCCCACCATGCCAACCAAGCCACGGCCCATAGAACCGGTAGTAAAAAAACCTGGATTTCACTACTGCACGGAAGCATCCACTTTCCCCTCCCCACTGATCTGCAAAGCCGGAAAGTTTGAGGCATGCTGCTCCAGATGCTTCCTTATTCACCCATCTTACCTTATTCCTCTTGACAGCTGAGCCCAGTTCTACACAAAGCATTGGGCCACAGCCACCCACCATTTTAAACTCCTAAGATTGCCTAGAGGCTTATGTGTGCCACTGAGTATTCTTGTATAAAAAGGTTATATTGGGTTCAGCACTTTGCCTTACGCCATGCTACCTTTCCATTCAATAATAAATGCTTTTATAGAAACAATGGTCAGAGTGACTCAAAGAACCAAGGCAGCCTCAGGGGAATTGTTGAAGGTGCATTGGTACCTACAGACACAAGGTTGGCATCGGAATGCCCTTGAATATAAGCCTAAATTTTTAGAACTTGAATTCTATCTTTTTGTAACCTATCCATTTCTGGGTTTCAGTCATTCATCTAATTTTAGAACGAAAACTCTCCTTGTTGTTTCTTTTGTGCTGCAAATCACACAATCTTGCTGATCTACTGTAGAGCATCCTGAAAACGTATGTTAGATTTCCCTCTAATCACTCTTGACATAGTATGAGCAATTTCATGCCTTTATGCAATCAGTGAGAACTAAGTCTTTCTCTGGACATCAAAATTCAGGGTCTAATATTTAGGCACCTGCTATCTCTCTGAATGTGGACTTTCTATTAAGTCACTTTTCCATAAACCTTTTAAAAAATTATCTAATTAATTTAAATTTATCTAATTAATTGCCCGTCAATCCTACATCTTAATTAATGAATTCTACTGTCTATTATGTCCAGAAGTATGAGGCTGGCTTGAGTATGCTGAGTCTCCTGCAATTAATTTGTGTAAATCCTCTTTCTTAGGGCCATTATGATAACAATAGCAATAGCATTTAAACTTATATACCGCTTCACAGTACTTCACCGTCTCTCTAAGCAGTTTACAGCAGTGGTGGGTTGCTCCCGGTTCGGTCTGGTTCTTGCAAACCGGTAGTAAAAGCATCGGGAGGCTCCGCCCACCCGCCCAGACGTCATCATGGACGATCTGCACATGCACAGAAGCTTCTGCGCATGTGTGCTCCTGTTGCAAACCGGTAGTAAAGGTAAGTAGAACCCACCCCTGGTTTACAGAGTCTGGGTCCAATCCAACAATCTGGGTCCTCATTTTACCGACCTTGGAAGGATGGAAGGCTGAGTCAACCTTGAGCCTGGTGAGATTTGAACTGCCAAATTGCAGGTAGCCGGCAGGCAGCAGAAGTAGCCTGCAGTACTGTACTCTAACTACTGCGCCACCACAGCTCTAATAAGTAAGATTAATTTCACTATTATTTGTTTAATCTTTTGTGCCTTTTATTCAGACTAAATGACAGTTGTAGGCCGTGACGTTCCCCAGTTATCCTAAGTAAAAATGTTGCACCCTCAGAGCTGTAAAAGCTGGTTTTGATATTAGGTCTTCTTAAAATCATTTGACTGGCTTCTCTTGGCTTCTTCCTAGAATTCTTGTTCCAGCATGTGTCCAAGTATCAGTTTATTTATTTACTTTATTTGTTAAATATTTTTGCCATCTATATTGCCTTGGGGCTACTCTAAGTAGTTTACAACAATAAAAAGGAAGAGATGAAAACGGAAGTAAAGTAATAGAACAATAAAATAAATCATGAAAAAGAACTCTATGAAAATACACCAACAAGATAAAAAAAGATGAATGGATGGAGAGCAGAGAGCAAGTGGGGAGAAATTGTAGTCTGCCATCAATCCAGCAATTGCAGGGGAGCAATGGTGAGAGATGGATGTTTCTGAATGGCACCTGGTTGGTTACTCTAGGGAACAAAAGTCCTGGATTAAGATGGATCTTGGCCTCGTCCAGCAGAGCTAGTTTTATATTCTTATCCTTGGGTCAAGGGTCTATGGTGAACCTATGGCACGCGTGCCACATGTGGCATGCACAGCCCCCTCTGCGGGCACACGGGCTGTCGCCCAGCTCAACTCCACCCCGCCTGCGTGTGTGCCTACTGCCGGCCAGCTGATTTTCAAGTCCCTGCCGCGCATGCGCAGAGGGCAGGGAGTATGTAGGAGACGCACACGCATGCCCGGGGTGGGGGTGGGGGGTCGCATGTGCATGCCTCCCTGCAGTTTCCTGGAACCAAAAACGGGCCCGCACCCCACTTTTGGTCCTAGGAAGGCTGCAGGCCACAGCCCATTTTTGGTCCTAGGAAGGTTGCAGGGAGGCCTACTAGGCCCAAAATTGGGTGCAGGGAGCATCACATGCGCATGCGCAGGGGGGAGCGTGGGCAGGGTCACACGCGCATGTGTGGGAGGCAGGGTGCATGGGAGTCACATGTGCATTTCATTATGGGTGCAGCAGGGGTGGGTTCTAAATTTTTTTACTACCGATTCTGTGGGCGTGGCTTATTTTGTGGGCATGGCTAGCCAGTCATGTGACCGGGTGGCCATGGCTATGTATATAGGGACTACTCAGAGGGCTGAAAAAAGTCATTTCTGACGGGTCCTAGCACTTTTGATTAGTCCTCACACTTATGACCATCCTCACATTTATGCATGTGCAGCATTCTTAACAACCATGTCACTCATTTCACAACTGCTTCTCTTCATCATGGTGACAGGGTAGGGCAAGAACGTAAAATGTGAGGACAGTCGTAAGTTTGAGGACCGGTCAAAAGTGCGAGGACCAGTCAAAAATAACTTTTTCAGCCCTCTGAGTAGTTCATATGCATAAAAGGATACAGCAATAGAGAGGGATGAAGGAAGGGAAGGGAAATTAGAGTAGGAGTGAGGGTAAGAGTGGGAGGAAGAGAGGAGGAGAAGGAGAAAGGAAGAGGAAGAGGAAGTAGGGAGGAGAAGAAGAGGGGGGGAAGAGAAAGTAAGAAGGAAAGAAAAGAGAGAGGTGGTAGGTTTGAGGAGAAAGATTGCCGTACAATAAAAAAGATGAAAGGGAAGAAAGCCAACCCCAAACAAATATAAAGATATTAAAATAAAGAATGAATTGTTAAACTTTAAAGAATAAAAGAGAACAAATATGAATAAATAGCAATAATTAGAAACACACATACAAACATACAATGTATTTTCTTTGAACAGAGTATTTGGCTGGTTCACAAATTTAAACAGTGTTTAGTCATTTCAATTAAAGTTACAATTTCTATATTTCCCTTTTGCTATATTTATTCCTCATCTGTTTTTTTTAAAAAAACCAGTATTACCCTTCATCCTCATCTCTAAGCTTAATCAAATTCAATTTTTCCCTTCTTTTCTATATTATACCCCTTCCTATTGTCATCTATTTTTATATCCATCCTCACATTGGTTAATTATGTAATATTACAGTTGTTTAATATAAATTCAACATTTTAATATAAATCAATTAGTTATATAACTTTCTTTTTTGTATATTAATCAATATGAACATGAATATTCCAATTATTTCCATGCAATCCAATTTCTTACAAATCAATTAATTATATTTACCAATAATAATAAACCAAATAATTTCCCCCATATATTCCTCCAAACCACAATTTAACTATTTCTGCTTTCAACACAATATACAATTAATAGTATCTCAATTATTACAATTCCCTAGTTAAATAGAGCTTTTTTTCTTTTGTGTTTTAAAATCTTGAACTCTCCTCTTTTGCCCTAAATTTCCCATTGTTTGCAGTTTTGCACCTACCTTTTTTTGGTGAGAAAAAGAAAAAGCAATTCTCTCTGCCTCATTTTGTCACATTGTAGCAAAGACCCTATTTTATTTTCAGTTTTGTTTTTTCAGCATAGCTAGGGGAAAAAAATCTGCTCCAATACTCTTTGCAGCTAGCAACAGACCCCTGCGCAAAACAGATGAGAGCAAATCAGCTGAGAGTCGGGAAGCCGATGGAATCAACTTGTATTAATTAACCCATGCTGAAGCTGAAAGGGGCTGTTTTTTCTATTTTTGCAGGCACCGATCTACTCATTTGTTTTCTTTCAACACTGATCAGCTGTAGGGCGGCCCTTTGAAGCCCTGAGGCAAGAGTTTAAACAGTTTTTTTTCCCTCTAGCCATCAGCTGGGACTCAGGAGGCAGCAATAGATTGGGAGTGGGCGGGGTAAGCAAAGGGTGACCGGGCCGGGAACCGGTTCGGGGACGTGGCCAGCCAATCTTATTACCGGTTCTCCAAACTATTAAATTTTTTTACTACCGGTTCTTGCAAGGTGAAAACCGGGAGCAACCCACCACTGGGGTGCAGGCACGTACACACGTTTTCCGCACGTGATGACAAAAAGATTAGCCATCACTGGTCTATGCTGTAAGAATTCAGACTGGCTGCAAGTGATATGCTTCCTCCTCCTCCTCCTCCTCTTCCTCCTCCTCTAAATAAAGGTCTCTCCCTAATATTTTCCTTCAGTTCTTGAATGAGTGGGAAGACCATCTCCAGAACAAGTAAAATTGTTGATTGTAAGCTGCTTAGGGTTGCCTTTAGGCAAGATGGGCAGCGGATTAATTTAATAAATAATAAATAAATTAACTGAAAAGGGTGGACTAAAGAATAAAATCATAGGGAAAAATGATATATTAAGCATCCAAGGCATTTCTGTGGAATTAGGATGCGGTAAGGGATTCTGCATTACAAAAAATGCCCATTGCAAGATTTACACAAGCAAAATGAGCAAAGCCAGGAGTGAGTTTTGACAGTGCCCTTTACTTTGCTTGCGCAAATCTGTGATCACTTCCCGCCCCAACTGCTACTCTTCCCAACCCACCGTTTGAAAATTCCTGATGTGGTCCATAGGAATATAACTTTAAGTCTGTTAGTTTTGAAGTTATCACAAGATCCAGCCCTTTTGGCAGCATAGACTGAGATAGATGCTTCTCTGGAAATAGTTGAAAAGCACTGTATTTTTGTGAGTGTTGGAACAGAATCATCTGACTGTCCATAATATAACCCAGATTAGGAAGAAAGCAGAATATTTTGAAAGTGTCCCCAGGACAAGCGTAGACATTAAGTGAAACTTTTAAAAAATCTTCAAAGTCACTCTCAGTCAAGGCCTTCATATAACCTTATGACACACCTCCAGAATGACAAATTTCTCAGAAAAGTTGACTCATATCCCCTTTAAAGCTGTTTAACAGTAAGCTTTCACTGCACTAAGTTCCAGTCCTTCTATCCTGACTTATATCATATGTTCTTCATGGTTTCTGACTGCTGTGGACTGCTGCACGCATATTTTTTCTTCTGTCAAGATTCTACTAGATGCTTGGGTGAGAGCTGCTTATCTGAGCATCTGCCCTGCTACCTTGCACAATTTCCTCTTTGTCTTTCCTTTGATTGGAAGGGGTGTTAGCCTCTTCCACCCACACAGGATGTGGGGGAAGTTAGTGGGAGGGCCAGCTCTTCTGCACACGCCCCTGAACCGCACAGCTGGTGCTGGTAGTAAGTACCAGAGAGTGGGGGTATCGGTGCTTCCTAGAAAACTTCTGAAGGCCTCAACACTTGAGGTAGGATAAAGGGGGTCACCTCAGAGAGGTAGATTTTAGAAGAAGACATAATCAGAATTGAGACAAAGTGAGGAAGAGGAAGAAACCTTCTGTACCACTAGCAATATTCTTCCAGTCTTCTGCCATGAAGCAACCCATTTTCAACTTCCTCTTGAACATAGACAAGCAGGCAGAAGGAGCCACAGCTGTGACTAAGCTGGAGAGGGCACTGTGTAGATAGGCATTCGCAGGGAATCTGTATGGAGCTGGGTGGAGCTGGGAAGAATTGGCTGGAGCTATATGCATCTGTTAGTGGGATTTTATGGAAATTGTTTACATGGGCAGAAGGTAAAACAGCTGTGGCTCAGCATAAGAAAAGACTCACAGCTGCCATGCTCTTCCTATTCAGACAAGAGTATCTAGAAAGAAACTTGGTCATTATGTACTTTTGTTTATCTGTCTACGTCCATCCATCCATCCATTAAATGTTTAAACTGCTCCACTCTGGTTGGACTCTGGATGGTGTTTATTAATTCTTACATAGTTATTTGGAATAATCTGTCCCTGTTCCATAATTGAAAATTGACTTGATTCTATCCTCAAAATAACTTTGTTAATAGACTGTAGACAACATGAGAAAATGATGGACCTCATTCTATAGGGGAATAAAAATTTAGAACTTCCTGACCAAAATCCAACATTGTACTCCAGCCAACTCTTAGGTTGTACGTACCTTCCAGATGTAGTGGATTTCGGTTCCCACAATTCCCAGTAAAGTTATCTGGGGATTCAAAGTTTAAAAAAAATAGCAAAGAGCAGGTCTTTCTTTCCTTATGTTTTTATGTCCTTACAATCTCTTAAACAAGAGTAGCTCTTTGCCATCTTCGGGTTTAGAAGTCTAGCGTGATCACAATGATTGAGGCCCTGCTTCCTTTTGTCTATGTGTGCACTGTTGACCCTCCCTCTACTTACCCCAATGACTGTTTTGGAGTAGGGCTCAAACCAACTATATCTCTTCCTAAGACATCTATAGCACTTATTTTGCTTTGTGTACAGTACTTCCTGATGGGAATGTTAAAGGCTTTTAATATCAATTTCTTTAGCCAAAACATAAAGATGCTAATTATTATCATATTAAGCCATAATTGACTGTAATGGCACAAAACAAGCTATTCTCTGCAGTTGATTATTCACTGTGCTTTAAAATTCCTTTAAATTCTAGACATTTTTACTTAGTATTTGCTTCCTGAATTTATAGACTCCTGATTCCAATGGCTTTACAGCAATTTACAAACACTGAAACTTTGTAAAACCCAGTATCTGGCTTAATTTTTAAAGCACAAATTAAATTAGGGGAAATTGATATTTTGTGGGAATTGGAGTAAATATTCTATTCTTGCTCTTGCTCTTAGTTCTTTTATTATATGTCTCAAGTTGTTGAAATTAGAACTATCTAAAATGCTGAATCGACTGATGTGATTTCACTGCGTGTATTGATTCTAAAATGCAACTAAAAGCAATAGCTGCCAAATATCAGTTTGGTTCCAGTCTGCAATTGCATCTGGTAGGAGGTAAATGTTTCACTCTTTTTGTCACATTGTGCTGTGACAGTGCAAATGCAGTGAGATACACATATTTCATAAATGTTGTTGACAGACATACATACATACCTTATGTATGGCCATGGGAACAAACTTGGAAAGTAACTGTGATCTCTAAATCAGTAATCCTAATATTTTCTGATCTGGTGGCATCGATTTTTATTCCCAACCTGTGATATAGGACCGCATATTTATTTATTTGTTTGTTTAAACATTCTGCTCTGTTCTCAAATAAATCACAAAAACAATTGAAACAATAAGTGACCATGGCAGTTTAAAAAAACCAAAACCAGTGCTAAATAGGATAGTCTAGAACTTGGATGAATTGATCAACAGGATTATAGAATTATAACCTGATTCTCTTAACCGTTTTGACTCCCCCCCCCCCCCGCCCAATTGAATAATCAAATGTTTTGGTGACCAAGGTAATCTACTCAGTTTATTCTGAAGCTCAGATGGCTCACTGTCTTTATGAGACCCAGCATAACATTTCATAAATTCCTGAAATATAATTAATCCTTCCTTGTAACCTGCAGAAAGGGGAAGTCTGGCTCTTTATTATGTAAAAGTCACTTTTAGATAGCTGGGGCTGGTTTTGATAGAAAAGATCTTAAAACATCTTCTTTTCCACTAGAGGAAATGCCTCTTACTTTGGCCTTCTGCTTTGCTTTCTGGAGAGGAACTAGTGGCTCAATCTTGGGAGATAAAAAGAAAATAATGATGAAGACCGAAACCAGGGCTCTTCCCCATCCTGCATGAAGCGTTTTGTGGTAACCATATGCTATTTGATTGGCATGCTGACAGGAGGCTGCACCTGAAAGTGCTATGATGCTGGGCCAGGAAAATAGCCTAGGAAATGTTGGAAGAGCTTGATTAGGTCTCCAGAGATTGCAGAATATGGAGGAGGAAAATGGTAGCATTGACTGTAATTTTGCCTGCAGTACTTCAGGGGTGAAGGCCACTGAGAAAATCCTTACCCTCCATTGGTCCTGACTCTTTTGACGTATTGAAAAAAAGCATTCTTCTTCCTTTTCGTGAGGAGCATTGGGAGAGCAAAATCTGATTGGCCGGCCGAAAACTGCCAGAACAGGCAGTCAAAATGGCAAGAGGAATTAACAGTTCTAAAAGCCCATAGAAACTCTACTCTCACAAAACTCTGTTCTCTCTCATGCTGACAGGAAGCCATCCCTGAAAGTACTACATGGACAGACTAGGATGGTGAAAATTTTAGGCTTGGCAGAAGCCTAAAATTCAGAAAAGGCCTAACCTGACATGCTTGCTAGGGAATTCTGTGAGTTGGAGCCCACACATTTTAAAGCTGCCAAGGTTGAAACACTGGCCTAAACTTTTATATGTTAAATCCTTCGATATGCTAAGTCCTATGAGGTCTTCTCATAGTGATGTGTTTTAAGCCAAGAGATTGTCTGGCTGCCTTTGTGGAAGAATTAGCTGAGTCTGACTTTGTGTGTCATCGCCAAGGAGACGCCCAAGTTTAGGATTCCTATACTCTTCAAGGAGGTTTCTTCCGTGTGCTCCTGTGAGCGCATATAGCAATAACAATAGTACTTAGAATTATATACTGCTTCATAGTGCTTTACAGCCCTCTCTAAGCAGTTTACAAAATCAACCTAATGCCCCCAACAATCTGGGTCTTCGTTTTACCGACCTTGGAAGGTTGGAAGGCTGAATCAGGTCAGGATCAAACTGGTGGCAGTCGGCAGAATTAGCCTGCAATATGGCATTCTAAGCACTGCACCACCACAGCTCTCATATCAGGGAAACCCCAGAGATTTTCAGTATGCAACTCCATCTTGTATTGACTATATGCAGTAAACAGTCTATCTTTGAATTTGCAAACAGAGTAAATAGTTTTGAACTGGGTGACAACCTCTAGAAAAGGATAAGAGACACATGAATTGCCTAGTGCAGGGGTATCAAACTCGCAACAACACATTATCGTCACGTGACATAGCAGAACTTTCCCCCCTTCGCTAAAATGAGGGTAGGTGTGGCCAGCACATGATGCATCCGGTCCATGGGCTGTGAGTTTGTCACCCCTGGCCTAGTATATCCATTATGCAACTCAGACATTAGAGAAAAGCTACTCAAGAAAAGTATTTCCCCATCCATAAAATGAAGCTCTTTCCAAAGCAGAATTATTGTTGTTGTTGTTAGTTGCGAAGTCGTGTCTGATCCATCACAACCCCATGGACAACGTTCCTCCGGGCCTTCCTGTCCTCTACCATCCTCTGGAGTCCATTTAAGCTCATACCTACTGCTTCAGTGACTCCATCCAGCCACTTCATTCTCTGTTGTCTCTTTCTTCTTTTGCCCTCAATCTTTCCCAGCATTAGGTTCTTCTCTAGTGAGTCCTTCCTTCTCATAGCAGAATTATACATGGTTCCAACTGTGGGGAGGAGAGGGAGCCAGTTGCTGGCACTCAGAGAAGTCCATCTATTAGCTCCTATTCATCCACATCATTTGCCTATTTGCAAACAAGAGAGAAAGGAACGAGAAGCCTACAGTATCTGCTTGTTTAGGAAAAGAGAGAAAATTAAGAGTACCTAGCGGTCCAAGGATCAAGAAGATAATTACTTTACTGCCTTGTACTGATCGTTACACATTATTCTTCTATTTCCATATACCCTACTAATTGCAAGTTCTTGTCATCACAGTGGAATTTATTGATTTACTGTATTTGTTAGAGGTTTTTCTTTTAAATCCCACCATTTGTTCAGGCACTTAAGACAGCAGACTTAGTGCTCCTTCCTCCCATTTTTCCTCACAACAACTTGTGAAGTAGATTGGCTTGAAAGATAGTTACTCAGTGAATGAAGTTTCTTCCACGGGAGAGGAAGAGATTCTAAGCCTCACATTCTGAGTAAAAGTGGTAGAGTTAATCCTTTCCTACTAGGTCCACCTTCCAGTGATGAGAACAGTATTGTTACAGTAAGTCCAATTCTCATTTATTTCCTGCTTCTTTCTAGCAGATGTTGGATGATACTCCTCCACCTCTCTCTGGGGAGAAGCCTCCAATTTATTACAATCTGGAGGAGATGAAGCAGTTACCAACAACACCTCCTACCCCACGCAGCCCACCTGTACAGATGCTGGAAGCCTGGGAACGTCACGTAGACTCCAGCTCCCTGCGTAGTTACTACTATAAGCCTGCAACAGGTGAAAAGTCATGGAAGCCCCCCAGGAGGAGCCAAGAGATGGTGAGAAGCTAGAATTGTTAGAGGGACATCCATGCTACTTAGCCTCAGCAATCCAATCTTTACTTTTGATCTGTTTGTGCCTTTACCCAGCAAGTGTTTTAGCTGGCAAATACTGAATTGATTTAGAGGTAATCCTTGACTTGCAATTGGTCACTTAGTGACCGTTCAAAGTTTTGTCAGACCCTAAAAAAGCTACTATGGCCTAGATTCAGAATTACGATGTTAGCATCCCCTGTGGTCTCATGATTGCATTATGGTTGCTTGGCATTGACAGTTATAGCCATTTTCAGCATCCCGTGGAAATGTGATGGTGAGTTTCAACATTTTCCCAGAAATTGTTGTTTATTTCCACCAAAAAAAAAAAAAAAGCCTCATATCAAACAATGGGTTCACTTAGCAACTGCTGTGTTCACTTAACAATCACCGCAAGAAGAGTCATAAAATCAGATGCAGTCCCGTGGTGACCTGCTTTACAACGGTCATCTCTTAACCAAAATTGTGGGCTCAATTGCAGTTGTAAGTCAACGATTTCCTGTACTCTATGCTTTCAATCAAATGACTTTTCACTTGCTAATGTCTGTTTTAGTGATGTGGCTTGATCCAAATGCTTGAAGATCTAATTTAAAAAAAAAAAAAATTATAGGAGGGACAAACTCTTGCATATAGAGTAACCCAGGCAACAATTTCCCTCTCTCCAGTACACCTTCCTATTCTTTCTGCTTTCTCCTTGATTTCCTTCCATCCCCATGAAACAGTTGATGTTGTGTGGCTGTGGAACATGATAATTTCAGTTGGATTCATTTAGCTTATTTGCTTTGTTTGTTTGTTTGTTTGTTTAGATCTTGCTCTAATTGAGAGAGCTCAGTAAAGCAGCTTCCGGGGTGATTTCCTTTCATCTTCTCCTCACAGCAGCAACTCTGTGGGATTCAATGGCCCAGGGACTTTTCTGTACTTAAGAGTGGATGTAAACCTGGATGTATCCATCTTAATCCAATAGCCACTGAATCACACTGACTTTTAGTGGAAATCGTTTAGCTTTTCACCCCTTATTTTTGTGTTTCTGCAAACTCTCTTGCCTACTGTTACATCCTTCTTTTGTATGGGCAATGTGATTTAGTTATATAAGAATTCATGCTCACATTATTAATTTGAGAGTAACACTTAATATTTGTACTAATTATTAGGAGTACCATGTACTAAGAGATACCTGGAGCTAATGGTATTTTCTCCAGCTAAGAGATCTCTGTAACTTGATAGGATGGAAACTATTCACTAAATCTGCATTACTGTTACTATTAATCTTCTCATCATTCCTATTATCCATCTCCTCCCACTTATGACTGGATGACTGTAACTTTGTTGCTTGTATCCTTACAATTTGTACTGATCGTTTCCTAATACAATTTGATTGCTTATTTGTACCCTATGACTATCATTAAGTGCCGTACCTTATGATTCTTGATGAATGTATCTTTTCTTTTTATGTACAATGAGAGCATATGCACCAGAGACAAATTCCTTGTGTGTCTAATCACACTTGGCCAATAAAGAATTCTAAATAGTTTTTATAGCAGAGATTTATGTTTCAAAAATCTAATTCAGGTGTATTGGCATTCCTAAGGCAGAGTTCATACATTGTGCTAATAGTGTGGCTTATCTGGCTATCCCAAAAGTGCTTTTTCAAGAGGAAACTGGGCTTTCTGGTTTTTCTTTGAAGACATTTCGCTTCTCATCCAAGAAGCTTCTTCAGCTCTGTCTTCAAAGAAAAACCAGAAAGCCCAGTTGCCTCTTGAAAAAGCATTTTTGGGATAACCATGATGACTGAGAATCTCAATAGACACTTATTTGGCGATGGTTTAGCATTTTTTGATTTAGCCATGAAGGTTTGTAAAAGATGGCTTACGATTCAACCTTGTCTAAACCCAATCAGTGTGTGAACTCAGACAAATGGTATAAGAGTGATAAAAATGGCCTAGCATCTGGCGTGTTAAAAATATTTCAGTGACAACTTTATTCAACAGATCTTCATTCAGGTATTAAGTGTACTTGAGCCAGTTGTAACCATTTTCTCAGGCTAATGTACTTCTTGATGCAGTTGGGAGAGTGGAAAGAAAGAAAGAAATCTTTATGTTGTGGAATGGAAGGGTTATCAAAGTGGGGGACGTGTGTGGCTGTTGCTCTGAAGAACAGGGCTCAACTCATTTTTGGGTTGCATGCCTAAATAGGTCAGCAGTTTACATAGGTATGGAAGTTACAGTTCAGTTCTGTGATTCAGAAATCCAGCTAGGTAGCATGAGACTCTTGAAAGAATGATAGGAACATACCTTGCTCCGCGTATTGTGTTTTGAAATGATTCAACATTGCTACCTTTGGGGGAATGTTCTGGAACGGACTTGACAACATTATTGTTGGGGTGGGTGGGGGATATTCCCAGTCTATAAATCAAACCCTGAGATGGCTCAGCTATTGACAGACACCTGCCACTAATACATCTCTTCTGGAAACTTTCTATGGAGTTTGATTGCTCTCTGGTACTTTAAACCAGAATTCCATTTTGGGCCACCAGCCAGATGCCTGAGGAATTTCTATAATGAGAAATCATTGTGTGCTACATCAGAACAGAGGGCATATGGTTGCCAGCTAGTCTGTACAGTAAACCCCTTCCCATCCCCCTTCCCAACATCCCCTTGTCACGCCTCCATGCACCTGAAGGCTCTGTCCATATCATCAGCTGTGGGTCAGAACCAATGGGACTGAAGAATTTGAAAGAAATTTCACTTTTGAAAGAAATAGGTAGCTGTGGATCAAATTGGTGAGAGCCAGAACAAGGAAAGGTAGCCATAGTTTGGGCTCATGTCCTGCTCTTGTAATAGAAAGTCCTCTCTCTCCCCTCTCCCCCTCCCCTTTTCTGTGTTTTTGTTTTGCCAGAGCTCAGTGCAAATAGAGGGAAATGATCTCTCAGCTCCAACAGATCCTACGCCAGGAGCCAACCTGGACCAAACAGAAGACAGAGTGAGCGGGGAGCAGCCTGGGGCTCAAAATCTCCACAAAAAGCTGGGATATACCAGATCCTTGATGTTGCCAGAAACATTGCCTCACAAGGTAAGGCACAGCCATGAAGGGATCTACTGGGATTGCAGGTTTTGGAGGACCAAACAGATGCCTTTGCTCAAAAGGTATGCAGAATGGAAGGGTTAATCTACATCCAATTGGGGTGAAAGCAGAGGTGTGCATGAAGAAGAGGGCAGGACAGCAGTCATTAGTGCATGTAGGTGTGCAATTTTAAATACTGGAGTTAATAGTCGTATACTTTAAATAGCTTAGCGTACTGCAAAAGAATGGGATGGAGAGAAAATGAGGAGGGAGGGAGGGAGGCACTGAATGACTGATTGTCTATCAGTCCTTTCAGATAGACCAGATTAGAAAACCAAAGTTTATTTATTTATTTATTTATTAGTTTGATTTATATGCCACCCTTCTCTGAAGACTCAGGGCGGCTTACAATGCATTAAGCAATAGCCTTCAAACTTTTGTATATACCTGCTTAGTAGGGCTTTCGCGCCCCCCCCCCCCCCCAAGCGGTGTTCTTTTTATACAAAATCAGCTTATTGCCCTCACAATCCAGGTCCTCATTTTACCTACCTCAAAAGGATGGAAGGCTGAGTCAACCTTGAGCCTGGTGAGATTTGAACTTGCAGTAATTGCAGGCAGCTGGCACCTGAGTGCTACTTTAACAGCAGTTAGCCCACTGCGCCACCAGGCTCTTAGTTATGAATGTAATACTACTTTTATTCAGTAGTGGTTGCGACCAGTTGGCCCCGATTCGGGCGAACTGGTAGCAGCAGAAGGCACTGCCCACCCACCCAGATGTCATAAAAAATGCTCTGTGCATGTGCAGAAGCTCCCCGTGCACTCCCAATAACAAACTGGTAGTGCTGGGATTTGAAACTCACTACTGCTTTTATTATAATGTTTTATATAAAGTAATAGAATCTTGCAAGTCTGAATATTTTCTCTCCTTCTCACTTTTACTTTTGTGAGAGCTGGGAAAGGTCCTGTCTGAGATACTCACATTACATTTCTGCCCTCCACTTAGGTTTTTTTTGGGGGGGTGGGGGGTTATGGCTCTGCCTTTTGTTCCTCAAGGTTATTCCTTCTGCCCATTACATTAGCCAACTCAGTTTGGTTATCACGCACGCACCCCTTGGCCACTTCCCCCTTTATATAAAATGTTTTTAGAATGGAACACTGAAATATTGAATAACTACTTTAAAATAACCCAGTACATTCATATTAGGATTATATGTGTTTGATTAATGTAATAATTAACTGATGTTATTTGTATTAATATGAACCATACCCAGAGGCCACACTGTTCATGTATCGATGTTGATATATGTTTAAAAGTAAAAACCCAATAAACCTTGAAAAAATAAATAAATAAATAAAGTGTTTCTAAAAAGAAGAAAGAAAATACATTGAAGTGCTGTATATTAACTACCGCACTATCTGCTACTGAGTTTGGTCAACCATTTAAGTCCTGGATTTGGGCCTAAGGTTCAGCCGTGGCAATGCCTGCTGGCAGCAGGAAGGGAATGGATATCCAAAATGGTTGGTAAATAATCTCGCTTTTTCTCCGTACAGGGAAACCATCGGCGGAATCATTCCCAATATAGCTTCAGCTCCTGGTTAGGAGAATATTCTGTGCCATCACCTACCAATGGCTCCATCACAGACAATGCTGAATTACTGCATGTATGTTACAACTATACAGGAGTATAATGGTTAGGCTCAGTGGTGGGTTGTTTCCGGTTCTGTCCGGTTTTTGCGAACCGGTAGTAAAAGCGGCGGGAGGCCCTGCCCACTCATCCGGAAGTCATAATGGATGATCTGCGCATGTGCAGAAGCTTCTGTGCATGCGCACGCACGCTCCCGTTGCGAACCTGTAGTAAAGGTAAGTAGGCTAGGCTCAATCTGGAACCCTGGCTAGGCTCAATCTGACTAGGGGCAGAGACATCCCGGGTTATAGTTGCATCTCATCAGCTTAGTCTGCCTTATGGAATACAGGTAGTCCTCGATTTACAACAGTTCGTTTAGTGACCGTTCAAAGTTACAACGGCACTGAAAAAAAACTTATCACCAATTTTCACACTTAAGATCACTGCAGCATCCCCATGGTCACATGATCAAAATTCAGGCCCTTGGCAACTGACTCCTATTTATGAAGGTTGCAGTATGCTGGGGTCACATATTTACTTTTTGCTGCCTTCCGACAAGCAAAGTCAATGGGGAAGTCAGATTCATTTAACAACCATGTTACTACCTTAACATCTGCAGTGATTCACGTAACAACTGTGGCAAGAAAGGTCGTAAAATGAGGCCAATTCACTTAACAAATGTTTCTCTTAGCAACCGAAATTTTGGGCTCAAATGTGGTCTGACGTTGAGGACTACCTATGGATGTGAAGATATTTACACTACCATCTCACATTCCTGGGATGAATAGTATATAAGTATCCTCCTTTCCATCCCACAGCAGCACCCTCAGTATCCATTATCTGAAAGGATATTCTCTCTTGCTTAGCCCCAGAGGCCAGCTGTGCCATGCCCCAGAGAGGCCACCCTCTGAGTTTTGGAGTGGGTCTGTCCTGCTGCCTTCTCTCTTCATCTGGTTCAGCTGAGGTTGGGAATGTTGCCCAGGGAGAAAAATGAGATTTGGAGACCAAAGGGGCAAAAGAGATGGTGAAGAGATTGTAGCGGGATCTGGAAAGTGAAATAAGTAAAAGAAAATCAAGCTAGAGAAGCTAGCATGGAAAATGGAATTGTTGGGGAGGAAATTTCTAACTGGGACTAGGATTTGTGCATTCAGAGGATACACCTGTCCTATTCTTGGTTTTACCATCTCCCACCTGTCCTTTTTAGCATGTGTGCACCTGTGCGTTTCTTCTCCATCTTCTTTGAAAAATGATTGTATGTCACTGCCCCAAATTGTTTTGCTTCTTGCACATTGAGAACCTTACAGTCCTCTAGATGTCATCAAACTACACATCCTCATTATTGACTGTGTGGTTTGAGGCTGCAGCTCAGCCACATTGGGAAGTTCCTCCCTCAAGTGATCCAGTAGGAGAGCTAGCAGTGGAGCCTTACTGGAGCCAGAGTCTGTAGGAAATAAAGATCTGCAGAGAAATGGGAGTATGGGGAGTGGTGTGAATTTCAGGAAGGATCTGCAGGACACAGCTAGGACTGCAAGTGTGTTGACACTGTTTCTTTTGGCAGATGGTGGAGAAATGTGGACAGCTGAACAAAACCAAGATTGCTGAAGGAGGTCGGAAACTCAGGTACTCAGCTAAAGTCTCCCCAGCAGGAGAGGGATTGAGGAGGGATACCTTCCTCATTGTCCATATAGGAAGAATCTGGGGCATTTGTGCTTCTCAGTCCTCATTTGGCTACTTCTCCATAGAAGCTTTGAGGAGCTGTGAAGAACATTTCACAGCTGAAGGGATTTTGACAAGCAATGTCCTGGCCTGAATAGACAAAGAGGCTGGAAAGGGGCCTTAGTGAATAATGGACCTTCTCAGTCATTGACATAAATCCGAAGGGGGGTGGGTGGGGCAAAATAAGGCAGAGCTGAAACTTTTCTAAGAGAGAGGAGTGGAAGCAAATCCAGGGAAATGGGAGTACATCAAAGAAGATACATGACCGCTTAGACTTGTCAAATGACGGCTGTTATGTACAGACATGAACCAAACTTGGACCCAGGTCCAACACTTAGCTCTGTGCTAATGAAAGCAAGTTCAGAATAAGTCTGAGCTCAGGGTATTTTTCTTTCAAAAGAAGACCTTGAAGGAAGATAGTCAACAAGATGTCTCCTAAGACAAGATAAGACAACCTTTATGTCAGTGTAATGCAGATTTAAAGCTGACTAGCCATTGTAAGGATGTGGACCAGGTTGAGTCAGCAGGGTTATTGCCCCTTTAAGACTGAGGATGAGTCAGCAGGGTTATTGCCACTTTAAGAAGCTGTCTATATAAGGGAGGCCATTAGAGGGCATCTCTCTCTCTCTCTGTCTCTCTCCTCATGTATCATTTGTCATTTTGAATATGTAGTAGAAAAGAGGAAACTTGAGAGTTCACAAGGTTGATACTATTTGGAACAAAACTGTAACTGAATCTAGATGTTCTGTTTCCATACCCAGCTGAGAACAAGGAAAACAGGCCATGGAGAGGATGGGTAGCGTCCCTCTGACAATACTACAGACTCCTGTTTTAACCCCAGTTCATAGTCCCTTGTCTCCACCAGTCTATTATTTCATTAGCAATTGTTCAGCAAGAAAGGGGCAGCATGGCATTTCTCATTTACGATATGAACATTCAGAAAATGTTCTTGTTTTTGAGGCCAGAAACGATCAGCAAAATTGCTCTTCCTTGGTGTCTCTTCAAATACTTGGTCACTGGCATGTTGAGAGCACGGTCATTTATGAAACCGCAGAGGTTATTCCAAGCACAAACAGATCCTTGCAGTGCCACATGCTATATGTGGGAGCATTGATCTTGACACTTTTAATCTTGGAAGCCCCGGGGGAGGTTGTATGTTTTGTTTATGGCTTTGGTGGGCTGGGCTCCAGTTTTTCTTCTTTTCCTCTACCTCCAGAAAATGCTGGGCATCATCGTGGCTGGTATTAGCTGGGAACAGTCTCATGTTCTACAAGGACCCCAAAGTGACCGCTGCATGGGTGAGTGCAGCAGGAGAACAGATGCTTAAATGGGAAATCAGGAAAGGCAGCCGAAGGTCTTGTATGGTTGACAGTCTGACTTTGTACAACCCTCGCACTAATTTTAAAAGCTTTCAATCTCTTGGAAAAAGTTGGCTGGGAGGAAGAGGGAGAGACTTTTGAATAAAAGGGGCGATTTTGCCCATTTAGGGATCTGGTAGAACTTAGAATAATTCTTTTGTCACTTCGAATGTACACTAATCGGCATACGTTAAAATGAAATTTCATGGCATACAGTAACATCTGGTATAGTCTTTAGATATGCCCACTCACAGTATTTTTCAGGGATGATGTGTGTCCATGTGTATACTATATGTTTCTCTTTCTCTATTCTCTCCCCTTCCCCTACATCTCCTATCTATCTATCTATCTATCTATCTATCTATCTATCTATCCATCCATCCATCCATCCATCCATCCATCCATCTCTTGATCTCTCAATCTATCATCTATCATCCACCTACCCACCCACCCATCCATCCATCCATCCATCCATCCATCCATCCATCCATCCATCCATCCATCCACCGATCTATCGATCTATCAATCTATCGATCTATCGATCCAACCATCCATCGATCTATCGATCTATCTCTATCATCTATCTATCATCCATTCACCCATCCACCCACCCACTCATCCATCCATCCATCTATCCATCCATCCACCCACCCACCCATCCATAGATAGGCATCACATAATGTAACAACTGGTTCACCCAGAACCGAAAATGTGAGTGTGCGTGTTTGCACGCTTGCTTCACTCACACATGCAACTTCTGCACATGCGTGCTGCATTAAACACACAGTGATTATATAGGATGGGATAGCGCCGGGGTGGGCGAGCGGGCTCAGCCATTGGTCAGAACTACCAGTTCACCCAAACCTGTCAGAACCAGCAGCAGCCCACCTCTGCATCCATCCATCCATCCATCCATCCATCCATCCATCCATCCACCAACACAAAAGTGTCTGTTGCTGTGATAAATCAATAAGGAAGTAAACATGGATTAGTACCTATTTTCCTCATCCCTTCCCAGTGACTTCAGGCACAGATCGTTTGGCAGTTAGGTATAGAGAACCTCCTAACCCTTGTCCTTTCCCCCCCCCCCCCGCAGACTCCATCTGGTAGCCGGCCTGAAAGCAGTGTGGATTTGCGTGGGGCTCGTATTGAGTGGGCTCGGGATTTGTCCAGCAAGCGGAATGTCTTCCATGTAAGTGTGGGAACCCAGCCCATCTTGACCTGAGATATTTGTAGCAAGATTTTACACAACTTGTTTGCCCTATTGTAAGCTTGTCAATTCTTCAGAATTGATTCACTGCGGTCCTGTTTTAAATCAAGATAGTTAGTTAATATACTCTGGTTTCTCTGGCTGTACTTCACTATAATCCCAAGTTGAGTTGTAACATTAAGCTATGCTTTCCTGGTTTGTTCACCAGCCCACAAGTAGAGGAACATAGCAGGAACAAGGGATTACATGAAGCTGTTGTTGTTATCATTTAAAATTAAATTAGGATTCCTGCTATAGTCTTAGGTGGTGAGGATCTCGTGAGATTATGTTGTGTAATTTTTGCATAATCCAATTTGTTCTCTTCACTTCTTAGTTTCGCACTGTGACTGGCAACGAGTATCTCTTGCAATCAGATAATGAAGCTGTCAGCCAGGACTGGTACCAGGCAATCAAAGGGGTCATCCACAGACTAGTGAGTGAACGATACCAAGAACTTCAAATTATCTCAGTCTTTTCCTTTCTTCTTTGAAATATAAGGGCTGCCAACCCTATCTCTACGAAGTTTAGGACTACCCTCAAGGAAGACAGATGGTCTTTGTTTCAGGTTTAGAATATGAACTCATTATGTCTGCAGTGAGAACCTACTGCCCCAGAAAGCAAGATCTGTTGGGGTGTGAGTGGGCACATCTTTGTAATAAATAAATAAATTCTAATGTAAGTGGAGCCAAAAGCATTCCACTCTCGGTTTCTGTCTCATGCACATGAAGGTATATGTGCAACAATCATTCTTTGTCAGTCAGTCAGTCACTATCTTCTTTCTTCTTTCTGATCTTGTTAAAGTATTGAACTGATTTTGATGAGGGCTCAAAATGAGTGGAATGGTGCTCAATACTGAGCACACCCTTTCTCTCCCCCTATTTCCATATTTATCTGGAGCTCTTGATCAATGGTGGACTCTCATTCACTTGGGTGTGGGACTCTCCTGGAAGATGGAGAAAGTGGGGCTAATGTTGAAGATGAGGCATTTATTCTTCCTTAAGGCTTACATCCTATCACACATAATTAGATTGATACACTCAGGATTTTGTACTGACGTGCCACTGTGATAAACCCATGGCAGAAGAGGGAGAGAAGTCCTTTGAGGTTCTTTGGTGGTACACATGAAGAACTACAAAATCAATGAAGGACAGATCACAAAATGGACTTTGTGCATGGTTTGCCCTTTACTGAGCTTCTACTTCTTCATGTGTACCACCCAATGACCCCAATGGACTTATCTCCCTCTCTCTCTTGTTCTCTCTCGTTCTCTCTCTTTCATTATCTTTCATTCTCTCTTTTCTCTCTCGTTCTCTCCCTCCTCTCTTTCTCATTCTAGCTCTCATACTCTTTCTCTCATACTCTCTCTCTCTCTCTCTCTCCCCCACTTTCATGGTTCCGAGCAATGAACCCAATTGAATCGGGACACAGAAACTCCTTTTATTGAGCACATCGTATCGGCACTTAGAAAGTTGAAGGTGGCTCTGGGTAATTCTAGAAACTTCCCACCCCCTCAGGTGTCCTAGGTCATGTTAACCAATCAGTCCAGTGGGATCCTTTCTCCTCGGTCTCAGCAAATGTTTGTTGCCATGGCCTTGGGTCACAAGCTGCGTCTGGTGGATGTTTTGCCTAGTGGATTCAGGCACCGCATTCCAGTCCTTTCTAACTCCCCCCCTTCCCCTAGAGAGTGGCAACTAAGAAACAAAGCAAAGCAAATATGGCATCCACCGTAGTTGTTTCAAAGTTGACACTCTCCTACCATGGGTTTATCACAGTGGCACGTCAATATGAAATCCTAAGTGTATCAATCCAAGTTTGTAGATCTTTGAAACAGAACTGTTTTGTAGTTTATTGGCAGCACATTTGCCACTTTGCCCCATCCAATCTGGCTGCTCATTTCTCTGGATTAAGCTCCTTCCTTGCTCCACTGCAGGATGAAGAGAACCCTCTGGATGAGCCGCTTCTGTACCCACTTTATCGGTCAAACAGTGCTGAGCTTGTGGATTTGAGCTGGGATGATGAAGAGGAACTTGGGACCTCCAAGGGTGAAGTGCAAGCAGGTTTGAGACCAGCAGATCTGGGATGGAATGGGGTGGGGAGAGTGCTAAAAGCTGTCGAAAGTAGGGCTATTGTGTCATATGTGCAGATTAGGGAATGGCGTCTGCCTTAACTTCTTCTCTTGGCTTCTGTTCCTTCCTCCTCTAGCCCCCGGGAGTCCTGGCAGAGTCTACAAGAAAAGGGTTAAAAGCAAGCTGAGACGCTTCATCGCCAAGAGGCCACCCCTGCGAAGTTTACAGGAGAAAGGACTGATCCGAGGTAACGATGCAGATTCCTATAGTTTCATTGCAATGGAAGCTGGGTAGAGATTATGGATTTTCAAATGTACAGAAAATCAGCCTTGCTATGATCCATGAATGAATGAATGAATGAATGAATGTGTGTGAGATTTTTCTGAACACACAGGAATGAGCACTATGACAACTAATACATTTGCCACCTTTAATGAAAAATTATCACCAGACTCTTTCTTCCTCCCTATATATCTAGCAGCACAACAAAAACCTTGATGCATTAATTCATTTTTAAAGTTACTGTGGTTTAATACCAATAGCATTTAGGCTTATATACCACTTCAAAGTGTTTTACAGCCCTCTCTAAGTGTTTTACAGCGTCAGCATATTGCCCACCCCATAACAATCTGGGTCTTTGTTTTACCGACCTCAGAAGGATGGAAGGCTGAAAGTGTTGCACCAAAAATGAGGAAAACCTGCCTCTTACCCATCATGAGCCACAGAAGTCGCCCCCGCCCCCCCCCCCCCGCCCCGCTAGTCTGGCCTTCCTCATAGGTTGTTGTAGGAAAACATTGGCCTTATCCTTAGATATTTATTTATTGAATAAATAAATATTCATTTAATTTGCATGCTGCCCAACTCTCAATGGCTCTGGGTACTTGTTTCAAGTAAAAACAAGAACTAGAATATAATAAGAGACAAAATAAAAGAATAAAAAGGGCAAAGATGATAAAAACCGGTCAGGAATGAAAGAAAAATGATCTCAAGCTATCCTAGAGGAGTTAATTTACCCCCACCAAAGGCCTAGTGAAGACCCAGATCTTCAAAACCCTTTGAAACATCAGCAGAGTCTGGTTCATCCAAATATCAAGACAAATTTAAGTTTTTTCTTGTTTCTAGTTCAAAATGCTAAATGTGACTTTGCTAAAAGTCACAAATCTGAGTTTAAAAATTCTGAGGGGCCATGAATTTTTTTGTGGCTGAGGGAAATAAGTGGCATAGATTTTTTTATTATTTTTTTTACAATTTTTATTTGGCCATGGGGTTTAAAACAAAATAAATAGATCTAGCAAGGAATGGTTTAATAAGTGATTTTAGTCCATGGGTATCTGTGTATAGATTCAGTCAGGAATCAGGTTTACGGTTGAACTTTAGCACTATGATCTTGTGGTGCTTTAGGCTCTATAAAAATAGGGCTAGGATTGTACAGATTGTTCATCTATATTTATTCCCTGGCAGAGAGATAATTGTAGCCCTCCTAGAACAAAGTATCTTCAATTGCTACACTGTTTCCATTTCTATTCCTAGATCAAGTCTTTGGCTGTCGGCTAGAAGCCCTGTGCCAGCGAGAAGGAGGCACAGTACCCCGTTTTGTCCAACAATGTGTGGAAGCTGTGGAACAGAGAGGTAGGGTATCCCTGGGTCACCACTCCATCTCTGTCTCAGCTAGGATCTTTCTTCTAGTTCTGCCACTCCATAGATTTATGTGGGGGATTCACAGCAGTTCTGTCTTCTCTTTCAGGGCTGGATGCAGATGGAATCTATAGGGTCAATGGGAACTTGGCCGTTATTCAGAAGCTGAGATTCATAGTTGACCGTGGTGAGTATGTATAGAATGATAAATGGTGAACATGGAGTTATAGGAGGCATATCTAAATCCAAGGGGTTTAGAAATTCAAATAAATAAATATTTTCTCCCTAAAGTCGCTTTCAGATCATTTGGGCTTTTCCCATGCTGTCTGTGTTTTATAGTTTCTCTTGGGCTATAGCTATAGGTTTATAGCTTCTCTTTGGCTTTTTTTCCCCCGCCTTTTCATTTTCGGCTTTTTTTTCCTCTATGTGTCAATTTGCCGCTATTTTAAGTTTAGGAGTTTTCTTTTCATAATCTTTATGTTATTGCAAGTCCTTAAAATAAAAGTTGGCTGTGTGTGGTACATTCTGTCCACACACAGCACCTGCACAACTTCGGGGCTGCCAGCAATGGCGGCCGTGTCTGCTGCTGTTCGGGGAGAGCTTATTTCAGACCTAATGAGGAATTTGTGGATTCCTCGTGGTCAGTGAAGCGCCTCTCCTTCCTTCACCATCCCTATAAGATGGCTGTGACCCCTAAGGGTCTCCTGGCAGCGGTTACCAGCTGGATTTTTTCAGGGCTTAGCAGAACCCGCTATTTTCCAGCTGTTCATGCCAAGGTTGAAACTGGATATACATATATACGTATGATGAAAATTATAGATGAAGGCAAGGCTGACTAGAGGAACAAGATTTCCTCATTTTACCTCAAAGATGCCT
Organism: Masticophis lateralis; assembly: GCA_030761175.1. Lineage (NCBI taxonomy): Eukaryota > Metazoa > Chordata > Lepidosauria > Squamata > Colubridae > Masticophis > Masticophis lateralis. The sequence continues at coordinate 150,849,053 of JAUDYJ010000002.1, forward strand.
TGCTAACCATTCTTCAAGGACATATCCACGTGCATAGTCTTCTTCTCATGCCTAGCCCTTTCATGAGGTCAGCTAATTTTGGGTTTTTATGATCCAATGTGGAAGTAATTATTTTCCATGTCAGAGAGGTCTTGATTTACAGCATTCTCCACTTATCCCAGTTTTGCTTGAGTGAGAGCAGGTATTCAGAACTATTCCAGTTGCTACAGCTACATAAGTTTGCTAGACAATGCAGAAGATCTTAAACCTCTCTTTAAAAAAAAGAGAATGAAAATTCTGTTTACCAGAGCTGAAAGCAAGATAGAAAACAAATGACAAGGTGACAATGGTTGGGTTCTTACACTGCAGGGGAAAAAAAAAACAATAGACAAGCCACCTTATGTCTCAGCATTCCATGACACATTTTGGCTACCTTCAAACCTGTCTCCACCCTTTGCTACAAGTTACTGTTTCTCCTGTGGCATCCTTAGTAACCATTGTGCTGCTTTGCAGAACGGGCAGTGACATCCGATGGGCGCTATGTCTTCCCGGAGCAACGTTGCCAAGGTAATGTTTCTGTCCCTCAATCATTGAAATAGCAACCCTGGTTACCCAGAAGTCATGGAAGAGGCAGGAGATTTTAATGAAACCAAATTAGGTTTTGAATGTAGGGTGCAAATTCTGAATTCTTACAAGTCTCCTTCAAAGGGAATAATTTAAAAAATTGCTACAATTCCCAATGGTGTTTCGGTTCCTTTTAAGGATAAAGACCCAGACAAATGAGGGAGAGGGGGAGAGAGGGAGGGAGAGAGGGAGGGAGAGAGAGGGGGGGGAGGCAGGGAGGGAGGGAGAGAAAGAGAGAGAGGGAGGAGGGAGGGAAAGCTATTTGTACTCACTCACTTTTTTGCTTCTGACACAAGTGTGAAGATGTCAAAGCTATATTTTATTTTTGGAAATAACCATCCTGGTTTTACAGCCTGGATTTAGTGTCAGCCTTCCCTATAAAATCAGCAGGAATTGGCAAGCGATAGCCTTTAACGTTTCCACTAAAACAGATGATGAAGTGGTTGGACCTTTCTTGTTGTTGTTAGTTGCAAAGTCGTGTCCAACCCATCACAACCCCATGGACAACATTGCTCCAGGCCTTCCTGTCCTCTACCATCCTCTGGAGTCCATTTAAGCTCATGCTGACTACTTCAGTGACTCCATCCAGCCACCTCGTTCTCTATTGTCCCTTTCTTCTTTTGCCCTCAATCTTTCCCAGCATTAGGCTCTTCTCCAGTGAGTCCTTCCTTCTCATTAGGTAGCCAAAGCATTTGAGTTTCATTTTCAGGATCTTGCCTTCTAAAGAACACTCAGGGTTGATCTCCTCTAGGACTGACTGGTTTGAATCACCTTGCAGTCCAAGGGACTCGCAGGAGTCTTCTCCAGCACCATAGTTCAAAGACCTTAATTCCTTGATGCTCAGCCTTTCTTATGGTCCAACTTTCACAGCCATCCATTGCAACTGGGAAAACTATAGCCTTGACTATTTGCACTTTTGTTGGCAGGGTGATGTCTCTGCTTTTCAGTATGCTGTCTAGATTTGCCATAGCTTTCCTCCCCAGGAGCAAGCGTCTTTTAATTTCTTGGCTGCAGTCCCCATCTGCGGTAATCTTGGAGCCCAGGAAAATAAAATCTGTCACTACCTCCATTTCTTCCCCATCTATTTGCCAGGATGGACCTTTCTATTCTGTTGCAATTATTTTTCAGGCTTGCCATGAATGTTATTAAAAAAAACAACAAACAGACCAGAGAGTCTAGGCTAGGCCCCTTAAGTGAAAGAGCCACAGGTGAAGAGCATGGAAAGAGGAGAAGCTGGATTAACATTGTCCCCATTTATTCATCCTTTTACAAAAGAGCTGGGGAACTTTATAACACCTCAGCTTTGGCTGAAATGTATCTATCAACATTGCTCACCAGTTAGGGATCTATGATAATTCACCGCAGCCAACTTGCCAGCATTAGCTCACCCTGGCCAACTTGCCACAAGACAACTTGACACCGGCCAGCTGGCTGTGGGACAAGAATTACACTAATATCAAAGAAATGGTGGAATAGGATCATTAAAGAACAGATGCAAAGACAGGAACAAAATGAAATATGGATGACAAAAATTAAAAAATTTTTAGTTATCTTAAATAATTAAATTGAATTGTTAAATTGCCCCGTGGCAAATTATCCCATGGCAAGTTGGCCATGGTGACTTGTCCTGTGATGAATTGGCCACAGCGAGTTGTCCCGTTCTGGTTGATTAGGGTTTATATTTCAGCCCCCTAATATATTTGGTGACTCTCTCTCTACCAACAAAGCAGAAAGATGTGACACTGAAAAAGATCCCATTGATATGACTCTGCCCTTTTTGTCTTTTTCTTCCTTGTTCCCTAGAGGAGAAGTTGAACCTGGCCAGTCCACAGTGGGATGATGTGCATGTGATAACAGGGGCCCTGAAGCTTTTCTTCCGAGAGTTACCTGAATCCCTAGTGCCCTACAGTCATGTTGGTGAATTTATAGCTTCTGTCAGTAAGTCTGCTTCCTATGCCTTGCCTATTGACAGACACAAATATATGACCCCAGCAGAGGTTAATTCTGAACCTGGATTAAAAACCTGGGACTTTTCTGTAATACTGCAATTCATTTTTAGAAAAGGTGCTATATAAAATGAAATTGTCTATCTTGGTTAGGAGAAAGGGTGGGGGTGGGGGGAAGAGACATCTCAGCCTTTCCTAATACCAATTCTCCAATCTGAGATGTACTTCAGATTATCTACAGGTATCTTAATTTTTTTTGCTTCAGGAACATTATAGATCAGTGATAGCTTGCCTTTTTGCCATCATGTGCCAAAAGTGGGGAGAATGGGGAGGGGGTGTGTGTTGCGCCTGCATGCCCAGACCCATAATTCTATGCGTGCCACCAGAAGTTGGCAAATGGGCCGTTTCCAGCCTCTGGAGGGCCTCCGGGGGTGTGGGGAAGACCATTTTCACCCCCCAAGCTCCTAGAAAGGCTCTGGAGCCTGGGGAGAGCAAAAAACGGACCTTCCTCAGCCCCCCAGGCCCTCCAGAGGCAGGAAACAGTCCGTTTCCCTACTTCCGGTGGGCTCAGAAGGCCCAAAAATCAGCTGGCGGGCGCACGCATGTCCACCGATATGGCTCCGCGTGCCACCTGTGGCATGCGTGCCATAGGTTCACCATCACGGTAATAGATCATTGAATGCAGAGGATCTAAAATTACTGCCTTATTTTAAGTTGCGCCCAAATATCAGGTTGCTAGAGGAGCTGGAGAATTTTAAAATTCTAATGATCAGTATGAAAAATACCCTTTTTTCGTGACCTGCATTAGTTTTTCAGATTCTATTCCTGTAACTTTTAAATTCAATTAAAGCTCTCATTGGTTACTTTTTGAGACATCATCAGTGCAGGTACACACATGCCAGTTCTGAAACTGGCTTTCTACAGTAGTGGATTTGAAAGTTATATTGCATTCTCTGTGTTTTGGTCCATACATTGACACATAGTCGTTACATTGCATATATTATTTGCATACATATGTAGACATGTTATATATGTATACATTATTTGTACACTGCCATAGGGAGGAAGATGGATGGTTTCTAAATATGAATGAATGAATGAGTGTCAGTGCTTGTACACAGGCACAGACACAGGAAACATTTGAAGTTGTTTTTTTCATAAATATAAAGCTTAGGAGGAATGATAAGGGTGTGACTGAACAGGCATCCATCTTGCTGTGTTTCTTCATGTTTTGTATAGTTGAAAAAGAATGAGTTGATATTGTGTTCTCTACTTATTCCTTATCACTCATAAGAATTGGTTATTTGTTTGAGCCATTGACCTCAGGCCCATCTTTTTTATAGTTAAGGTGGTGTGATAAGACTATTGTAAATCAACAATCCTATTGTCAACTTCAAACCGAACCTGGCAGCAGCCATTTTTCTGTTCCTCAGGTGCCACACAGAGGGGGAAGCAGGGAAGGAGGTGGAATGCCTTACTAGACACCACAGAGAGTTTCTTGTGAGAACCAAGGTCCTCTCTACTCTCAACGGATAAGGTCGGGGAAGGAGTGCCTGGGGAGCCTGCCAATTAACCCAATTGGCTAGCTTGACCTGTGACATTTGGGGATGGGGTTATCTCCTATTTTAATTATACTGAAACCGTGGGAAAGATTTAGAGTTGGTTTTCCTTTAGAGCTGTGCCACTATGATGTATTCAATAAAGAAGTTCTTTGAGAAGGATTTTAGGAGGTTTTGCTTGGGTTCATTAATTGAAGCTTGACACTTATCATCCCAATTACAATTTATTTTCTTCTCCAAAATGTGCTCTGGGTGTAACTCTGATAGCAACACTGAAGATTTCTGACCTGCCCTTTGGAAGCTATAATGTCTTTCATTCTAAAGGTTGCTTTCTCAGCTGAAAAAAATATATTTTTGCTTTTCTCTGCACAGAGTTGTCTGATCACAAGGAAAAAGTGTCAAAGATTGCTGGGCTGATCCAGACTCTCCCTCAACCAAACCGGGACACACTGCATTACTTACTTCAGCACCTCCGCAAGTAAATTAGTCACCTTGAATTTGTCCATTAATACTTTCTTCCTGGCAGAATCAGGCTTGTGTTACAGGTAGTCCTCGATTTACGACCACAATTGAGCCCAAAATTTCAATTGCTAAGTGAAACATTTGTTAAGTGAATCTAGCCCCATTTTACAACCTTTTGTGATACAGTTGTTTAAGGGAATCACTGCAGTTGTTAAATTAGTAACATGGTTGTTAAGAGAATCTGACTTCCCCCTTGAGTTTGCTTGTCAGAAGTTCACAAAAGGTGCTCACATGACCCCAGCAGACTATAACCATCATAAATATGAGTCAGTTGCCAAGCATCTGAATTTTGACCATGGGAATGTTGCAATGGTCATAAGTGTGAAAATGGTCGTAAGTCACTTTTTTCAGTGCTGTTGTAAATTCGAAGTCACTAAATGAACTGTTGTAAGTCGAGGACTAACTGAATTAAGGCCTCTTTTTTATAGCAAATAAAATCAATAGTAAGAAAAAAGATAGCAAAAGGAAACTAATATTTAAACTTCTCTTTCAAAGGTAGGCAGCAAAGCCGATGAATTGAAGAACAATTAATCACTTGTATCCTTGAACAAGAAGCAATAAAAAGAATATATTAATTAAAAGTAGGCTACCCTTGCAATTACATTTTATTATGCATATTTTAGCACTGGAAGCTAAAATTGAAAATTCAGCCTGGGATCAGCATTTTAAAAGAGAATTTGTTTATTCACACTTATGAACTTTCCTGTGTCTGAGTACAGATAATCCTTGATTTAGAACCATTCATTTAGTGACTGTTCAAAGTTACAATGACACTGAAAAAATGAGTTACGACTGATTTTCACACTTACAACTATTGTAGCATCCCCATGGTCATGTGATCAAAATTCAGCCATTTGGCAACTGGCTCATAATTGCAGTGTCCTGGGATCACATGATTACCTTTTGTGATTTTTTTTCACAAGCAAAGTCAATGGGAAAGCCTGATGCACTTAACAATTCACTTACTGACTTAACAAGTGCAGTGATTCAACTAACAATTGTGGCAAGAACAGTTGTTAAATGAGGCAAAGCTTACTTAACATCTTTCTTGCTTAGCTACACAAAATTTGGGCTCCATTTTGGTCGTAAATCAAGGACCACCTGTACAGCACTCAGCTATTCTATTGCTGAGCACACTCTGAGTTCAATAGTGATATTCTATGGCTGAGCACTATCAATATCAGTGGTTTTGCTGTTGCAATGTGTACCTCATTGGCAGCTGAAAACATATAAAGAACCGTTGCTGGAATTAGGTATGTCTAGTTTGATGAAAAGACATGATACCAGTGTTCCAATATCTCAGGGGTTGCCACAAAGAAGAGGGAGTCAAACTATTCTCCAAAGCACCTGAGGGTAGGACAAGAAGCAATGGGTGGAAACTAATCAAGGAGAGAAGAAACCTAGAACTAAGGAGAAATTTCCTGACAGTTAGAACAATTAATCTGTGGTACAACTTGCCTCCAGAAATTGTAAATACTCCAACGATGGAAGTTTTTAAGAAGAGATTGGATAACCATTTGTCTGAAGTAGTGTAGGGTTTCCTGCCTGGGCAGGGGGTTGGATTAGAAGACCTCCAAGGTCCCTTCCAACTCTGTCCTATTCCTATTCCTATTCCTATTCCTATTCCTATTCCTATTCCTATTCCTATTCCTATTCTATTCTATTCTATTCTATTCTATTCTATTCTATTCTATTCTATTCTATTCTATTCTATTCCACCCCACCCCACCCCACCCCATCCCACCCCACCCCACCCCATCCCACCCCATTGTTCTTGAAAGACCTGTAGGCTTTACATAGTACCACTGATCTCGGGCCCCGTTTACAGAAGTTGTTCCAGGCAGCCCCATCTCCTCCTAACCTCAGTTGCAATGGATTCCCCAACTTCATACAGAATCATGAGAATCTGAGAATCTGGTAGGAAAACTGAGTTGAATATTTGGGTTAACATCTCCTAAAAATGACTTGGTGCATCAGGTGAGGTCTAGACCCTCATATTTTACCTTCTGAAAGGGAATTTAAATGGAAACCATTTCCTTACATGGATGGTTGAGCAACTGGCTGTAAATTTGATCCTGGAGCTAACTTTGGGAATATGGAAATGGAAATTACAGGATATCCAAAAGTTCCTTTGTGGAAGAAGCGATTCCATACACTTTGTCTTCTCTTTCTCTTATGATTTGTTGCCCTGACTGATTGTGTCTTTGATTGGTTATTTAGACAAATGGATTACAGGTCAATGAATGTGATTTTCAGCATGCTTTGTTTTAGAAATGAAATCTCAATTAAATCTGCCTGTCTGCTTTAGCAATGGATGCATCAAATGGGACCAAAATAGTATGATGTTCTAATTTCTGGATTTCCCCCCCCCCCCCCCCCATTCAGGGTGATGGATCACTCAGATATCAACCGGATGACAACTCAGAACATTGGCATTGTTTTTGGGCCAACGCTGTTGCGACATGAGAGAGATGTAGCCAGCCTGATAGAGGACATGGTGTATCAGAATCAGGTGGTAGAGTTGCTTCTTACTGAATTTGATAGCATCTTTGGGACAGATGCTGAATGACTTTGTTGATACTTTTTTTTTTTAATATGGATTGCTTTATTCTCAAGACATATGGGATCACAATCTGTTCCTGAAGCAAGTATTGATGAAAATTTCTGCACCAATCACAGCAGCGTAGGTTACCATCATCTTTGGAAAAGGTATCCTACTTCTTCAAGATTTTTTTTTAGTTGATCAAATCTTTTAGCTGGTATACCTTAGCAAAAAGATGTCATATTCATACCCAATAAACAACTGGTGAGAACCTAAAAGAGAAATTATATGAGTGAAAGCACTTTGGCTTTAAACAGTGAACAAGGCCTGTTTAGATGCAGATTTCAATCCAAACAAATCTATAAAATGGAACCTTTATTCCATTAAATATTGGGCATTCTGTGCTGGAGGAGACAGACTTTCATTAGATGAACTGCCAGCCAGCCTAATCCCCTAGGTTTAGTCTCCTGTCTGATGTCACGGTGCCAAATAGCCTCTGTACTCTTGAAACCCTAATTCTTCAGGATTACTTTCCCCAACTGCCCATAAGATGTGTTGGACTACAAATCCCATGAACGTCTGCTACCACAGTCAAAATCTTTCTAAGGAGATGTTTTCTAAATCATTATTAGAGCACACGAGTTTCCACCAAAATAAAATTGAAACTTCCATTCAAATTGCTATTGTTTCTTACCAAATAACCTAGGAATCATCAAAGGTAATGTTTCACTATTAGGAAAACCCCAGTTCCTTTACAAAATGACGGTTTGAAAAGAAATAAATATGACTGAATTCTCTGGCTCACCCCACGTGACCTGTTTCTCAATGAGATTTGTGATTGACCAAGGAAAGTGTTCAGTAATAAAAATATTGCCAGATATTCCATCTCTTCTGTATTGCTTTTGCCTGAACTTGGCCTTTTAGGGATCTCATTTATTTTTTAGATTTTTTAGATATTGGGATGAATTAGGAAAAATTCGCTGTTGTTTTTTCATGCCCTTAACAATTTTAGGAATGTCCAAACAAGAAGAAGCCTTTCTCCATCTCATCATAAAAAACTGTTTAATTCTTGCCAGCTGCTTAGCTGTTAATTGAGGGGGTGCGGTGGCTCAGTGGCTGAGACGCATAACAAGGTGAGCTTCGGTTACTTGTCCCAGCTTCTACCAACCTAGCAGTTCGAAAGCACGTAAAAAATGCAAGTAGAAAAATAGGGACCACCTTTGGTGGGGAGGTTTCGTGCGCCTTTGTCATGCCAGCCAGGGGTGAAATGCTCCCGATTTGGACTGGATCGCCTGATCCAGTAGCGATAGCGGCGGGTAGTTCAGAGAACCAGTAGCGAAAATTCCTGTGCCTCCCCCCATGCCCAGCTGAGCCGCACGATCATCAGAGGCTTTTTTTTTTTGTTACTTTTAAAAGCATTTTTTCTACAACCTCTTCAGCCGAAAAAATGCTTTTAAAAGTTAAAAAAAAAAGCTTCTGATGGTCGCACGGCTCAGCTGGAATTGTCAGAGGCTTTTAAAAGTATTTTTTTACAGCCTCTTCGCCGAAGAGGTTGTAGAAAAAATGCTTTTAAAAGTAAAAAAAAAGAAAAGTTGGCCATGCCCACCCAGTCACATTACACCCCCCCCAAGCCACACCCACAGAACCGGTAGTAACAAATTTTAAATTTCATCCCTGATGCCAGCCACATGACCATGGAGACGTCTTCGGACAGCGTTGGCTCTTCGGCTTTGTAATGGAGATGAGCACTGTCCCTAGAGTTGGGAACGACTAGCGCATATGTGCAAGGGGAACCTTTATCTTTACTTACCATCAATTTATCCTCAAGAATCGAATACAATTGAGTGGAAAAAAGGGGGAAAAATAATAAAACAAGATATTCCCATTCTGTATCAACATGAATCTAATGCATAACCTTTAGTTTTCTCAAATCATTGCATCTCTCCATCTCAGACAATGAATCTTGAAAAATCTGTCTTGTGTTAGAACCAAGTCCCCAAAAAATCATCACAGGAGTTCCATGATTTACACCAGTGTTTTTTAGCCTTGGCAATTTTAAGATATGGGGAGTTCAAATCTCAGAATTCCCCAGCCTGCGAAGATTGGGAAAGATTGACCTAAATTAATGAAATGAGAAATTGCTGGCCTTAAGGGGAAAGGTTTCTTTCTTTTTTTTATCTAACTGTTTCCCATATGGCTCTGAAAAGGCTGATTTGACCTCTTAGTGTGTTTTCAGCTTTACATGAAATCTTGATCATAATTCAGTTGTACAAGCTCCGTAGGAAGCGTGACTAACTGCCTACATCTTAATAAATACACCATTGGGGCAAGGGGGAAATTGGGCAGGTTTCTTTTCAGATTTTTCTCAGATGTTTTAAAGAAGTCTCTCATCAGCAGCTTCCTTAAGCTGTTCTTGGCCATTGTGCTAAGGTTTAGATTAGGTTACTATTTGGATGGAAATTCATGAGAAAGTACTACCGCTGAAAGCTAGATTGAAAAACCAAAAGACCATTCTGGAAGAAACCAATGACAAAACACTTCTATACCTTTCCCCAGAAAAGATTGCAATAATTTGTTTGACAAGTGCTAGCATTAGGTTATTCCTTTTCTTCCCATTGTACTTTTGGCTTGTTTCCTTCTATTGAAATTATGATGAAAATTGCCCGTGGATTGGTAGTTCTCTTCCAATGGCCTTAGAGAAAAGTGAAAAGTTTGGGGACCAAAGAAGCCGTTTATCAAAATGAAGGCTTAGCTGATGACCCTCAGTGTCTTGAGTGGCTTGCTGTATTTAAATAAATGAACAATTTAGCTTTGCTTTCATTTTTTTTCCTGAGGAAATATGTTTTATTAACCTTTTATTGGTGCTTTTTTTCTCCTCTAAAAAAGAGAGTGAGAGAGACAGAGAAAAAGACTTATAGGTAAAAAATATTCGCACACATATATACTATGTACAAACTATCAAAATACATGTCATCGTGATACGCCTAGAATTTGTTCCCCTGCTTTAATACTTCCCTTTATCCCTTCCCATAGAAGATAATCTCCAGGGAGAGACAGACACTGGTTTGGCTTCTAGGCTAAAGTATAACAGAAAGATACAAAAGGAAAGCTAAAACTGAGTCAAGGAATATTCTTTGGTTTCTTAGACTGAGTTTATATTTTTGCTATGAGGAAAATGCTGGGATGAGGGACATGAGGACAGTTCATAGGTGGAACTATGAGAGAAGATATTGCCTCAATGGGAGAGGCATAACTTAGTGAATCAGCCCTTAACATCTCATCTAGGTCTCCTGTCTAAAACCCTGAAGAGCTCCCATCAGCACATGGATAATTCTGAGCCAGGCAGTCCAAGGTTCAGCTTTGGTACAAAATAGCTTGCTTTGTTCTGCTGAGGATACTTTAAAGGGGAACCGCTATCTTTTACTTGAAAACAAGCAAACAGCAGGAATGTAAGGGTAGAGGCAATCAGTGCAGTTATGAGAACTGATGATAGCTTGAAAACAGATGTATTATTGGCCTTCGTTTATATATTCACTTTTTCCCATTGCTTGTGTGTGGTCTTTCTTTCTTTGTCATTTTAATTCAACAGATTTTTAGAATATTACCAAAAACCTCCAAGGCTAATTAAGCAGAGTAGTCAGGAGGGGTGAGCTTCTAAGCACCAGACAATGATATTCCCCATTCAACTTTTAAAGTTATGATTCTGCTTCCCTACCATCTGTGTCAATACACTTCACTTTGCCCAATCTGCTTATATATGGATCTGGAAAAAACCAGGACGGCAAGAACATAAGTTTGCTGACTGACCACAAGAGTAAGCTTCAAAATTATGTCCTTGGCTCTCGTGTAGCTTTACTTCCTGGACAGTTGCAAGCAGAGAATAGGCTGGATAAGTCTTATCTGATCTAACATAAATGCGTACCTGAAGAATTTCAAGTGCTTTTCAAGTGCTCCAGATTTGAAGTTATCAACATGCAACTAAGAGACCTTTGTAGAAGAAGCAGTAGGGCGAGTTTCTTTTTCACAACACCATTAATATTGCAAAGTTGCCAAAGTTTCTTTCAGACTGGGCGGATGCATGGGATGAATTGGGACTTTAAAAGGATAGGGCTGGTTGTTCTTCAGTGCACAGCTGGAAACACTATCTTGAATGAGGATAATGAGCTATCTAACCACTGGGTGACTCAATGGTTAGAATGCAGTATTGCTGGCTAATTCTGCCGACTGCCTTTATGATCTGAGAGGATCTCTGCTGCTGTGTTGCTTCTCCAACCTCTAGGCCAGTTTATTTCATTTTTACTTAGTGTATGGCAAAAATATTAAAAAAGCATATCAAAGTTATATTTTCAATGAGGAAATATGAAACTATTTACTCTGTGTACAAATTCAAAGGTAGACTGTTTGCTGTATATAGTCAATACATGATGGAGATGCAATACTGAATCTCTCTGAGGATTCCCTGATATGAGAGCTGTGGTGGCACAATGGTTAAAATGCAGTATTGCAGCTAACTCTATCCACAGCCTCGAGTTTGATTCTGATTGGCTCAAGGTTGACTCAGCCTTCCATCCTTCTGAGGTCGGTAAAATGAGGACCCAGATTGTTAGTGGCAATATGCTGACTCTGTAAACCCCTTAGAGAGGGATGTAAAGCACTGTGAAGTGGTATATAAGTCTAAGTGCTATTGCTATCTTTAACACAGCATTTCGGATTTTCCTTATTGTAATGATTTGTTTAGTTTCACAGTTTTCAAATTAAGGGAGCAATCATGACAACATAGCATTGCCCTTGTGGCCAAATTTCTACTTTCAGCAGCCCAGTGGGTGGGATATTTTGCCAGAATCTAAGGCATGTAAGCGCGGTGGCTCAGTGACTAAGACACTGAGCTTGTCAGCAGTTCAGCAGTTTGAATCCCTAGTGCCATGTAACGGGGTGAGCTCCCATTACTTGTCCCAGCTTCTGCCAACCTAGCAGTTTGAAAGCACGTTAAAAAAAAATGCAAGTAGAAAAATAGGGACCACCTTTGGTGGGAAGGTAACTGCGTTCCGTGCACCTTTGGCGTTTAGTCATGCCGGTCACATGATCACGGAGACGTCTTCGGACAGCGCTGGCTCTTTGGCTTTGTAATGGAGATGAGCACCGCCCCCTAGAGTCAGGAACAACCAGCACATATGTGTGAGGGGAACCTTTACCTTTACCTAAGGTATGTACATTGATTTTCAAGTACATATAAAACTGCGGCTTGCCTATGCGACCAGGCAATTACAGCTTTAAGACCAAGAGCTCAGAAATGGCTTCAAACACAATGAATTGCTGTAGTCACTTCAGGTTGAAATCATAAAAGATATTATGAAATCCAATAGTGCATGTGCTTGTGTCAACCAGCCCTAGCTCATTTGGAATCAAGAGGAATTTACCTGTAGGTTGGGTTAATAAAAACTGCGTGCTGGGTGTTTATTTTCTCTTATAAATTAATCTGAATTTACAAGAAGATTCTTTTGTTCCATAGGCATTTTACTCTTAACGTGCCAATTTGTCCAACTTTCCATTTAGCCTTCTGCAATCTATGAGTTTATTTGTGGCACATGGTAGATAAGCTTGTGGTTTCTCTTTTTGCCTAGTTTCTCATTGTTTCCCAATATGTGACATTACAAATCTTTTCATTCTGAATGGGCACCGCAGCAACATCCAGTTCCCTGACGAATGTATTTGCAAACATATGCCTCCCACATGATCATCTAGCTTTTTTCAAACATACGTCTAAAACATCTTTATCCCAGCCCTCAGAAAATACACACATGGAATTTCTCTCTGTATGGAATCATGAGCATAAATTTTCCATACGTCCTCAAACCACATTCCAACTGAGCAAGTCATACTCATGACTATAACTGGGGAAGGGCCCTTAAATCTACAACACACTGCAGAGGGGACCTTTGTTGTAGTATGGCCAGGTGCCATAAGAGGAGGGGGAGGCATGTGTGAAACTGTTAGGTAGGCGAAAATAATTAAGGCAAGAGTTCTGGCAGGAGAACAGAACACGAGCACCTTTCTAGCATTGTACTTTTATTTTATATTTCGGGTTTTATAATGGCAGTAATCACCGGGTGGGAACTTATGGCGAAAGATAAATTGGTGGTACTTAGAAACGCCAGGTTAACTTTTGCTAGCTTGGCAAATTGGGAGCTGAAATGTGGGAATGGAGCTGAATGTGGCATATTATGTATTGGGATATGACCCGAGACTCAGCAACTTCCAAGGGTGGGACAGTTCTCGTCCTCCAGATGTTGCTAGTCTCATTAGCCCAAACCAGCATGGTCAAAAGACAAGGAGGGTGCAGTGTATATTCCAGCATCTGGGAGGGTTCTACAATCATGCTTAAAAGACTCCATATGGCAACAGAGGCAGTTTTAATATTCTGTTCCTCCAGATGGCTTTCCTCCTCTATGTATTTTGCAGGAAAGATCTATGAATAAGTGACAATTCTGCACATTTTTGCAGCACTGCATGTATCTAAGCTTGCTTTTATAAATATATATCTATGTATTATCAATATATACGATAACTGACTTAAGGTACCCTATCAACAGATTCTGAGGCACTGTGCAAGGAATGCTTTGTAACATTCTTGTTTCTTAATAGATTTGAAAAGAGGCACTTGGGAAACTTATCAAAAATACTGGTTTTCTTTGGGAAAGAGGATTTAGTGGGAAGAAGAGATGAATGACCGTAGATAAAAATCTAGTAGCCCTGAGTTCTGTTGTTCTCACTAAGGGCCTGAGATGGACACGCTTCCTTTCCCATTAGCTGCCCATCTTTCAGCCATCCGATCAGCAGATCAGCTTATCTAGGGTGTATAAGGATAAAAAAAAATATGCTATTTTGTACCAAGGAACCTGGAGGTTATTAGTTAGAATCAGCTCTCTCCCCAGTGAGTTTGGCCCAGTAAGAGTCATGCTTGTCTCTCATATCAGCCTGATTCTGATAAATAGCAGTCTTCGTCATCAGAGCCTTGTCTAAACATACTAGGAAAGGGTATTAAGGAACTGATTCTCCCCTGCCAATGAGTTCAGCATGGAATTCATATCCCCCACTGCCATGTTGGTTGGGCCCCCAGGTGGGGTAGGACTAAGGGCCTCTGTGTCATCAAGGATGGCGGTGAAGTCCAAGTGGGTGTTTTCTAAGTCCAGAGTGTCCAAACTATTAGACACCTGCTCCTCTGGCAGATAAGAGAAAGAGTCAGATTTAGGGGCCTCCAGCCCAGGAGCATAAGGCCCACCGGGATCCTCAGCCACGCAGCTGGGGGGCTGATGGTGCCTCTGATGGGTATTCATCAACTTGTGCCCAGAAGCTTTGCTCAGCGGCACGTGCATTGGGATGGGAAAGCCTGTTTCTTCAGGACCGTGAAGAGGGGGTAAGCGCATCATATGGTGGGAGCCACCATCACCGGGGGTTTCATAAGAAGGGCTAGCTTGATAGCTCAAGTTGCTTTGACGGTTCAGTGGCTTTGGTCCACCAGGTGGATGTGGGACCATCCTTGGATTATAACACTGGCTGTTGGGGCTTGAAAGTGCTTTGTTTTCCATAGCTGGTGATGGCCTGGCAGGGTAGCTTGGATACTTTACACCAGGGTAAGGCTGGTGTTGCTGGCTGTGACCGTTCTCTGTGCCATCCATGACGTTGCTGGCCGGCTGCTCCCCCCACATCAGTGCTTGCTGTGATTGCACATAACTCCGTACCATCATCTCCTTGACTTGCAACATCGGGGTCTGGGATCTCCTGCTCGGGGGCTGCCCCACACCATAGCAAGAGCCCTGCTGGTTTTCGGGATGATATCCGCCATCTCCACAGACTGGTTGAGACTGGTTGTATAACGCCTGCTTCATGCTCTGGCAGGAGGCAAGAGCAGTCGCGGCCGGCTGGAACTGTTGCTCGGCTTTAATATGTGTCTGGCCAAACTGGAATGTCCCCTGTCGGCCATGGTCGGCAGGTTCTGCTCCCATGGCCTTAGCCTCAGGGATTGGATACTGGGTGGAGTGGCACTGCCCCATGCCAGGGAGCGATGCAGGATTTATCCCTGAGCTGTTGCTGTCCCACTGCCGTGCAGTGTGGAAAGCCACGTTCATCTGGCACTGAGACTGGATGTAGTCTGGTTGCTCAAAACCACCTTCTAGCTGCTCGTGGGTCACTGGACTCATTTGTAAATCACCCACCAGCTTCAAGGTGCCTCGATTAGCGAGATTGCTCTGCAGCTCCATGGCCGTTGCTTGGTATGGGTAGTTCCGCTCCTGGTAGGTAAGGTAAGGTTCCATCTCCAGCACTTCCGGCTCCCCAGCCGGGATAGTGCTCTCCATAGCGGCGGCTTCCAAAAAAACATTCTCGCTGATGCTTGGGGGCCGTGGGGAGAAGAGATGGTGGGGAAGGTTGGCCTCCGTGCCCCCTGTCACTTGTCCACCAGCTCTCCCCGCACTTGCCAGGCTCATGTTGCTGAGGCTTTTAAACCTTTGCACTCGTGGAACCGGATGGGCCTCCGCTACTGCCTGCGCGGGGTCGCTGGCTCGCCGGCCGCTGTGGCTCAGGTGAGGATGGAGAATGCCAGTGCTGCTGTAACCATGGTAATCGTTTGTGCTGTGCTCATGCACAAAAGGAGGCAAGCATGAGCTGGAATAATCCCCTACGAGATTTGACTGAGCGGCTCTGTCCATATGGGGGAGAGGGGTAGGAGGTGGCCCACCCGTTGCTGCAGCATATTTGGCCTTGAGGCGGTACTGCTGGGCTGGGGTGAGATTACCCAGCCCTGGAAGTCCTCCGCAATGGCTGGCCTCACTAGAACGTCTTGAGGCATCGGGGGATATGGGGTCATACATGTCCGGTGGGCCTAATCCATTGGGGGCACCCCCGGCTGGCAGATAGGGTGATACCATGGAAGAGCGACGGCTGACGGTGTAGGCTGAACTGATAGTGCTGGTAGTGCTACCTCGTCGGTCTCCTGCCACAGTTAGTGAAGGCAGGTCACTAGATGAGAGCTCCATAACGCGCCGGTGAGAAGCCGCTGCAGAGGGGGCCCCGCACAAGCCAGGAATCTCTCTTGCAGGACCTGGAAAAAAAGAAAGCAAGCAATTAAAAGGACAGAGCCCGCAGACTATCTGTTTTGCGATTTTTAAAATAAATCTCAAAGATTTATCAATAAGCAGAGCAGATCATCTCTCCCACCCCCACCCCTTTCTCTCTTCCCCACTGCATCAGTACTTCTCCAGCTTTAAACTTATCCAAAGCCTGCTCAACATTGGATCTTGGTTCTAAATAATTACTAAACTGTTTTAGGGATCCCACAAAGAATCTCTTTTCTGGTTTCGAGGCAATGAAATACAGTAAATCAACTCAAATTAATAGATTCAGAATCTTCTGGAAGATTTACTCGTTCCAAGTGATTTTTATTAAGAAAAGGATCTGGAGAAGGAGGCAAAATTTAGGGACAACAGTGAAGCTAATCATGAAAGGAAGAAGACGGTCCTTCAAGATGGTGCTTGGAAGAGAGCTTTTGCTTCCCTCCTAAAAATGTCTCCCCCCCCCAAAAAAGGGAATTCTACTCCCCCAGCTGGAATTGCTTGAATAGCCATGTTGGCAGTGATGCAGTTCATTTCATTGGCTTCTAGTGGCCATGGAAGTTCCAAACTTTCCCCGCTTACCTGCCCCGGGGATGGAAGGAAGTTTGACCCCCTTCATCGAGAGGGGCTTACGCAACTGCTTGAGTTTGTCAATGCGCAGGTTCTCCAGCTTGTGCAGTGCTGAGAGCCCAGAGGTTCCCATGGGCTCAGATGGTTCCTCCAACGCGGACAAGTCCTCTAAGCTTCCCCCCGCATTTGCGTTCATCTCCACGCCACTGTCGTTATTATTAGCGCTGCCCAAAGGGGAGCGTTCGCTGCTGCAGGACGACTGACCCCCAGGGCTGGGCTGCGGCTTCTGGGTGGAGGTGGAAATACAGAAACATCTTATTGAAGTGATGGTTTCAGCTCAAGTTTGCTTTCTGCATTAACTATTTCACATTCTTTCTTAAGGTGTGCCTTGGGCAGCAAGCCAAAGTTTTGTGAAAAAGGAGGCTCAGTGTCAGTCTTGATAGACAGCTGCTACTGAATATATGCAACGGCTACCGGTTTCAGCATTGCTCATTGTTTGATCTTGAAGCTAACCTTCGAGATGACCTCATCTTATTCTGCAGTTTAAAACCAATTTTCTGTCTCCTCTCTTTGGAGATAAGTACACTTGTGACAAGGATGACATGACACACATTTATGCCCAAGCATTTATAGTGGCCCTAAAACTGCCACAGATTTAACTAAAAGTTCCAAAGCAAAATAATTTGAGTTTCCGCACATAGAAGAGTTAAAATTGGTGAACTGGGCAGCCTTGGGTGTGTGTGTGATGGTTTTGCACCACAAATTCTGCTTCTGTTAACTGTAGGCATTTGCCACATTGCAACAAGTCTCAGCTGTTACAGCCCAATTAAAAGAAATCTGATTTAAATTTCTCTGACTGTGGAAGGTGGCAAACGGTCTGCTTTCAAGCCCCTTCCCCTTTTATAGCCATGAAGATTAACCTGTGTTTTTATTTAACACAATAAAAAAAAATGTTTGGGATGACGCAAACATACAGTGCCAATTTCTGGGCATACGCAGTTCAGATGTGGAGAACAAAGCGCTTTGATTTCCCTTTCTTGTCTCCAGATCTGCTTTCCATATGTGGAGATGTTCATTCAAGAACATTTCACACATCTTTGCTTTTGCTGTACAATACATACTAAGAGTCAATGGGGTGGGAATTGTCCTTTGGTGTGTTCCCTGAACTCAAGAAAGTCTGCCCCTAAATGCGACCTCAATATCGGCCCAACCTCCCCATCAAGCACCCCTTGCAGTCCAATGTCCTCTTCTCCCACCCTTCTCTCCATTTCCACCCCGTGCTGCTCACCAAATTAGAATCAGGTACCATGAGTTTGCCCTCTTCCTTCCTGACCTCACTATCTTTCTCCTGCTTCATGTCACCATGGAGAGCCAGAGTCCGACTGGTGGGTACAGTGTCTCCACGGTGCTTCTTGGTGACGTGAGCATCTGGCCCATGCACTGTCTTGACATGTTTCCGCAGTGAGCTGGGATCAGTGTAGCGTTTGGTGCAGCCGGGGATCTTACAGACATAGGGTTTCTACCAGAAGACAGACAGGCCATTAGGGGACAGATACCTTCGGGGCGGAAAATGCCACTTTATCTTTTTTAAAAACCTTTTTTGACAAGATAATATACACCCAATACCAAATTGTGGGCTCCTTTTGAGAGCCCATTTACCTCAGCCATTAAAGTCAAGGCTTACCTCAAGTAGTTGTCCATACCTCATTGGAATGTGTCCGGTTTTGGTGCTTGGCCCTGTCAGAAGCGTTAGAGAAAGCTTTATTGCAGCCTTCGTGCTCACAAACGTAAGGCTTCTCTCCAGTATGGGAGCGCAAGTGGGTCTTGAGGTTCTCCAGCCTTGAGTAGGCCTTATTGCAGCCTTCAAACTGTAAAATAAAAGCAAGGAGAGAAGTTCACTGCATGGTAGAATTTCCCTCAAAGCCCACTTTGTGGTTTAGCCATGTTAAAATATTTCCTCGTGTACTGAAATTCTTGCCTTAACCTGCCTCCCGATTCTAGGTGTCTGGTAGATTTCATAGTCAACTTTATCAGCGAAGCCGATTATAATGTTGCACACATCTCTATGGATAAAGTTTCCTCAATGCCACCTATGGTTACGGTTCCAGTCAGTGGGGAAAGCACCTGGCTGCAAAATTACGGTGTTATGTTGGCATCACAACGTTGAATGGGATCTCTTCCTCAGGAAGAACCATGTCTTAATAGGAAGGAAGGCAGCCCTTCCTAATAGCTGAGAGGTGTTTTTGTTTGTTTTTTGCATAATGGCCAAACATGTTTCATGCACTGAAAATACTGTAGTGGAGTGGGCTTGGGGTTTGCAATTTATTTTTTGCAGGGGATTTTTGTTTCTTCAAGGAATTGCAATAGATTAGCGATAGTGGCACTGATTGACTTATCATTTTAGCATTCTGCTTTGGTTGGATGGTGGAAGCAATATTTGGCTCATGTTAGTATTCCGAGGCAAGCAAAAAATAATGAGGTTCATGAGTTGAAGGTTTGTAGTGGAGAAACAATATAATGCGGAAATGCTCTAATCTAATCTAATGGAATTGGCTATGTCTAGTTTAATGAAAAGAAGGACTAGGGGTGACATGATAGTAGTGTTCCAACATGTAAGGGGCTGCCACAAAGAAGAGGGAGTCAAGCTATTCTCCAAAGCACATGAGGGTAGGACAAGAAGCAAGGATGGAAACTAATCAAGGAAAGAAGCAACTTAGAACTAAGGAGAAATTTCCTGACAGTTAGAACAATTAATCAGTGGAACAACTTGCTTCCAGAAGTTGTGAATGCTCCAACACTGGAAGTTTTTAAGAAGAGTTTGGACAACCATTTAATGCTATAGGGCTTCCTGCTTGAGCAGGGGCATGGATAGAAGATCTCCAAGGCTCTTTCCAACTCTGTTATTCTATTAATCAGCAGATCTTCAGCCAACCATAGGATTGTAAGAATGCCAACCCATGTGCAGTGATGTCATGATGGAAATCTTACCAGTTATGTATAGATAGTCCTCAACTTACGACAGTTAATTTAGTGACCATTCAAAGTTACATCGGCACTGAAAAAGTGACTTATGGCCATTTTTCACACTTACAACCTTTGCAGCATCCCCACGATCATGTGATCAAAATTCAGGTGCTTGGCAACTGATTCATATTTATGAGCATTGCTGTCTCCCAAGGTCATGTGATCCTCTTTTGCGACCTTCTGACAAGCGAAGACAATGGGGAAGCCAGATTCACTTAACAACCGAGTTACTAACTTACCAATGGCAGTGTTTCATTTAACAACCGAGGCAAGAAAGGTGGTAAAATGGGGGCAAAACTCACTTAACAGCTGTAGCTCAATTGTGGCTGTAAATCAAGGACTGCCTGTACTTACAATCCTGATGCCTGGTGCAAATTCAAAGATGATGGCATTTGCGCCACAACAGCATGATGCACATTGGCTGCTTGCCTTCCTTGCCTTCCTTGCAATATCCGTGCTCCAGACAACCCTGCTTCTCTTTTTAGGTATGCCAGCTAGCTCAAATGCCAGCCGTTTGTGCTGGTCCTACTTACTGTGCATTTATGAGGTTTTTCTCCCGTATGGCGCCTCATGTGGACGACCAGCATGTACTGAGCTTTGAAGGGTCGTTGTTCCCGTGAGCAGTCGTGCCAGTGACACACAAATTCCTTCTTTTCCCCATGGATATGCTCATTGTTAATATGCTGCGATGTTAGAGATGAAGAAGAAGCACAGAGACCAAAATTAAGTGGCAGTGAGTATTTCAGAATTCACCTGACTTCAGGAGAACAGGAGAAGTTGTTCTAGAGTCCATCCATTGTATGTAGGATTGCGAACTAGGGAGATTAAATTAAATTATTGGGGGGGGGACCCTTTTCTTTTACACACATGTAATTCAACATTTCAGTACACATATCACTATGATTCTTGTATCCCTTTTACTATAATATATTAACCGTTTCTGGGTTAATGTACTGAATATTTTACAATATTCTTTGTTTTGTCTTTTTGGCTTGTTTGCTGCATTGTGGTATATGGTTTACAGAACTATTGGGAAGGTAATTAATAAAAGAAAATGATAAAAAATGATAATGTTGCTCTGCTCAGCCATGAAGCTCCTTGGGAAAGTAAAATATTTCTTAATCTAACCTATTCTGTGGAACCTATTCTGTTGTGAGGGAAAAATGGCATATTGCATGTACAGTAAGTCTTAATGGAAATAAAGAGCACTGATGTGACAAACTTGTGTGATCTTATCAGTGGCGGTGTTCACTTACCTTTGCTACTGGTTTGCAAATGTGAGCACGCTCGCTACACCGCAAAAGCCACCTCTGCGCATGCGCAAGACCTTCTGCGTATGTGCAGAATGTCACAAATGGGACGTCATGACGTCCAGGTAGGTGGGTGGGTGGAGCCTACCACTGCCGCCGCTATTGCTTCGTCCGAACCGGTTAGAACCGGCAGAATTCACCACTGGATCCACCACTGGATCTTATGTATTAATAAAAATATTCTTACCAGCTAGAAAGAAGTGATAATTTTTCACACATATGAAAGGTTTTTAGGATCTTTAACTATCTCTTAGCTTTGAATAGAGATAAGGAACATAACACTGGGCCAACTCACACCGTAAACATCAATTGGTGTACTAAGCATACTATAATTCTGTGAATATGCTTAATGTCTTCATCATAATTCCCCTATTAAAGCCATCTAGTCTTATGCAGCATACCCAGGAGACTCACCTTGGTGTCACTTTGTCAGGCAAATGAATGTTGCAGTAGTCACAACCATACGTTGTGACTAAGGAGAAATTTCCTTACATTTAGAACAATTAATCAATGCAACAACTTGCCACCAGAAATTGTGGGTGCTCCAACACTGGATGTTTTTAAGAAGGGATTGGACAACCATTTAATGCTATAGGGCTTCCTGCTTGAGCAGGGGGTTGGACTAGAAGCCCTCGAAGGGCTCTTCCGACTCTGTTATTCTATTATTCTGTTAATCAGCAGATCTGCAGTCAACCACAGGACTGTAAGAATGCCCACCCATGTGCAGTGATATCATACGAAGGCAGGACTGCCAACAGAATTCTCTATTATTACTGATAACAATCAGTATTAACAGAGGTACCTCAGTATTGTCAATTGGTTCCGGGAGGCACAATGAGTACCAAACATATTTTTCCCATAAGGAATAATGTAGTGACTCACAAGGCAGCTGACACCAACAAATTCTAGTTTGTGTGTTGAGTAACAAACGAACGATGAGTATCGTGACAAAATATCCCTGTCAAAATGCATTGAGTACCAAATTTGATGAGTTTCAAAGCAGTTGAGTACCAAGCATTGGTACTCATCCTGCCCTCTTGCCAGAAAACTTTATAAAAGTTTTAAAACAGGCCTCTGAGATGTATTTCAAGTAGAATATCGGGGCAGGGGCTTTTATTTAAAGACCCCCTTGTTACTCTGTCAACTCACATGCACTAGCTGTTCTTGAGTGTCAAACTCTTTGGTGCATCCTTCCCAGTGGCAATTGGTCTCGTAAACTGCTTCAGCTTCCACCTTCCCGTCTTCCTTCTCCAGTTCATCTCGTGGATCAAGAACACTTAGTAAGGGGTCCTGGGGTGGAAATAAAATGCATATTCAAAGATACTCTGGGAAAATTCACTGGAAATTTTCTTTCACTTCAATTCACCAAAAGATAACAGATAGTTCTCCCCACCTTACACTCTAACAAAGGTTCCATGGTCTTGAGTGTTATCTTGGTCTCTTCTTACCCACCACATGGCTGATGTGAAGATTTGAGGGCAGAATGAGGAGCCTTCATTTACTAGTTCAGCACATGTTCGGTATGTAAAAGGGTTCTGATTCAGTCCAGGGCATCCCGGAGAGTAAGGCTAGGTAAGGATCCTGGGTGATCGTTGCTTACTGAATGGCAGAATCAGACTGCTTCTAATGCATTTCACAGGGCTGTCCAGAGATCTGGATTTCGAGAGAAGGCAATCCAAAACCTGTGTGGGCACGCCTGTTAACACTTGATAGCAAGTTCTTAAAGAAGCCGAATCTCGGGCTTGTGTCTCAGCGTCACGTGATCCCAGGAAAAGATATGTTTGATTTAAGGAGGTGCCAGTGAGCGCAGTGAATGAATAAATGGAGTGAAAACATAACTTATTTGCATGGGTAGGTTTCTTTTATGGTTGGATTAAGGAACTGATCTCTCGCCATATCACTGCTGATTTAACTGCAGTCCTAAATAACAGTATAGTAACAGTCACTGCAGAATGTCTTCTGCTGGCTGTCTCTCAGGGTAACTGCACCCCTGATACAGATGTCCCAGCCGGAGCAGCTCCCAACCAACTACTCAAGCCCTTCCGGGTACTCATGGTGGGATTTTTCTCCTATGGGGCACTTCCTAGGGATAAGCTGCACATGTAGAACTCTTGCTGTCCTTCACACATTATGTTTTTATCTGTAATGTTTCTGATTTTTTTTTTTGGTCACATGAAAGAATCCCAACATAAGAAATCTCTCCAACCTACCCATAAAGAAGGCTGTGCACAGTTTTGGTGCACAGGTAGCCTTTTCTCATGTCCAAAGTGGCTCTCCATTATTAAACAGGTAAAAGTAGCGATGGTGTATAACCGTTATGGCGAACCTATGGCAAACGTGCCACAGGTGGCACGCAGAGCCCTCTCTGCAGGCATGTGAGCCGTCGACCTAGCTCTGCTCCACCGTGCATGTTTGTGCACCTCCCACCGGCCAGCTGGTTTTCGGATCTTTGCCGTGCATACACAGGATGCATGTGGGAGGCACATGTACATGCATGGGGGGAGGGGGGTCATGCATGCATGGACAAGGGGCAGGGGACCGCGGGGTTCACAGGTGTGGGGCGCATGCAGGAAGGGGTGCATGCCTGCGAGGTTGGAGCATGGTGGAAGCCACACGCATGCACGTGGTGCACATAGGGGGGTTGGCATGCATCCACGCAGGGGGAGCACGCGGGGATATCACGCACTCATTGCATTATGGGTGTGTATGCACGCGAACTCTAATGTGTGTGCATGCTTTTGGCATGCAATGACAAAAAGATTAGTCACCACTGGTGTATAATAACCCTACTGTGAATAATCTAACCACCTGTGAGCTATAGATGTTCAGGGGGGAAAAAGAAAATCACACCAGCACGGTTGTGTAACACTGCCTCTGAGAGAGAACGGTCTCCTGTTCATTCTCTTCCTCCTTTTCAACCCTGTGAGCAGGTAACCCAGGCTATGGGTGGGGAGAGGGGGTGCAACTGTGGGCCTTTGAGCACATTGCTGAGGCCTGCTGTTACCTGTGTCCCCGTAGAGGCAGGGCTGGAAATGTCACCCTCCGAGCACTCCTCCAGGCACTTGGTGCTCAGGGCATCCAGCGGGCTGCCCAGGCTGGACTCTGACTTCAGCTGTGGGAGAGAGACGGCGAGAGCTCCAGGTGATGGCACCCCCTCCAACTATAGCCCCAGCCCCAAACACTGTCCCCTTAGTCTCCGCAGCCCCCCCCATCTTCCTCTCCCAAACTCATTCAACAGATCTTTCTAAGTGTGAAAGGGCACCCCTAGGAATTTTAAATATTGGTAATGGCAGGTTTTTCTCTCCTCTGTCTCTTTTCTGCAGGTCCCGATATTCCGCATAACAAGTTAGAAGTTGCTATCTTCGAGGCATAAGATATCTGCCTGTTTTAGGGTGACAGGTCTCAAAGGTCTGGATGGGCACCCTCTTACCTGGCAGTGCTTCAGCATCCCACGAGGGGGTGGCATATGGTGCATCATCCCTGGCCGGCCAGTCACGTGTTCATGAGGCCCACAGGGAACTGTTGTGGGATTGTGGCCAAAGGACATGCCTTGAGGTTTCTGGAACCCAAGTGAAGGGCTGTGGGGAGGAGAAAAAGCATAAGCACTTGACTCACAAGAATTCATTTGCCAAGTTTTAGAAGCGTAACAAGGGTTGCGTCTTTCATGGCAGGGCAACTAAAAGAGTGACTATGTGGTGGTGGGGGGGGGAAATAACTTCATGGACTCTGCGCTGTGGTGGCACAACAGTTAGATTGCAGTATTGCAGGCTATCTCTGCCCACTGCCAGCAGTTCGATCCTGACTGGCTCATTGTTGACTCAGTCTTCCATCCTTCTGAGGCTGATAAAATGAGGACCCAGATTGTTGGGGGCAATAGGCTGACTCTGTAAACAGACTTTTTCCCCTCATAGCTAGCGTTTTGAAAACATGGATTAGAATTATTTTAAATCAATAAAAAAATTCAGTCCAATCTAAAGGGTTGGAAAATTGAGAGGTAAAATACTAGAATGACCTTGGTCAGCCCTACCTGCCTGTCCATTTCTATGGATGTTCCATGTTAAGAGTTTTGGGTCTGGGATGGAGTTTTCAATAAAGGCCAAATGATCAATCTTGGCTTGGTTCTGCTACAGAGTGACTTTAGTAAGGCACCTAGTTGGTGTCACTTTGGGAAGATGTGAATCGTTGTGCATAGTAAGTGTAAGTACCTAAGGGACCCAGAAGAAGAGCCTTTTCTGTGGTGGCTCTCTCTCTCTGGAACATCCCCCTGGAGATTAGATTGGCCCCCACTCTAACATACTTTCAGAAGGCCCTGAAGTCGTGGTTTTGCCAGCGGGCCTAGGAAACCCAGAGTGGGATGGAGCCTATTACATGGCTAGTATGAATGTGTGCTGTTGCTGGGGGTGGTTGTTGTTATTATTTTATTATTTTAATTTTTATTAATTTTATTTCTTTTATATGGTGTTTTCATATCCTTGTAAGCTGCCTTGACTTGCCGTGTGCAACATAGGCGGCAACATAAATTTTCTAAATAAAAGAATAAATCTATATTAAACTAAGAGGATTTCAACTTCCTATGCTAGTCAGCAATTGGTGTTGCAGTCTCTGAAGGCTGTCTACCTGAATAACATGTCTACCTGACAGCACCGATGGAGAGGTGCCCATAGGAGCCCCCAGCTGAAGCACAGCGAGAGTTGATGTAAGCCACCAGAGAATTGGGAGAGGTGCGGATGACAGTTTGCAGATCAATGCTGGCATCTGAGAGTGGCGAGATGGACAGGGCCCGTTTTTTGGTCAGCTTTGCTGTGCTCCGGGGTGTAGAAAAATGACTACCTGGGGAAACACAGGAAGAACAAAGGAAACTCCAATGAGACAATCAGTCCCAGGACTGTTAGTATGAATTGGCAATGTTTTGCGTCTAGTTTCAAGCAGGATTCTCTCCTAATCTTTATTGGAAATGGCAAGGATTGGCCCTCCGATCTTCAGCCTGCTAAGCATGAACTAGATCCTAGGGATATAATTTTGCTATGAAAGAAGAATTGATTCTATTTGGGAAGAGAGATTCGAATCCCAGGACTTAGATCATGGTGAAAGCAATGTGATGCAGTGGTTAAAGGGGAGTGGGGGGATTCAAATAATTTAACAACTGGTTCTCTGCCCTAACGACCGGCTGGGTGGGCGTGGCCATGGTGGGGGGGGGGTGACAGGCAGCACTCGGCTTCCTGCACTCCCCTGGGAGCAAAAGCGGGCTGTGTTTTGGGCCTAGTAGGCCTCCCTGAAGCCTCCTGGGAGTGAAAACAGGACAAGGAGTGGGGAGCGCCACCCCCCGTGCCCCATTTTGGGCCTAGGAGGCCTCCCTGCACTTACCTGGGAGCCAAAATGGGGCACATGGTGACTCCTGGAAGGGGCAGGGAGGGGCCAGCCAGCAATTTAACTACCAGTTTGCCTGAACTGGCTGAATCCCAGCACTGTTAAAGGGCTGGTGTAGAACTAAAGAGTTCTAGGTTCAAGCTTATCTTCAGCCATGGAAGCTCACTGAGGAACTTTAAGTTTCTCTCTCTCAGCCCAACCTACCAACAAGAATTCCCTTGGAGGGGAAAATGAGAAGGGGCAGAAAAGTCATCCTTGACTTATGTCCATAATGGAGCCCCAAATTTCTGTTGCTTAATAACACAGTCAAGTGGGTCTTAGCTCATTTTATGACCATTTTGCCACAGTTTTAAGCAAATCTTCAGTTGTTAAGTGAATCATGCGGTCATTAAGTGAATCTGGCTCCGCCCCCCCAATTGACTTTGTTTGTCAGAAGCCAGATGGGAAGATTACAAGTAGCAATCACATGATCCCGGGACATGTCTGTTGTCAAGCATCTGATTTTTGATCATGTGACAATGGGAATGATGCAATGGACATAAGTGTGAAAACCGGTCATAAGTCACTTTTTCAGTGCTGTTGTAACTTCAAATGGTCTCTAAACAAATGGTTGTAAGTGGAGGACTATCTGTATGTTTCCTTGAGCTCCTGAAAGAAAGGCAAGATATAAAGCTAACAAACAAATAAGAAAAACATGGATAAATATGAAAATTCATTTCTCCATCTGTCTAGTTTCCTGAGCTGGAATGGGAAACCTAAAGCCCTTTGGATGTGCCAGAATTATAGTTCCCGTCATTGGCAGTGGCTGACAAGCTGAAGCATTTAGAAAGTGTCTGTTCTCGATTTCAGTTTCCAAAGCATTTTGAGGCATTCTGAGATAGAACTTCTTAATTCTTGGGTTACATCTTACCTCTGGTACCAAAACCTGAAGGATGACTGATTGAGTTCAATGAAATCAATTTATCACAGTCATAGAGTCAGGTATGGTAAAATAGCTAATAGTAGAACTGTTATATGCACCTATGTATGCAGCAGAAAAACAATGAGTATCATAGGATCTAAAATAAGTAAGAACATATATAATAAAACAATACTAAAAATAGCATTGCAAAGAATGATGATGAAAGGAATATCCAAACTTAATTGATAGTGCAACGTATAGTACAGATTGTAGCACAAAAGTGGGCAACCTGGGAGTCCAAAAGAAATAACAGTAACTAGAAATCATACTCCCTGCCTTGAAATTTCTTCCAGTTTGGATAAATGAAAGTTTGCCTAGGATCTGTCTTTATTTAGGGAGCAGCATAAAGCATATGGCTTAGAGTTTCTATTGAGCCATAACCAGATGGAATTCTCTCACTGCAATATTTACACAGCAGGCTTTCAAAATAAAGAGAAGGTTATTTTTCCATTCTTTTTAGAAATTAATTTTGAAAGAGTGACATTCCTAAATTTAGAAACCTCCACAGGGCTTATCTTTTGTACTGATTCTATAATTGTATTTACTTTTAAATTATATAAATAAATTGATTAAATAAAATAAAATTATACCACAAGACTTTTATTTATTAAGGGCCTTGAGCTGCTAATTGAGGGATTTCTCACTAGGAAATAAATATATAATTTATTTTACATATATGCACAATAAGATCTGTCAAGATGGTTCCAAGAATTCTTCAATAAAATTTTGGATATTAAAATGTCTGCCTGCCTGCCTGCCTGCCTGCCTATCTATCTATCTATCTAGCTATCATTTATCTAGCTATCATCTATTTTGTCTATTTTTTCACAATTATCATGATTCAAAGCTTTACTTTAGATCGCTAACATGATTGTTTATTTCACTGGCTCATTTTAAAGTAATTACAATACTACATGCTTTTTCCATCAAAATAATTCATAAAGAAAAAGAAAAAGCAGGGGGGAAATGTGAAAAAAAATGCAAAAACCACTAATTGTCTAATTTGTCATGTGGAACAATTCACATCCTTGCTACTCAAATGATTTCTCAGGCAGGTAAGCCTCTTCTTCTCCAATATGGCTACAGAAAATTCTTCGAAGTGGAGTCAAGTAGGGCATTTCAGAGGCATCCCAGAAGGTGTAGAGACCAAGGAGGTAGCAGTTCATCTCAGTGGTGAAATCCAATTTTTTTTACTACCGGTTCTGTGGGCATGGCTTGGACATGGCATGGCTTGGTAGCATGGCAGGAGGAGAATACTGCAAAATCTCCATTCCCACCCCACTCCATGGGAAGGATACTGCAAAATCCCCATTCCTTCCCCACTCCTGGGGGAAGGATATTGCAAAATCTCCATTCCCACCCCACTCTGGGGCCAGCCAGGGGTGGCATTTGCCAGTTTTCTCAACTACTCAAAATTTCCACTACTGGTTTTCCAAACTACTCAAAATTTCTGATACTGGTTCTCCAGAACCTGTCAGAACCTGCTGGATTTCACCCCTGGTTCATCTGCTAGAAAATTCAGCTCCCACATCAATATGGAAATTAAATGGAGTGAACTGAAAGGGGTGCTTTAGATAAAATCATTATTGTTGGGGAGAGGAAGAGGATATATCCTTGACTGATCATTTCATAATCTATGTCCTCTAAAGATTCCCATTTTCCCACAGTCACCCTAAAAAAACCCTTACCATCAGTATGAGAAGGATGTTCACCTCCAGGTACCAATCCGTAGGTGTGGTGATTCCCCACTGAGTTAGTTTGGTGATAGTATGGTAAATCACCAATGCCTGTGAAGGGGAGGCAAAACAAAGCAAGATATGTATATGGAGGGAAAGAGATAGAAGTAGACAGAAACATGGAAATTGAGACATCATAGAAATGACCTGCTAGTTAAAATTGAAGACCACTTAGTTTGACAATCTATTTCCATCAGTAGTTGGATAAATACATCTGGGAATTTACAAATGAGGCATAAAATTGGCTTTTCCCATTAGTTCTGAACACAGCAGTCCCATTTAGCTATTATAATTAGCAAGACAGATGTACCTCAAATACATTGCATTGTAGAATACAATTTTGTTCCATTTCATTTTATTTCACCAGTTCTATATTTCCCTACCCCCCCCCCCACCCACTCAGCTCCATCTTTCTTTCCTCACTATGGAGGTGAGGATAGAGGAAGGTTTATTTCCCTAAAAGATTTTTTTCCCCACTTTTGATATCTCTTCCTTGTGTGTAGGATGACATTCTGTCTTGCACGAGCAATAATATTCTCCTGCTAAAAACAAAAATTATGATGGGGTCTTTTATACTTGCTTTTAACTATGACGCAAACAAACTCTTACAATCTCTTTCCTCTGTCATAACATTACCATCAGCAAGATCTAGTTTACCTCTAATATAAATTCTTCCTTGTCAGGCTATACTCCATGAGATATATCTGGTATATGCTGGGACACATAGCACTACTTTAGACTCATAGAGCATTAAGGAAAACTCATTGATGTGGTTCGCATCCAACATGAAGTGAGCTGCACAACAAAAGGTTTCCACCGCAAGCTTGCCTAGACTCTCAGGCAAACTGACATGCCCAGTGGTGGGATTCAAATTTTTTTTACTACCGGTTCTGTGGGTGTGGCTTGGTGGGTGTGGGATGGCTTGGTGGGCATGGCAGGGAAAGGGTACTAAAATCTCCATTCCCACCCCATTCCAGGGGAAGGATACTGTAAAGTCTCCATTCCTTCTTCACTCCAGGGGAAGGTTACTCCAAAATCCCCATTTCCTCCTGATCAGCTGAGACTCAGGAGGCAGAGAATAGGGGGTGGGGCCACTCAGAGGTGGTATTTACCAGTTCTCCGAACTACTCAAAATTTCCGCTACCGGTTCTCCAGAACTGGTCAGAACCTGCTAAATACCACCTCTGAAAGAGGCCTTAAGAAATCTGGAAATCCCTCTTAAATAGGATGTTGTAGGAACTCTTTGAGGCTCTTTCAGTCGCACTGACCTTCTACCATGGCACTAGGTTGACTTTGCCCATGGAGAGGCCGAAGGTAGCAGTGTTCCATGTAGTTGTTCACCGGTGGGTTCATCGGATTGAACATAGTTTGTCAGAGGCTGAACACAGTCAAAGGAACATCTGGCAAGGTGGGATGCAAATTGGCACTGCTTTTGTTGAAGAATCCAGATCTGCAAGAGAGACAGTTGGTTATTAGACATGTGTAGGGCAAAAGCATTTATGTGAAGAAATATTTGTAAGCTTATTTTTTATTTATTCTGCTATCATCTCAAGATCAGCCCAACGAGCATCTGTCTGTCTGAAAGGATACATTGTGGTGTGGTGGTTAGGAAGTCAGACTGGGACCTTGGGGTCTTAGATTCAAATCCTTATTCAGGCTTGAAGCTCATTTAAATAACTACCAGGTGGACAGCAGTTCCATAGTGAGGTTTAAAAGGAAGAAGTAGGGGCTAAATACAGAAGTGTTCCAAATGGAAGGCAAAACAATCTGGATACTGCCCTCTGTAACATTCTATGAGTGACTTAGGAATGATTCCATTGTAAAATCCTCTTTCAGAGGCACCTTTATTCTTAGGGAAGTAAGGATTGGAGAAGGATTACAGCAATCATTTGGGGAGGCTTCTGATCTCACAGAAATCTTCTTTGCTATTAATACAGGTAGCCCTCGACTTACGACCACAAGTGAGCCCAAACTTTCTGTTGCTAAGTGAGACATTTTTTAAGTGAATTTTGCCCCATTTTATGACTTTCTTGCCACAGTGAAGTGAATCAATGCAGTTGTTAAGTTAGTAACATGGTTGTTAAGTGAATCTGGCTTCCCCATTGATTTTGCTTGTGAGAAGGTTGAAAAAGGTGATCAGATGACCCAGGGACACTGCAACCGTCATAAAAATGAGTCAGTTGCCAAGTGTTTGAATTTTGATCAGGTGACCATGGAGATGCCGCAATGGTCTTAAGTGTGAAAATGGTCATAAGTCACTTTTTGCAGTGTTTTTGTGAGTTTGAATGGTCATTAAACAAACTTTTGTAAATCAAGGACTATCTGTATGCATTTAAGCTTGCTCTTTGCTCAATCCAGTCTCATAAGAGTCACACATTTTAAGTTTTACATGTTTAGCAAAACTTGGGTGGCAACCTTGTGCTGCATGCTGGCACAATAACGCATTGCCCAGTTTGTCTTTGCTGGTATTGCCGGGCTTCTGTAAAGATTTATGCGCTTTATAAACCTCCAAATAGAACCACTGAATTTCCATTGCCTAAGAAATCATCTGCATTTCATTTGGTGCATGGCAATAACCAGTAATGCTTCTGAATTCTGGCAGAGGGAGCTCGTTCGTAACACTCTTAACAGAATCAGATTTCCTAAAATAATTGCCTAGCCTGTTGCTGCTAAAACAGGTTGGCTATAACATCCATGGTCTCTAATCGGCATAGCTAGTTGTGCCATCTGAAGACAGCCAGAGTTGTAGTCCAAGGCATTTGCAGGATATGTTCGAAAAGATTAACTCTTTAAAGCCAAAGGCCATGCATGACAAATATAAATATGTTTCTCTACTCCCTGTTAAGTATACAGCAACTCTGATCCTACTTCCAAAGCAATTGGCAACCGTTGAGGGATACATTTCATTAAAAATAAAAAAAAGAGGCAGATGGTACTAGAGATATGCTCTACAATATGACAATTAGCCTTTATAATCTACACTCTATCTGAGCACTTAATATTTGAAATAAAAATTGTTAAGTGTTCTTATTTATCACATTTTCATCTTACGCCTTAGAGCGAACGTTCTCTCCCATCTCATTTTATCTTCAAAACAAACCCTGAAGTAAGTTCGGCTCAGAGTTTATAATTGGTGCAAGATTAACCAGGGAGGCTTTTTGGCTGAATAGAGATCGGAATCAAAATCCCTCTGCTCTTAACTGTAAACTATACCACCAGTTCTGTTTCGAAGTATTCCCTCCCCATCACACACTCATGTTTTTGTCTTATTTTTTTACTTTCATTTTCCCAAGCAATAAGAAGTGTTTGCAAAGCAACTCAGAGAATGATACCAAATACTGTAATGCTATACGCCGCCCAGTCCCTTTCATGTCAGATGGGCAGCTATACAAATAGGGTAGGTGTATGTGCATGGCTGGCTGAGGAACTCTGGGAATTGAAGTTCACAAATCTTAAAGTTGCCAAGTTTGGAGAGTGTGTTTTAGACTATAATTAGAGTAATCCTTGGATTGCCTTCTGCGCCTATGGGCTGATGACCCTGGTTCAAAAGCTCCATGTTTTTGAACCACATGCCATGGTTTGAGGAAGGTTTATGGCAGATGAGTTGATGGCTTTGGAGAAATTTGCATTCATTCTTCTGGAATTTTAGGGTGAGGGTTTTTCCTCCATGAGTCTCCTTGGAGACTACTTGCCCTGGCTCCTCAGATGACCCTTTCCATCCTAAAGGCAAGGCCTCATTGTCCCTTTCACCAGCCTGGGCAATGAGCAGAAATGCAGCTGCTGCACGGCATGGTGACCTTTGATCTTTTCCTTGCTGCAAAAACCATTAAGGATGGGAACCAATGTCTAGGCATCTCATTGGCTGCTTGGAAGGAACACTGGTTAACTTCTTGATCGCAGGAAT
Source organism: Masticophis lateralis (assembly GCA_030761175.1). Lineage (NCBI taxonomy): Eukaryota > Metazoa > Chordata > Lepidosauria > Squamata > Colubridae > Masticophis > Masticophis lateralis. The sequence continues at coordinate 150,882,204 of JAUDYJ010000002.1, forward strand.
GAGTCCTTCTGGAGCAGGTAAAAAAAAAAACTTGGCTGTATAGAAGTGAAATTAGGACTGATCTATATTGATGTTTCCCTCAGCACTGGAACATGTGGCTCACTTGCCTATCATGTGATACATTCCTCAGCCCATTCCCCTGATATTATTTCTCCTTCTCTCTAGTCTGTTTTTCCCACCCAAATTGCTTTGTCAGTGATGCTGCTTTTCAGGGACCACTGAGCATGTGTATTTCCATCTTAGTTTTAGAACTCCAATGAACAGAAGTGACTCTGAAGATGGAGGATGTGTTTCGCATCATGGAATTGGGGGAAGGGATTTTATTTTTTTACAACATACATATATAAGACTGAAGCTATAAAGAGCTACACAATTTAAGCAGAGATGCATCTAGCTGGTATCAGACAGCAGCATGGTTCTCCACCTACCCACCCCACTACTCTTGGTATTGTGGTGCTATTGGCAGCCTACTGTACATACAGTACGTGAACTGAAAACAGAAATAATAAAGCATGTGAGATTTCAAGAACCATCTGCATCTCCCCCAAGAAAGTGGGGGCTGTGCTGGGTTGATAAATAAGAACCCAAAACAGCAAGTCAATTTGAAAAGCAATGACTCACAAATGAAATATGGCTCTGATATACATCCTGCCCTTGGGAACAGGTATTTCAGGATTCAGATTGCCCACTTTCATTTACTTTTTATAGTTCATAGGAAGAAACTCCAGGCCACCAGATCATAAAAGGGAACCTTAATCCAGGTTGTGTCAAATTCTCTCTGTTTTATATAGCTTTGTACTCTAAGAATCCTTTTGTCATTAATACGTCCGATCAGCCTCAAGTCTGGAAAAATTTCCTCATGCTCCAATTTAGATATTCATACATAAAGGAGGGATGAAAAGAGCGCTTCATTCTCATGAGAAATCTCTCACAAACACATATACTGTACTTATAGAATATTTATCTAGACATGCAAGTTCATACTATTCAGAAAATACGTTTGTTTGGTGTTTAGTGCATTTGTGTGAGAATTAACAAGGCTTTCCAAGAATTGGAAATGTACAAGCACTATTCAGAACATTGTCCAGCAGTTCTAAATTTTAAGAATTATGACTGGACAGAATGAGACCAACATTCCAAGTGAGAAGACAGAGCAGAAGTGGCTATCATTATTTAAGGGAGTACCTACTATGAGGTGAATCTCCATGTAGTTTATACACTATATACACAAATACATACAAATATAAAGCTCCATTAATTGAAAATGGCATTTATTTGGGTGCAGTGAGGGGAGCAGAGGTGTTGTTAAAATTGGGATGAGTGAAATCACATTGTGTATCAAAGTTTTAGATATGAAGAAACAGAGTGGATGACACAAAGATTGTTAGAGAGTCAAAACAATGTAAGAGAACTTGCAACAATTTCAGGTACTTGTTACAGGTCCTTACAGTATTCAGAATAACCAATAATCCAGTTTGAATGGCAAATTTTAAATTTCATTTAATTTCTCCTTATCTACTATCTGAATTATCTGAATCTGGAATGGTTTGATACCATAATGCAAATAGATAGGTAGCATTTTCAGGATCTGAACACCGTATTGCTGAAATCTTTATAATGTTTTTTGTTTTTTCCCCCAAAATATTCCTTTGGGAACCTCTTTGGTTCAGAATTCTATTTGTATTTAAATTTTATACACTATACCATTGGACAGTGTTTCTTAAACATTTTTCTCTGGTGACCCATTCCCACTTTTAAAAATTATGGGGGATCCCAAACCAGGTTTCATTTGTATGTGTTTTATTTAGCAATATTTATCATATTTCTATTTCAATAGTTTGATCTCTATTTAATCTCTCTTCATTTAGTTTTTTTAGTCTTTAAATAAGGGCTAAATTTAAGAGAGATTAAATGCTCTTAATTTTAATCATTTTATATTATCTTTTCATTGCTTTGCAAGTTACCCAGAATTGCTTCAACAATCAAATGTGTGGCATATCAACTTAATAAATAAATACATAATAAATATATATGTACTACTAAAACTCTAATGTCTGTAACCTTTAACTGACCAAAAAAAATGCATTACAGGGCAAAATTATTTCAACTAAGATATAATTAATAGGTCTATCTACAGAATACATCAAAATCCAGGGCCTGCAACTTCCATGGAATTAAAAATTAGGCAATTAAAAAAAATTTATAACACAAATTATCACAAACTGTTTTATGACAATAATAAAAGCCATAAAACATTTTCTGTGGTCAACTCCTGATGTTTGATTGTGCTATACAGTTCAACATGGGCTACTTTCAAGATACAGTAATCTCTGAGTATCTCTGAATTTTTAAGAACTTTCCTAGTAATTAGAAGCTCTGCCATTATTGAAGGCATTGAGCAATCTAGTATGGAAATGTCTCTGAAGCGAGAACCCAAGAGGTCTTAGGTTGTCTAGTTAAAAACTAAAAGTGATGCATTCACTGCCACTACTGCTTCTCATGATCGTTTGACTGGATTTTAAAATTGTATTATTCTTCAACATAGACTGGCAAATAATTCTGATTTTTGCATACCTCTGAGAAGATGTTAGGGATAGCCAAGGGGTCCTTGGAGCACATTTTGAGTTACACTGCCAATGTACTAGAGCCAAATATAAGTTAAAAATAAAGACTAATACTTTGACTTGAATTTGTTTGAATTATTTCGTAATTTGTAGGTAGTTATTTCCCCCTTTTTGAAAAACAATGCACAATACAATGAATATACAGAATATTCAACTATGACATGGCAATTGCAATACCCTATTACATTATATGATACAATATGAAAAGACATTGTGAGCTTATGCATCTGACAAAGTGAGGCACATCTCATGAACTCTCACAAAACGTGTTAATTGGAAATAGCTGCTACTAACTCTTTCTGAACTCTGAACACCGAGACCTTCATGAATTTGTGAAAGGTTCATTTCTCCATTGACAAGAATTCTACCCCACAAGGTCTGACTGTGAGAAGGTAGTAGGTTTTCCAAGAGGAAAGATGGCTTGACAACTTCGAAGCTACCCTTTATAGAAATTGCTCAGATAATGCCCCAACAAATATACCCCTTAGGAAGTTAAGAATATGGATGCAGGCAAGTGTGTGCCAGTAATTTATTTTATCTCCCTTTGCATGGAATGTTACTTCTTCAAGACTTGCACTGGTTTGAGGCAGAGCAGTGACTTTTTTGCTCTTTGTTCTGTGCAGTGAGGCTGGCACAGTCATGATAATGGTGGACCATCTTCAAACTGCTCTGGAGAGTAGAATCTCCTTTAGAAGTGACACAGGAATAGAACAGCCATTTTTAACCTCGGTGACTTTAAGATGTGTGGATTTCTTTTAATTTGAAGTACGTAAACTTGGGTAAAGTAAAATCAGATCTGAAGATTAGAGAAGCTGTATAGAAGATTTATTGAGAAGGAATTTCCAAAATGCTCTGTTCATTCCCACTGGCTATATTATTCATTCTATCAGGTAAAGATGCATAATTAGCAGTTTAGATGGCCGTTCTCTAATTCATATTAGCAGAAGAGAAGATAAGCTCCAGTCGTTAATGGCTAACCTGAAAATAAGCTGTGTTGGAAAGAAAAATACTTTTCTAAAGAAGGAGATAATATGTAGACAAATTATCTGTATCATTGTTTAGATCATTTAGTCATTTTTATATTAACTATCTTAGAGATCATCCAGGGTCAAAACGTGGGGAAGAAATTACCCAATAAAGTATGCTACACTGGTGTTCAATTGCCAGTTTCTTTGAGAGGCTGGGATATACAAAGAAAGCATAGTTACAAAAGATAAATCAAATCAATTAAGGGAAATCAATTGTTTTTTTATGGACAAAATTGAACCAGTCTGAATTCTGCCCCACTGGTTTGTGCAGAGTTTCTTTCAGTTTTCCTATTTAGAAAGTTACTCACTATTATACCAATTTGCACATTTATTTAAAACATTTATATAACCGCCCATCTTATAACCAACTCTGGGTGGCTCCCAATTCAAAGTAAAAACAACATAAAAAGCATAATAAAACTATAAAACTAAGCACATTAAAAACATTAAAACAAAAACCTGGCACCAAGTCATATAGTCTTCTATCCCTGCACCTCGGAGAAAAGCCAGTTTTTAAAAGCATTCTGGGAGGCTAGGAAGGTAGAGAAACATCAGAGAGAAGAGTGTTCCATAAGGCAGCGGGCTGCCATAGAAAAGGCTGCCATAGCTCTCATCAGATGGCAATATTTAGGGGAAGGGACTAGGAGTGTGCCCACCCAATCTGATCTGGTAGGACAGGCAGATCAGTGGTGGGTTTCAAAATTTTTTATTACCAGTTCTCTGAACTACTTAAAATTTCTGCTAGCGGTTCTCCAGAACTGGTCAGAACCTGCCAAAATCCACTTCTGAGGTAGATATCCTTAGGGAAAGGGGTCCTAAAGATAACCTGGCCCTGTCCCAGTTAGGGCTTTAAAGGTGATAACTAGCACCTTGTATTGCACCCAAAATGAAACTAGAAGCCAGTCTGCACAACGGAAGGGTTCCATGGGCAAATCTAGGGCCCACCATTACTGTATGTGTGGGGCTCCATGCTGGACCAGTTGAAGTTTAGGAGTGGTCTTCAACGGCCATGTGGAGTGCGTTGCAGTAATCCAAATGGGAGGTGACTAAAGTACAATTGATTGTGAGCAAGGCCACCAGGTCCAGGAAAGGGCACAAGTGGCACATTAGATGAATTTGTACAAACCCCACCAACAGCCAGCCACAGCCGCCACCTGCTACTTGGGCAGGACTTGTGAGTCAGGAGGAGGAGCTCAGGGGGAAGTGCCATCCTGTCCAGAGTTAGAAATGAAGTATTTTGTGCAATAATCTTTTGTTTCAATGTTACATTTACTTTTATGCCTGATTTCTTTATTGATTAAACCTATCCCCTGTGTTTCCACTACAAAGAGAAGACCAAATATAAAATCATAATCAAAATAGAAAAGCCAATCAATTGAAAACCTTGCAAAGATGATGTTTTCAGATAATTTGCCCTGTAGCAAAAAAACTGAAGAGTTCCCTACAAAAAAGGAGGAGGGAAGCTGATGCACTCCTGTATAACAAATCACTAGGCAGCTCGAAATAAAAAATCCCAGTTTGTCTTTCTTGATATAGATAGGGAATAAGACAGAAGCTAGGGGTTTATTTTTTCTTAAAGATTTCTAAGAAGAAATTGGACAACCATATTCTGAAATGGTATACTATAGGTTGAGCCTCTAAGGTGCCTTCCAACTCCATTATTCTGTTCAGTTTATAATGCCACTGAGATCTAATAGGAGAGGTGCATATTCAATCTCTAAGTTCCATCTATGAAGAATTAACGAGATTTCCGTCCTGTGCCTAGATCAGAACTCCCAACCGGAAGGAATCCACACACACTGCTTCAGAATACAGAATAACAGAGTTGGAAGGCACCTTGTAGATCCAGTAGTCCAATCTCCTGCTCAAGCAGGAGACCCTATACCAGTGATGGGGAACCTTTTTGGAACAGAGTGCCCAAACCAGAAGGCACAAGCGTGCCAGAGTGCCAGAAACCCAACAACCAGCTGGCCAGTGTGCATGTGTGCCTCAGAAACCTGACAATCAGTTGGCTGGCCCTCATGTGCATGTCGGAAACCCGACGACCAGCTGGCCAGCTGGGGCAATAGTGCGCGTGCCCCAGAGAGGGCTCTGCATGCCACCTCTGGCACGTATGCCATAGGTTCGCCATCATGGCCCTATACCATTTGTGACAAGTGGCTGTCCAGTCTCTTCTTAAATGTCTCCAGTGATGGAGCACTCATAACTTTTGAAGGCAAGCTGTTCACCCAGATCCCTCAACCGTTGCTCTGTCTTCTTGAGGAGAAGGTGCATTACTACTTCCTTCAGGGACAGCCTCATCATCCTCTTCCTCACTAATACATTCAACACCCAGTCTACTGTTTCTCTTCAGCTGCATATACAGCATAAGACAGAGGAGCCTATTTGCCGTCTCAGGTATTACACACGTGAAAGCAACCAGGAGGAGCATGCACAACGCAATTTATTGTGGAATGCAGGTGCAAAAAACCTTCTGACTGCTCCAGATTTTGTCTATAATGGATCTGACATGATTATTATGTACTCCAAGTACCAGAAAGTTTTTGGCCAAACATGTTTCGGTGCCATGTCACTGAGAAAAACAAATCTAAACCTGCAGAGACAGAACTAATAACATTTACATGTTCAGAATTGTGGAGAGCTACGGCTACCTCTATCCCTGGTAGAACCCAATATCATCATCTAACACCAATCCTGAGCCACATTTTAGTTTTGAACACAGCTTAACCTTTTACCCTTATTCTTTGGACACTTTTAAGAAACGCTTTTGCTTCTTCACCCATCACATGTTCTTAATTAACTTTCCTAATTAAGAGGTGCAGAGCACTCAAATCCTTGAATGCCCTTTTGTGCCGTTTGGATTTGCCCCAATAAAATTAGCAGTGGATTTCGGGTATACCATAGGGCTAACAGAGCTCTCTTGGCTTTCAAATGGTTTGGAGTAACTGTACTTGTTAACTGTACTTGTCCTATACGACTACAATGCATTAGTTTCCTTTGTACAAACAGGATCTTTATGAGAATCAGCACACTCGTCACTCAAGGCACAAATGATGAAGCTCAAATTATCTTACTTCGCGCACATTATGTGAAGAAGGCGCCGATGCTGGGAACAGTGGAAGGAAAGAGAAGAGGGGACCAGCAGTAATGTGGATGGACTCAGGGACAGTGGCACCATTGGAAAACCTGAAGGACCTGGTTGGAGACAGTTTGTCCTGGAGAAAATCTTATCTATGTCTGCAATAGTGGCGAATATCTGCAGCTTGGGTGTAGGATGAAAGTGAAGGCTCGTTCTCCGAGCTTGTGAGTTAGTTCCCGAACATTTCATTACCAGACTAGATAACATCTTCAGCATCTTCCCCAAAACTCTGCGGAAGATGTTACCTAACCTGGTAATGAAACATTCGGAAATCAACCCACAAGCTCGGAGACCGATTCTTCACTCTCATTTTATCTGCGTGTTTGCTAACAGTTGATGCAAACTTGATTCCATATAATCAATAAATTATGTTTGATAAAATACTGACAACAATAAATGTTTATTATGTGGATGTCAAAGCGCCCACATAATAAATATACACAATAGAGAGCAGTCCTGTTTCTACATTTCAGATCTGTCTTCAGATTGAGCTGGATTTCTAAGAAAGTGGAAAGTTGAAACCAGCTGGATTGTTGTGTTAAATAGAACATAGAATAACAGAGTTGGAAGGGACTTTGAAGGTCATCTAGTCCAACCTCCTGCTTCAGCAGGAGACACTATACCATTTCAGACAAATGACTGTCTGGTCTCTTCTTGAAAACCTCCAATGATGGGGCACCCACATCTGAAGGCAAGCCATTCCACTGGTTGATTGTTCTCACTGTTAGTAAATTTCTCTTCATTCTATGTTGCTTCTCTCCTTGATTAGTTTCCATCTATTGTTTCTTGTCCTGCCCTCTGGTGCTTTGGAAAATAGTTTGACAACCCCCCGCCCCACTTCTTTGTGGAAACCCTCTAATATTGAAACATTGCTATCTTATTTCCCCTAATCTTTCCTTTCACTAGACGTATCCAATTCCTGCAACCATTCTTCGTACGTTTTAGCCTCTAATCATCTTTGTTGCTCTTTTCTGCACTCTTTCTAGAGTTTCAACATGTTTTTTTTATATTGTAGTGACCAAGACTGGATGTAGTATTCCAAGCGTGGTCTTATGAAGGCTTTGTAAAGGGGTAGGAATACTCCACACAAGATAGCTCCTTTCTCCCTCCACGGCTCCTGTTTCATGATCTTTGAGGGAAAACCAGAGGGGGGGGGGGGAGAGAGGGAAAGAAAAACGTGTACAAGTCAAAGGACCAACAAGTACACGAAGCAGCGGGGAGACAACACCCCCTCCCCCCTTTTCCTTTCTTGCTTCGCTTTCAAGCGTCGGAGCTCAGCTCGGGAATTCTGTCTGCCGTTCCGCTAAATCCGGGCTCCGCGTTTTCCCGTCAGCCCAAGCCCTTCCCAGCGAGGTGGGTGTTCTCAGCGCGTTTGTTATGACTTGGAAGCCGATAATGGCAGATCTTACAGACAGCTCCATTCCTCCCGCCCCGCGTCTTCGTCGGAGAGGAGTTGCGCGCGCCCGCCCGCCCGCCCGCCTCGGACTCAAGGGGCGGGGGCGGCGTTTGACTCTCTTCTCGCCCCCGCCGCTATCAAACACGACAAAGCTAACTTGGAATTGGACTCAGCGCCGGAGCGTTAATGCTCGCCGGTGGTCGGGGACCATGAATCCTGGAAAGCACTGCTGGCTGTTGCGATGTGCAAACCAAAATGGGAGAAAGTTAAGGAGGAGGGTACTGTACTCCTACAACAGCCCCCTAGCTACTAAAGACGGCGAGATCGTGAAGACTTAAGGAGGGATGCGAGCAGGATGCATCATCCATCCCCTCCCCTGCTGAATTGGAATCGAGATGCATCAAAGTGATTTTTCGAGAAAATAGATTTATTTCACTCCTCAGCTTGTACACAAAAGAGATTGCTTCGGGAAAGTAGCAGGGTTTCTAAGCCTAGGCAGATGACTTCAGTTTGGGCAGTAAGCAAGCCACCCACACAGTCAGCTTGGGTAACCTAAAGAGGGAACCCAACAGTGCTTTTTCAAGAGGCAACTGGACTTTCTTGTTTTTCTTTGAAGAGCTGAAGAAGCTTTTTGGATGAGAAGCGAGAACGTCTTCAAAGAAAAAACAAGAAAGAAGTCCAGTTGCCTCTTGAAAAAGCACCTTTGGGATGACAGAGAATTTCCATAGACTAAAGAGGGAATGTTAGATAGGCCTGTCAGAAAAAGAATTGCGGTCATTGAAGTCCCTCCAAAAATACTTGTGTAACAATGGCAACAATTTAAAAACAAATGCTGCTTTACGATTCTTTACCCATGTTGGAAGACAAGTCATTAGGATCACTCCCACGTTGGGAAAAAAAAATAAAACCAAACTAGACCTAAGAAGGACTTGCCAAAGGCAGAGCTTTTTGACTGCTGTAATCCAGGCTCTTTCCCATCTCAGCGTAGCTTTGGGAAAGAACCTTGGCTCTGTGGGGCAGACAGACTCTGGCATTTCCAATTCAAAGGATCAGGCAGCAGGTGATGGAAAAGACTTTCTTCTTGAGACACGGTAGTTAACAATCCCAGTCAGAATGGAGACGGCTGGGTTAGTGTCCAAATAGGCCGACTTGGCATACGTCTGTTTTTCCACATGTTCCTGTTTTTCAATTTGCCAGTCTTCACTCAGAAGGGCATCCCAGGATCCTTTAAAAGGCGCAAAGGAATGCTATGGTGTGATTTCAGAAGAGCATATCTTCACCATCCCTCTCCAGTCAGAGAATGCCAACCCCTGCTTATATGCAGCCAGGCCAATGGTCAACTTGAACGGGTACAGAAAATATAGCAGGGTTTGGGAATAACATCACAAGCATCCACATTCTTCCTTTTTTTTCCACCTTTTTTTTTAAAAAAAAAATTGGACAGTATTTTCCAAATGGGGCCTAGAGAGGTTGCTAGAATGAGTAGGCCAGGTTTGGGGTTGATATTTAAATGATCCGGCAGGTTCCTGCCTGCCATCTATTTGAAAGGGATTCCTTGTTCCTTGAATATGGAGGGCAGTTGCCCTGCAGGGAGCAGTAATCTGTACGTGCTTCATTGACGTTATAGAAATGTTGCTTTTGGTAAAGGAGCAGTGTAGTGAAGATGCAAGAGGCTGATAGTAAATGGATATGCTTAGAAAAAAGATGTATTTTATTTATTGAGTTTCAAAGTCCACAGAATCAGCCAGAAATTTTTTATTTTATTTTTATTTTGGGAAGATGAAGAAGTTAGAGACTAAATTCTTTTGGATATCCCTTTTTTAAAAGAGGAAAACCCACCAAATTGAGTAACAGATGCTGACTCCAAATCTTTCCTTATCCCCCTCTCCATTCCAGTAGTAAGATAGGATGAGAGAGAGCAATAAGGCTGCTCCTGATTGAAATTTAACAATCAGAACTAGAATGCTGATATCCTCTTTTCTTGTCCTTTGTTACCCTCTCTGTTTCTGAAAGATCAGGGATAGAGACAAGCTGGTTAAGGACAGCCTTAGGCCAGGTTGAAGTTGAGGTCATCCAGAGAGAAGGAACCAGCCGTTGTAACCCCAATATATAGAAGGCCTTAGCTCTCCACTCCTCCCAATCTGAAAAATAAGAAATGCTCCAAAGCATTTTCCTCTTTCTAATCTAAATAGCGCCCAAGGACCTGGGTTTAAGATGGATTTCAGCAGATTCATGCATAACAGGTGTTTGGGACCAAAGTGTGAGAGACTAAGAATTAAAGAAGCCGAAGAACAAAACATCTGGAAAGCATCTTGCCCACTGTTGATCTAAACTCAAATAATGAAGGAAGGAATATTTGTGCTTCCTTGCATGTGTTATCCAGAAGATAGTAGACTGAAACTGAAACCCAAAAAAACCCAGATAACTTTCTGTGAGAGGGCCATCTAGGCTACTGTGAAGGTCACATTGGAATGGTGTAGTGTGACCTTAAGAGAGCACGTCCTTACTTTACCTTTCAAATTTTGAAACTCTTCCTGTACAGTCAGGGCATCGGTGAAGATGAATGGGTTAGAGTCCATTCAGACTGAGATGATAGCTAGCCATAAAAGAATATGGCCTTTAACCCCAGTTTAAAGTCTGTAGCCTAGAACTCTAATTCTGTACTTCTGATAGGCCAGTCTGCTTTGCCATAGTTAGAACGTCCAGATCTGCCCTGCAAAAATCTGGGCAACTTCTCAATGGCAGTAAAGAGATAAAAAGAATATTCTCTGTTATCCTTTAATGGCTATACAGATGTGATTGCCTCACTTTAGCCTTTGACACCCCCAAATTAATTTGTGGGTACAACTGAACAGCAGACAGACTTGAGCAGACATGAAAGACAAAGCTTTTTAATGCTAACAAAATCGTCTTAATCTTGGCACCCTGTAGGTATGTGGTGTCAGGGTTCCAAATAACATCCCCAATGAAAGAAGACTCTGAGGCTAGAAGTTCCTCAAAGTTCCATTTTATTAGAAATGTCATATTGGCATCTCTGGGAAAACCTGAATCTGAAAGCTTCCAGGTTTTCCCCATCCAAAAGAAAGCTCAGGTTCCTTCCCCCTGCAGCTACATGTCCATCACATGGTCCAATCAATGCACTGTCCCAACTGGAGATACCTCCCAGTCACGCCATTCCAGGTGCAGGCTGAATGTCCTTGACTCTCAGAGAAAAGAATGTTATTATGGCTAGATATCCCTGCAACTCCATGCAATCCCCCCTCCCAGTTCAAGTGTGACAGCCCTGAAGATCCAAAGAAAAAGATGGCCTCCAGGGCTTACATGTGGACTTCCATAACCAGAATTTCCACCCCGAATGTAACTGATTATGATTGTCTCTATGGTTTTATTTATTTTTTATTTCAACTCATGAGGTAAACTCGAATCAAATTTTTATTATAGTCATGGACCAGCAGGGTGAGAGAGACCCGAGTGAGTAAATAAGATTGTAAAACATTTGAAAACATGTTATTCTTTCATCCCACCTTTTTATATGTACAAAACATACCTACTGAATATTACTACTATTATTAAAAATAATTGATGTTAGGAAGAGTCATCATACCTGAAGATATACCCAGACCATAACAGATAAGAGGACTCTATTACTTTACTTGATTCTCTATGTCATAGTGATTCTGTTTTAACTCCATTCCACAATTTAAATGTCACAAGAAACTCTGTTTAGTTTCAACCAGCTGAGAAAGAAGATGCATCTGAGTTCCAGGCTTGTTCAAAACATTTTAAAATCATGACTGAAATAGACCTAATTAGGTAGCCTAGTTTGTTCTGACAAGCAATGGCTCCTATGATTTTAAGCAATGAGGGCTCATTTGTATCAACTGGTTCTTAAAATCCTTCTAACTAGATATTTTTAAATAGTCATGAGGTGGACTCAAATCAAATCTTTATTATACTCATAAACCAGCAGAGTGAGGTAGACTTAAATAGTTTATTTTTTTAAAAAAAACCCTCTCACCTCCAATCAACCATTCTGGGATGCTGGTTTATTTATTCTATTTGTGTTTTACTGAATGAATAAAGACAGAGATTTGGTCTTGCATAGAAAGAATGTGTCTTACTGTTGAAATGCACTTCTTTAACTGCTGTGTTTAGTAGCATTTCTCTTTCCTATAGCTAAACATGTTCACAAGTTATTTGGATATAGAACACCAGTCTATTAAACAATATACAGGAGAAATAGTCTGTTTATCCAGTTCACACAAATGTCTTATCTGTTCTGTCCAATAGAGGTTTCATCTAGAATTTTCACACCCATAGAGTCAAAAAGTGCCAGTAAGTGAAACAGAAACAAAGTACTGAGACTATTGCTAAGTGATGGCCTCTTCTCCAACAAATTTGCATGCCCCGGCAAGCCTTGGCAGAGAAAACTAGATTCTTTTTGTGATAACCGATTAAAGTGGGCGATCTGATCTCAGTTAATAGAGCTGGATCTCGGGAGGGAAAATCCACTAACCACAGGGACGTATTTGTGTGAGGTGGCCCATTCAAGGATGAAGGCTAGTGAATAAGAAACATGATCTGTGAAATTTGGGATCGTGTTTCACTTCAACTAAGGACCTGCTAGTAGGGGTGTCAAACTTGATTTCATTGAAGGCCACATCAGGGTTATGTTTGACCTCAGGGGGGCCGGTGTGTGTGTGGCTGGGGTGGGTGTGGCATGCTCGACATCACACATATCAGGGGCACCTGTTGTGGCCAAATGCTAAGGCAGGACTTCCTTCAGACTCCTCCCTCCCTCTCATTATAATCTATTTCCTTCTTTCCTTCCTTCCTCCTCCTCCTCCTCCTCCTCCTGAGTGCTGTTTTCGCTGGCAGAGGCACCACGGGCTGGTCCTTTGCCATTTCCAGGGTGGCCCCATGGGCCAGATCTAAGCACCCCATAGGCCAGAGTTGGCTCCTGGGCCTTGAATTTGACACCCTTGTGCTATAGGATCTTATGAAAGTCATTAACCCAAGATTTTAATTTTTGAGTTGTAAAAAGAAAGTAGTAGGGAACTACTGGACCAAACTAAAACTATAAGAAGAGAATAAATTAGAAATTAAAAGTAGCACACTACTGCCATCCTTTTCCGTGTCAGCAGTTCCAAATCTTTAGGTCAGACATTCAAGAATATCTGATATATGAGGAAGCTACACTTTTTGAATTTCAGCCTGCCATATAATCCTTGCATCAAAATAGCGACTTACCCTATATGTGCAGAATCATATAATTATAAGTGGTCACGATTGTGGACCACATTCCACGATAGTGTGTAATGAATTTTTTTTAATGAACACAGCCTTATTATAAAACAACTTTAAAATGTACATAATATTTTCAACAGTTTTGATTAGGAGGCTGGAGGCTAAAACATAAAGAATGGTTGCTGCAATTCGGTATGTCTAGTTTAATGAAAAGAAGGACTAGGGGTGACATGATAGCCGTCTTCCTATCTCAGGGACTACCGCAAAGAAGAGGGAGTCAAGCTATTCCCTAAAGCACCTGAAGACAGGACAAGAAGCAATGGGTGGAAACTAATCAAGGAGAGAAGCAACTTAGAACTAAGGAGAAATTTCCTGCAATGGAACAACTTGCATCCAGAAGTTGTGAATGCTCCAACACTGGAAGTTTTTAAGAAGAGTTTGGACAACCATTTCTCTGAAATAGTATAGGGTTTCCTGCCTGAACAGGGGTTGGACTAGAAGACTTCCAAGGTCTCTTCCAACTCTGTTATTCTGTTATTCTGCTTTTTGCAATTGTAGTCCTCCGAGCTAATTTGTCCTCTGCCCATTTTCAAACACAATCACAAAAAAACTTTCAGACAAAATTATTACAGGTTTCAGATTTAAGGTGTTTACCACCAGCCTTCACCTTTACCTCCAGTTGTCCCTTTCCAAAAATTAGAGACTGACCTGCAAGGAAGTTTATATTATTGTTCTCATATACAGTATGCATCCAGATAGAGACTGGAACCATTAATGGGAGGGGGGAGGGATGGGAAGCCTGAAGCCTGAGGTGTATATGTAAATTCTCTCTCTCTCTCTCTCTCACTCAGAAACAGCAGCTGATTGCTGAGACTGCAAAAGGAGACCAGGGTTAAAACAGCTGTCTCTTTAAGAGAAGATGTCTCACTGCAGCACAATCAGTGAAGATCTTTGGTCACCACTGGAAGAAAATGAGTACCAATGACACCTTCCCTGTGTTCTTTCCTTCTTTAATGGCCAAGCCAGTGTACAAAGTGCAACCAGAGATCTGGGTTCAGATTTCCCATTCCACCAAGACAGTTTACCAACAGTAGATAGGAAACACATGATGATCTCATTCTCTTGAGTTCTCATTGCTTAGACTAACTGGGTGGCCTTGGGCAAGCCTTGTTGGTTGCCTACAATTTTGCTGGCAAGGTTCCTGTAACTCTTTGCAGCTGCGTGACAAGACTTTCCGCTCATCTGAAAGCAGCTGAAAGCATCAGGGTCTGGTAGGAAAAAGCGTTGACAACCCTATCTGTTGTTTTCAGTTATTCATCTGTAGGAAGCGTAAAAAGGAATGTGGGAGAGCTGTGATAAACATATAATGACTGCAAAGCCCTTCTGTGTTTCCAAAGTTGTCATGCAGTGCTCTACATGTTGCCTATATCCATAGCTGCATAGATAGTGGGAACTGTAGATGATGGTGTGTGGCTTTCTAGCTAGATTTTCCCCTCCATCTCAGGTAATAAATGAGTGCATTTATCCTCTTTTTGCACCTTGGCACTACCTCATTCTACTGTGAGCATTCTCATTTAGTCACTCAGATCTGGAGATTTACTGAACCTGGAGCAAGCCACACACTTGGAATTGTTCTCTCACTTGCAATAGGTAGGGGCACAAAATGGACTTTAGTCCATCGCAGGGTTGCACCGATTAATACTAGAATAGGAAATCACTAGGGCTATGGGATAAATGGAAAAGTTGCCCCAACACCCCCCCAGAAGGCAATGCAAACCATTTCCATAACATGGCCAAGAAAATTGCCTGAGTGGGTCCATGATGTCACTAGGAGTTACGCTTGATTCAAAAGGAGATCTATCTTCCTTCCTTCCTTCCTTCCTTTTTATAAATAACTCAAGGCAGGGAACATATTTAATACTCCTCCTATTTTCCACACAACAACAACCCTGTGAGGTGGGTTGGGCTGAGAGAGAGAGAGTGACTGTTCCAATCACCCACTTCATGCCTAAGGCAGGACTGGAACTCCCAGACTCCTGCTTTCTAGTCTAGTGCCTCAAACACTAGACCAAACTGGCTCTCACTTTATAAAAAGCAAAAGGCACCCCTGCCACTTTTAATATTTTAGTGCTATCAGAATAAGAATTCCTGATCCAGAGAACTATGCAGATTGGCTATCCTACTTGGAAACAGCTGAGTGTTGGCCTTTGACAACATGCCAAGTAGATTTGAGGTCACCAGCCAATTTTATTTTGTATCCCAAGCCCAAAATTATCTCACATTTTAATGGGCCTAATCCCATATATTTGTACACGGAATGGGAGTTGCTGCCTTTAACAGATTTGCACAGTGCTGGTCTTGCTTCCCTAAATGGGTTGATGATGTGGCCACGTGCACTGTTAAAAGAGTAAAAATATTTATGTGTAATAGTAAGTACAGGTACAAATAGCCATGTATACACTGCTAATTATACTGTAGAAAATGCTTGTTGGGGAAGAATACTCACCTACATAATTGTGACCAGATTGCAAAAATGCGTGCACACTCAGAATGCAAAATTCCTATGTTTCTTCTCCATTCCTCACTCTTTAAACGGTGATAGATTGCACACATGTGCCTTCCAGTCTCCCTCACGCATGCATGCTGAAAACAATGTGGAGTTACTCTCAAGCCAATATTCTCCAACAGACCTAGCCAACCATGTGTCCATAGACACATGTTGCTTCGTGTTCGTTCTGATTTCAAGCCCACTATGGTCATATGCAGGGATTTCATTCCTCTTAGTGATAAATGCCAAAAGACTTCACCCTGGGGAGCTGCACTGTGGCACTCTCCAAGCAGGTTAAGTTCCTCTTGGGATCTGAGAAATCTCTGAGGAGATTTATTTCACAGATCATTCCAGGGACTGGAAGGTCCCTGAATAGGTGAAATGCCACCCAGAAGGCCATTCGTCCCCCAACCCAAAGGCTATTCATTCCAGTCTTGCGTGAGGCAGGCTGAAAACAAGATGTGCTGCTCATATGGGCTGCAACAGGAGATGGTCTTGCTGGAGTCACTATGGACATCTGAAGGGGGCCATGGGGCAGGCCAGCCTAGCTACAGCAGAGAAGGGTGATGAGAAGGGCTGCGACTGGAATGAGAGCTCCCTTGTCTGGTGTTTTTTTTTTTTTAAAGAGGGGGGGAATAGAAAACTAGAGGGAAGAAAGGTGAGGTGGGGAAATGAAAACCGGCTGACTAAGAAGGATGAAGTGAGGGGGGAGGCTTGCCTGTGTGTGGCATTTGGGAGTGTCTCCCTCCCTCCCTCCCTCCTTCCCGTCACTTCTTCCAAAGTGGGAATGAGACAGAGAGAAACCCCCCACCAACTCCACCACACACCCCTGGGGGAGGGAGGGAAGGAGGGGGAAAGGGACAGAACCCTTTCGCCCCGCTGGGAGAAATGGGATTCATTGCTAGTACAAGAAGGGACGGGACCTTCCGCTTGAGTTCCTCCTTTCAGAGCTCATCTCTTCCCATTGTTGGGATGTCACTAAGGAAGAATACGTGGAGGGGCGCCGGGGGACGACGACGACAAGAGTGGGGCTCGGAGGGTGCTGGGAAGGGTCGGGAGGACAAGGCGGCTGAAGCCGATACAGGGACGAGAGCAAAGGAAGGCCTGCTGTCCTTGCTCCTGCCCCAGAGAGGTGAGCAGAAAGTTCTTGAGGACTCTCTTATCTTTTTTTGCCCGTGATCTGGGGTTTAACAGATGTTTTTACATCTGCACTGTTTTTTAAAAAAACACACATGCACAAGCACCCCCACTTTATGAAAGAGCCTAATGATCAGAGTCCAGCTGGATTAAATCAAGGGCCTGTACAATCCAACATCCTGTTGCCAAACCCAGCAAGCTTAGAAGCAATGCTTCTAAGGGGCTGATAAGATTGGGCAAGAAAATAATTACCCCCCTCCCCCCAACTTTTGCCCTTAGTGACTGGGACTCGCAGGTAGACTGCCATATAACAGGGAGGTTCGGTTTTAATATGGAAACCATTTACGTCCTGTGGCTGACACCTGTTGGCAAACTTATCCAATGTTTTCTTCAGCCGTCAGAGTCAAATTACACATTATATTAAATCTGTAGTGTGTAGCTCTCTGGGTGTTTTGTTTCACTTGAAAGTAAGTGTAGGAAGAGGAGGAGGTGGAAACCTTGATTGGAGCTGCATCCTCTCTCTCTCTCTCTCTCTGGTTAGGGTGGTGGTGGTTTCATTCTTCTTTCCTTAGCCACAATTACTCAAAAATTACTCCCTGAGTGCAGCAATTATAGCTAGTAAAAAACGTTCCCACTGGCACCGAAGAAGGAATGATTTCCAGGGAAACACAATATAGCCAAGAGGGTGGGATTAAATATTTCTATATCCTTGGCTGATTTCAGAAACGAATACTTGCTTAATACTTGGAGGGGAGACCACCTGGGGATTCCAGAACTTTTGGCTAGACTGGAAAGTCAAATCACCTCTCAGGAGAAAGAGCGGCAAACCATTACTGTAGTGGTGCCAAGAAAATTTCATAGGTTCTGTCACCAGGAGCTGAGCTTGATTTAAGAGAGGGAGAAAAAAAATTATCTGGATCTTGCTCGTGCCTTTCTCTTTACAGTGGCCAGGAAGATGCATTTAGGAAGTGCATGAGTACAGGTAGTCCTCAACTTATAACCATTCATTTACTGACTATTTGAATAGCAACAGCACTTAGACTTATATACCGCTTCGTAGTGCTTTACAGCCCGCTTTAAGCGGTTTACAGAGTCAACCTATTGCCCCCAACAGTCTCGGTCCTCATTTTATTGACCTTGGAAGAATGGAAGTTCTGAGTCAACCTTGAGCCTGGTGAGATTTGAACTGCCAAACTGCTGGCAGCCAGTGATCAGCGGAAGTAGCCTGCAATATTGCACTCTAACCACTGCGACAACTGCACTGGAAAAAATGACAATTGGTTTTCTCACATGAAATGTGAGCATCCCACAGTCACTTGGTTAAAATTCGGGTGCTTGGACACTGGCATGTATTTATGACAGCTGCAGCATCCCAGGGTCATTAGATCGCCATCTGGGACCTTCCCAGCCACCTTCCAACAAATTGAGTGGAGAAAGCTTGATTCGCTTAATGGCCACTTAGCAACTTCAGTGATTTGCTTACCAATCATGGCAGAAAAGGTTGTAAAATTGGACATGACAATGGCCTTGCTTAGCAATAGAAATTCTTATCCCAATTGTGATCATAAATCAAGGATTACTTGTATGGACAGAGAGGCACCCTCAACCGCACACTAACTTTTCACTGAATCTGTACCTCTATAACTGTCTGGTTTGGTTCTGCAACCCAACAAGACAGACACAGATTTCAGAGGATAATTAGAACTGCAGAAAAAACAATTGCTACTAACCTGCCTTCCATTGAGGACCTGTATACTGCATGAGTCAAAAAGAGGGCTGTGAAAATATTTAAGACCCCTCACATCCTGGACATAAACTGTTTCAACTCCTATCCTCAAAAGGACGCTATAGAGCATTGCACACCAGAACAACTAGACACAATGACAGTTTTTCCCCAAACGTCATCACTCTGCTAAACAAATAATTCCCTCAACATTGTCAAACTATTTACTAAGTCTGCACTACTATTAAGCTTCCCACCACCCATCTCCTTCCACTTATGACTGTATGACTGTAACTTTGTTGCTTGTATCCTTATGATTTATATTGCTATTGTTTCCTGATTGCTCATTTGTACCCTATGACTATCATTAAGTGTTGTACCTTATGATTCTTGATGAACGTATCTTTTCTTTTATGTACACTGAGAGTTTATGCACCAAGACAAATTCCTTGTGTGTCCAATCACACTTGGCCAATAAAAAATTCTGTTCTTTTGTGTTCTGTTCCGTTCCGTTCCGTTCCGTTCCGTTCCGTTCCGTTCCGTTCCGTTCCATTCCATTCCATTCCATTCTATTCTATTCTATTCTATGACTTCGAAACTTCTTTCCTGATCAATCATTTTCTGGTCAAGCGTTATCTCTACTATGAACTTTGTAATTGTCAGTAACATGCATCAGTTTATAATCACAAGTGGTAAGGAAACAGCATAAAAATAGTAAATACCCATCCGAATCCTTCTGGTACTATTTCACCCATCCTTCTAACCCATAGCGCTTGCCACTAACAATTCCAAAAAAAACACACCAGTGTCAGACTTACCCCTGCAGGTTGTTCTATCTAAATAACAAAGCTATCCTTTTAATTCTTTGCTGTAAAAAAAATACCTAGAGGGCAATAAGAAAGTCAACTCCTAGACAGGATACTGTGAAAATATTGAATAAATGCAGACACTGACTTTCAAGCGCATGCTGAAAAAATCTCAGTTCTTTTTAATTATTTTCAAATAGTCAAATGTCAAATGCATATTATTAGCGCGCAAATTAAAGTATTGGCGAGTAAGCAATATCTGGGGAAAATCACAGAAGGTAGAACAATTTTTTGCAGGCTGAGAATATGCTTCAGGTAATCTGGTCTGCTTTCTGCTGTGCTGCTGATAGACGGAAATGTAATTTTTGCAAGACAAGGGGAAAATATTATGAGATTACTTGTACTACTGCTTGTTAATAAAATTGTAACTTTATCACGTAATAGCTTCCCTAATCTCATGTCCTCCATAGTTGCCAGTTGCCAGACAATGTAGCCTTTGGCTAGACTGACTAGGTGAGACAGGAATTTAATTCTAACGCATCTGGATGGTATAACAAAGTAGGAGAATTTAGCCATAGATTATTTTTGCTTTTATGCGTCAAATTTCCATTTATCTTTGATCAGTACATGTAACATCCTGCAAACAGAATTAACTACTATAGTTCTGTTAGGGATACTATGAATATGAAAGGTGTTCTGGTGTAGTTGAATTAAAAATGCATGAGGGTCCCCCCCGCCCATTCAGCAGCTGTGACACAATTTATTTGTATTTAAAAAGTGAAAATCCAAATAATCAGAAAGAAATACGTGGGACTATATTCCCTGCCCGATTCCTCCTTTTCTACCAAACAGCTGTTCAACAGGATTATTTTCAACTGTTCAAAAAAACCTCTGTGCATGCTCTTATTGTCTCACAATCTGTTAGTGAAAGGAACAATTGACAAGATTACTTCAACAGGGAAACGACACTGAAAAGGGGCATTTGCTACGACTTTACGTATCTGTTTGGCCTCACAATGAATAAGGCCTTCCATTACAACAGCTAAGTATGTTAGGATTGGAAAACGTTTTCCAACTTTTGTATATTTCTTGAGATGAAGTTTGGAAAACTAAGAGCGTTACAACAAAAAACATTTCTTGCCTTTCTTATTTCTTGCTTTTTCAAGAGCAATAAACGTGCCTCAAGGCAATGTTTATTACTTAAAAAAACATATAAAGTCATAGCTATTATATTTAAAGAAAACATTATTTAGTGTGTATAGTCTAATCAAGCACATAGGAAATTAAAAGAACGGACACTTGAAAAATGAATAATAGAGGCTTGCAGTCCCAGATGTGACTGATTTTTTAGATTAATATGTGAACATTTTCAGTCACTTTCATTTCTGGATGTTTGGCCTAATACACAAATCATATCTACCAATTTTTCTAGCTATACTTTACCACTTCTGTCATTTCTTCTAATCTCCACTTTATCAAGTTGGACCATCCTTTCCAGACAGATGCTCCTTTCCCATTGGCCATTGAAAATAAAAGTATCCTTCGAGTTGAGTGCAAAAACTCACAATTTCATAGATGTGGCTATGTAGGTTTCTTGGTGATACTATGGAAATGCTTTGCCACTGCCCCCTTTTGGGATGGTTTTTCAATTTCCTGCTGTAGTTAACAATCCTGCTATTCCCTGGTGGTCCACATTTGAGTATAAAACAGGCCTGATCCTGTTTAGCTTGCAAACGCAGACAAGATCAGTCAAAGGTTGCCACAGGGTAAGATGATTTACTTTAACCAACAGTATTATAAGCTACATTCTTTTTGTTTTTACCCTGACTTTTTTTCCCCATTAGTAACATGGGTTCTTTTACCAGACTTGAATTTTAAGGCTTAAAGTTGGATTGGGCTGAAGAGGAAGGAAGGAAGGAAGGAAGGAAGGAAGGAAGGAAGGAAGGGAGGGAGGGAGGGTGGATTTTGGAATTTTGTTTGATCTCAATGCTCCTTGACATTAAGAGAATCTAACCACTTGCAAAATATCTTCATTCACCAAATCCTTTATATTAATATAATACTGTATTGATCAGGGCATATTATTTACCATCCCCAAGGATTACCATCTTGACATAAGCTCAACAGGTCCAATTATCCTAATAGTGACATCAAGAGGTACAAGGTGCTTCTGCTAGTGCAAGCCTCCAAGTAATAAAGACCCCAGAATGAACTTATACTTTTTAGCTAGATTGAGTAGTGAGAGATTATTAAAGGTAATCCATGATTTGGGCGAAAGGAGGAGAAACTTTCCAGATGAGAAGGAAGGTAACCACCTAGAGCAGGGGTGTCAAACTCGCGTTGTCACGGGACGTATTGTGACATTTCCTCCTTTGCTAAACCAGGCATAGGCATGGCCAGCACGTGACGCATCTGGCCCACGGGCCATGAGTTTGACAGCCCTGACATAGAGGGAACTTCAGAATCAAACCCAGAAGAAGACTAGGGCAATCTGCTTCTCTACTGTTGTTCCTAAATCTTATAGGGCAATGATGGCTAACTTTTTCTGGACTGAGTGCCAAAAGTGTGCGTGCACATGTGCCCTGCCCTGCCTCCCACACCCTTGCCTACGCGGCCCCCCACGTACGCCCTGCCCCCCTATGCATGTGTGCGGGGCTCCCCCATACATGCCCTGCCTCCCATAACTGCACACATGGCCCCCCACATACGCCCTGCCCCCACACCCCTGTCCCCCCCCCACATATGCATGTGCACCCCCCACACCTGCCCCCCATGCATGTGAGGGAGAGACCCGAAGACCAGCTGGCCGGTGGGAGGGATGAGCGCATGCATGGCGGAGCTGAACTGGAGCTACAGCTCGCGTGCCCACAGAGAAGGAGCTGAATGCCATCTCGGGCACACATGCCATAGGTTCGCCATCACAGTTGTAGGGAGATGGATGCAATACTTAGACAAGTTTAGGAACCTGGTGGTGAGTCCCAACAGCTGGAAACATCTCTCTAGTTACTAAGGAAGAGGATCTAATTTCCACAAATAGATCTGGAAGGACATCCATGGCTAAATATAAGACACACCAAAGTCTGCTCACAGATAATTCCAATATTAAAAGTGCAAGGAAACCATACCGTTGAACAGACTAAAAGAAGCATGAATCAAAGAGAACTTGACCTTGCTGAAATAGGAATGAAAAAAACTTAATGAATTGGAAGCCTTGGATAAATTTGGAGGAATCAGAATTAGTCCCTTTAATTTAGATTATTATATAATTGAGCATGAATGGCAACTTGTTTGTTGTTGCAATTGGTGGCCAAGTACCTCAAGATCATGTGATTGTCATTTGCAAGGTTTTTCAGCGCAAGCGATCATCATAGACAGTGAGGGATAGAAAGAAAGTTTTATACATATCACAAAGGGCCTCTAAGTTGAAATACCAACTTCCATTTCATTTATTAAAATCCTGTACCATTAATGATGTATCTCTTAAATTTCTGAACTTATTTGACACTGGTCTGCACTGAGTCGGAAAATGCATAGGAGGAGTCTGCGTTTTCATATTTTCTTCCCTTTCAGATCTTCAGATCAAAATTTAAAATAAAATCCATTATTCCACTAGAATAGTGATATTTCTACCTGTAAAATAAAAATGATTGGAATTTATATTTATAGAATTATAGTCAAAACAATTCTACAGGCCTAAGGCAGGTCCTTTGCCTAGGTTTTTTTTACCCCGTCTCTGCAAATAGATACCATTTTGTTTCGGTAACCTATGAATGCAATCGATAACTAGTGATGCATTGGATGCAAATGTATTTGTCAAGCTAACTAGTTACCTGTATCTGCTAACATAGATTGAAAATTGAACTAAACTGAACTAAAATTATTTTAGCTCGAGTTACTTATCTAGATAAATAATCTTACCTGGTGAAAATTTACTTATCTAGTAACAGCAAATGAAGAAATCAACAAGTAAAGGTTTTATTGTTATACAATTCATGTATGTAAAGTCTCCTTCCAATCAAATTCAACTCAGATGACTATGTGGACATGTCCATGAAGTCTTCTTGCCTTATCAATAAGTGATGGTTCACCATTTTCTTCTTCAGGAAACTGTTCTAACTTGCATCCTTGGTATTTCTCGGAGGTCCCGGGACTAACCAGGTCCAACACTCCTGAGCTGTTCAAGATCAGCCAAGGTCTTACAACAAAACAAATAATTTGTAGCTCCTTAAAAGCTAAGAGATGTAAAGGAAAGTACAGGCACAGTTCCTGGTATTAGAAATGGCTACATTCAAAAATCAGAAGAACATTGTGATTAACACCAGCTGTCTGCAATTACTGTAAGTTCGAATCTCACCAGGCTCAAGGTTGACTCAGCCTTCCATCCTTTCTAAGGTAGGTAAATTGAGGACCCAGCTTGTGGGGACAATAAGCTGACTTTGTATAAATTTACAAAAGTATGGAGGCTATTGCTTAATGTATTGTAAGCCGCCCTGAGTTTCCGGAGAAGGGCGGCATATAAATCAAAATTTTTTAAAAGAAAACATTTGTCAGTTCTCAGAAAATCCCAGGAGCCTCCATTACTCAAGAATTTAAAAAATTCTTATTGCTAAACTACAATTTGCAAGCAAATGTGATTCTATTTATTTTGTGTTCAGTCAGAATCAGGCCTTTCTTGCTAATACTGGTGTATGTTAGCAGAACAAAGTAAAAAAGATGGTGTGATCATTAGAGTTCTGCACAAATGTCTTCTTGTTTCTTAGACTTGATAATTAATACATTTTAATTTACTATTAATTAATAAGTTAATTATTACAACACTAAAATTAACATACATTTATCACCTAGAGATAGTATATGTTTGTGTGTATGTGAGCAGTTGCAGTCTCTCTATATAATCAACATATCCTACGTGTCTATGTTGTAGATTTTATATTTCTGCTGTAAGCTTTAAAAGATGAAAACGTCTGCATAATATATCTACATGTAATGGTCTTTCTTTTGTCATCCAAACTCTGCTCCTGCTGCTTGCTGGAATTAGTTTCCCAGCTTTCACATAACAGTAAGTCGGAGCAGTTGCCGAATTCAGTTTTTCCAAAGGTAGAATTTTGTTAGATAGGTAAACAGACAGATATTTTGCTGGCTTGTATGCATGCTTGCTTGCTTAAAGGCCAGCAAATCCAAACAGATTCATAACAGTTTGTGGTCAATATTTTTTTTAAAGAATAGCCTATAAAGATGTCTGGAAGCCATTTGGGGGCTGTTGAAATGGTTAAAAATGGAGCATACCCAAATCAGGTTCCAACAAGAATAGGATAACAAGCTGAATGAGGTGGAAACCCTGGAAAGAAATTTTAAAACTTTTATAGCAGTCAGGAAACTGTTGTCACCTGGGACCAGTAGATTCCAAAAGGAGGCACAAACCAGGCCAGAATAGAAGCAGAGAGCGCAAGTAGTGTGGAAAAACAACACAAATTTCCAGAGGTGTGAAAAATTGGCCAGTGAGGGAAAATACATGGGAGTGGCAGGTGATTTGAGTCTGCAAAAAGGTTGTGTCTCTCTGCCACCAACCCAGGGCATAAATCCAGACCCTGGGAAGTGCCAGTGCACTTAGCCTGGGATCTGTGTCACTCGAAGAGATGTTTTCCCTCATCATCTTGTTTGACACACAAACACTCCTCTTCCCCTCCACTCCACTTGCCTGCTCCCTTCTCTATTCAACAAATGCCAGCTAATTCCTGAACAAACTTCACTATTTGCCTTCGCACAGCCTTCCGCCACAGTTCCCCCTCTGCAGGCAACATGACCCACAAGAGGTTTGAAGTGCCATGTTGACAAATCTTGCCGCCTGCCTGAACCAGGAGGGGAGGAGGGGACCGACACCCAAGAGCTCCCAATAAGGCCAATTTCTCTAAGCCCCAAATGTAAGAACGTAGGAATACATACTTGCAGCTCCTGTGTCTTTTGCTGCAGCTCCTGCTGTACCTGGGGCAGGAAGGTAAATTGGTCCATTCCTGCGTTTATACAATTCATTGTTGGTCCGTTCCTGCGTTTATACAATTCATTCTCCAGCTCTCAAAACACATGGAGGCAAGACCTCACAATCTACCCACAAGTAGTTAGGATCAGCAGGCGTGGCTGATGCAATACAAATGTAAAGAGTTAAAGAGGGTCTACTGCCGTGATGGCGAACCTATGGCAAGCGTGCCGGAAGCGGCACGCAGAGCCATCTCTCCAGGCATACAAGCCGTCATCCATTACTCTTCCGGGTTCCGGCGCACTGGCCAGTTGGCCTGGAAGAAGAAACAACTCCCGAAAAGCCGCCTGATTTGGGGAGTGCAAAGAGCAAATATGCGTGGCAATATTTTTATAAATGCATTACTTTATCATTGGTACTTAGAATTTTCTACCTGCTTCCAGCCATGTACCCTTTTTCAAAAACTGGCAATCCAGTTTTGTCTCCTGATGCCCTGAGAAAAAGAAGAGTGCCTAGTTGTGGGGAAGAGAAGAAAGTACTAACTTAACAACTGCAGTGATTCACTTAAGAAACTGTAGCAAGAAAGGTTGTAAAATGGGTGCACTTAACAAATGTCTCATTTAGCAACAGAAATGTTGGGCTCAATTGTGAACGTATGTCAAGGACTACTTGTATCTCTGCCTCTCTCTCTGTGTGTGTGTGTGTCTCTGTGTCTTTCTCTGTCTCTCTGTCTCTCCCTCCTTCTCTCTCTGCAGTGCCTTTGTAAAACCACCATTGTAATAATAATAATTTGAAACTCTAAATTGGATTTAAAAAAGATGCGTGATCCTCAGAGCCCTCATAGCAACTTTTTCTGCTATCAATCGCACAGGGTAACTTTTCAGATCATTCATGGTCTTTCAGCCCATCATTTCTCACTAAGGTTTTTCCTTAGGGAAAAGGGGAAGTGGGAACAGCACTGTGAGTGCTGACTTGAACTCTTTAAGGCAAGGTAGGACATACCTCTAAATAAAAAATGAACAAATATCTTGGAAGAGCCTTTGCCGAGGCTTTGCTCTAAATTGGGGGCCAGGAAAGGGAGTAGGAGTAATACAGAGATGTTCCTACTTTTGGCAACTGTCTTGAAAAATGTTCTTCTGGTCAAGATTTGCCAGATCTGACCCTCAATGTTTAGATTTTTGGCTTATATCAAATTGTGGAAAAAGTGTTCTGCTGAAATCATTCTGTGCCTCCTCTTTGTGAATAACGTTGTTCTTAAGGGGTTTTTTTTTCTGTCAATGCATAAATTAAATAAATATAAATGTACATTTAAATGAATATTCTGTCGTGGCAGTGACTGCCATGATAAACTTTTCTTTTAACTTGGGTTTAAATAAAGTTCATGGGGGGGGGGAGCAGTAATTTTGAAAACAAATGAGGAAACTATGCAAAAAGTGAAATAATGAAGGCAAAAATATGCATTATGAAATATTATAAAATATATTATTTAATAACTGTATCATTAGAAAACACTATCTGCTATGACCAACATTAAAATTCCTGTTCGTATCCATCCATCCATCCATCCATTCTGAAATGAAAAGGAAACTGAGCTGCATAAGAGGAAAGTAAATTTGCAATACTTCTATTAGCCAATCCACTGGAAAATAAATATAAAAGGATAATAGAGAGAAGGAAATTTATACCACAATTGTGAGAGGTGAGCACTTGTCGGATGAGATAATGCTCACCACACATCTTCTTTTCTTGGCAATAGCTTTTGCACAAGTTAAATTAATTTACAACTTAATTTGATTAAATTAAATTAATTGTGCTATTAGTCTTGAAGTGCTGATCTTGCTCAGCAGTTTTGGAATCTGGCTCAGGGCTGATTCACATAACCACATTTACATGCTAAGTTGTGGGTATAGTGAATTTGCAGTGCACCATTTTAATGATCCCAAGTGGTTTGGATGCATATGAAAGAACTATATTGGCTGGTGCAGAAGGCGTCCCTTTCAGCTGCCAATCTTCTAGCAAAGATATCAGGTAAAATTTCCTACCCACCTTTTCATTAAACAACAGACTGCTGTGCGTTGTAATAATAAGGCGGTTTTAAATGTGGTTTAAATATTTGAACATGTGGATTAGGAATTTTTCAAAACATCTGCCCACATTTGTGTCAACTGATCAGGAATGCGATGTGAAGTCTATTTTATACTTACGAATGATGTTTATAAATAGCACAAAGCAGGCTTACAAAACTCCCTCCAACAAACTGCATTTAAATATTACTATTAACAATAATAATTTACATTTGTATGCTGCTTGGCTCTCAGTGACTCAGTGAATAAAAAAAGCATTAAGTGTAAAATGATTTTTTCTTGATTAGGTTTCAAAATATTTAATAAGAAAGGAGAAAAAAGTATTGTCATATAAGATTTTGTTATATTTGACAGGAAGTAATGGAATAATAAGTAAACTGAATTAATATTATGCATGGACTTAGCAGGGAAGAGAGTGGACATACCAAATTTATAAATTTTAAATGGTGCTTTCCCTGAAAGACCAGCTGGTGAAAATGTAGGAGTATGTTTCCATGTGTAAAATAACAACACAACTGAGATTGAAAGAAAATTATTATGGAATTAAATATTTTTTCTGTCTCAGTTGTGTTGTTTTTTCATTCAACTAGAATTTGGCAACCATTTGTTGATAATAACATTCAGAAAAAGGTCATATTACAGCTTTTTGCTTTGTTTTCTTATTTACTTTTGCTGGGCTTTGCTGTTTATGGCAGTACTCGGTCTTGGGTACCTGGTTGTACTTGTTATTTAGCTTATGAAATTTACTTTGACAAGCAGATCAGGTTATATAAAATTCAAGATTGTTACGATATTCAAATAATGAGGTTGAAGCAGAATGAAGTCATATTTAGTCCCTTCATCAGAGAGAAGTTCCACACTTTACATCAGGAAAAAAAGTGTTTTATTTCTTTTTTTTCCCTTTTATATATTTTTTAATCTAACAGCTTTTTCCACAGGTGCTGCTACACAATGCAATGTTCCTTAAACTGTTCAACACCAATATACTATGATCAATTAAAATGTAAGCTACATTATTTTAAAAGATCACAGAATTGAACTCTTTTGGTAAATAATGCTTTATTTCATTTCATTATATTTTGGTAAGGACTGAGGAGATGTGGCCCTGAATGTGTTACTTAAGGGACTTTCAGTTGGAAAAATGAAATTCTATATTTTAAGATGCAACAAGCAAAACTTGCCCTTAACCTTCAAAATCAAATCAAAACAAATTTCTTCTGTTACTTAAATGCCTCAATTTAAAATGAACATTTATCAAGTTTGATTGGTATAAATATCAGTGGGATTCAAGATTCTGTTGATTATTATCCATATTGCAAGCTAGAGATCATACCGGGGTTGACAGTTATGTGATGCTGATTATGGCTGCACATTAATACTTCCTTGTAACAAACATTATGCAGCAGTTAATACTGTGAAAAATGGATAATTGGAAAGTCACTGGCTGTCATATCTCATACAAACATATGCAAAAGCAATGCTATTCAGATGCGCAAATAAAGCAGTAAAAGGAGCAAAGAGTGAATAGATTTCTAATATAGACTAAATGATATAACCAAGAATATTTAGCGAGTAATCATATTAAATCAGGTGAAAGAATGGCTGGTTGCAAATGCAGATAATAATCTTTCATTTCTTTTTGTTACAATTATGATTTTATTTTCCACCGAAAGGCCATCTGATCTAGCAAAGTTGCAACAAGTTTACCTCATAATGACTAGAAATGTGACCTTCCCAAAACGCTTCAAAGAAGTGATTTACATTTAATCTTTTGATTAGTGTAAATAAATTAGTATAAATATCAATGGAATTCTGTCACTTGGCAGCTCTTGAGGGAAGGCCTATCTGCTCCTATGCCTTCTTAAACTATTGGTAGAGGCGTCTTGGCACATGGTCATATTTATAGAACTTGCATTTTCAATTCATTTTTTAAAAAGAATGGCTTCCTTGGCTTCATTTCAAAGATTAATTTGAAACCATTCATTTATTTGAGGTATTTTTGCTATTTTTCACAGTGTGCAGGAAACAATCATAATGGGATTCACAACAGCAGCTCTCCCCTTATTCAGGGGTGCGGGTTTAAGCCTCCAATTCTCAGGCCTCTCGGAATCCTGGCGTTAAAAAAATCTCAAAAAATATGAAAACCGTGCAGTATAATTCACTCCTAACTTACACAATCGGTGTTTTACAATGTTTGCAACATCAAAGCAACAAGCAAGCAGCTGAGTTGCAGTGTGTAATAATTTCCACCGTTGCAAGGGCTCGCCCTGCGCAATGCATGATACTCGGAAAACATTTCTTTTCGAATTGCGTTACCTTGCAATTCGAACACCTATGAACTCACGGGGTTCATGAGCTCATGAACTCATGGAGACCGAGAGTTCTGCAGAACCCCAGTTGAGAAAAGTTGCTCCTGATTTGATTGTGTAGGTTCAGCTATGCAACACTTATCCAAGGGTGGGCTTCAAAAATTTTAGCAAGGGGTTCTCTGCCCATTTGCTGGGTGAGCATGGCCATGGTGGGCGTGGCCTAGTCGGCCTCCTGCACAACAGCGTTTTTGCCTTCCCTGGGGTTCAGAGGCTTTCCTCAAGCCTCCAAGAGGGCGAAAACGGCCTCCTCAGGCTCCGGAGTCCCTCTGGAGGCCGGAAATGGGCCCGTTTCCAGTCTCCCTGAACTTCCGGTAGGCCCATTTTTTGTCCTCCCTGAACCTCTGTGCATGCCATATACTTACCTGCATCCAAAATGGGCCGCATGGGGACTCCTGGGAGGGGCGGGGCAGGCAAGGCCAGCCAGGAGTGCGATTTGCAGGTTCTCCAAACTGCACAGAATCCTAGCTAGAGGTTCTCCCAAACCCCTGTGAACCACCAGCAGTCCACCCCTGCACTTATCCCAGTTCTATAATACTCTTCCCTGGTTGGAGCCTCCCTTTCAGGGCGTGTCTGCCAGTGAAACAAGAGGATGATCTGCAGGACTTCAAATGTCAAGACTCCTTTGCCTTTCCCCAATATGACCTTAGGATTCTGTGTCCCAATAGCCATTTTTCTTGGCTACAAATACAAACAATGGCTTACCCACCAGACACAGGTAGCCTTTTAAGTCCAGTAGAAATATCAATCTTTATTTCTAAGGTTCTACTGCATTCTCTACTTTACCTCCTTGCTTGCTGGATAATTCCATGGCTACCCACAACTATCATTAAGGTGGGCAGCAGTGCCCTCCAGCAAGTCAGGAGAGAAGGCAGGGATCACTCTGGTGGGAGGCAGACTAGGTGTTTGGAAAGATGGAAGAGAGGTAGCAGGAAAGGGAAGAACCACTCTCAACCCAACCTATCTCAAAAGGTTGTTGTAAGGAAAAGAGGAGGATGAAGGAATATTACATATGTTCTCTGCCTTAAGTTACTTATAAAGCAATAAAGGTGGGATAAAAATCTAATGAACGTTCCCTGCTCCTTGCTCCCCTGAGCGCCCCATGCTATTAGTAGCATCACCAAGAATTTTAGATTCTGATTGATAGGTTTTGCACAACAGATTGCAAGTTTTCCAAAGTGATGTGCCCAATGGGTTCTACTGACAGTACATTGAATTTCAGTACACCCTCCCACCCCCGTTCTTCATACAGCAATTGGAGTGCTAAACCATCTATATATTCTGCATGGCTAAGTATTTAGTCTACAGGTTATGCGCATTCAGGAAAAATGGCAATCAATATTCATACACCATTTTTAAGGTCCGGCTTTTATTATCAATTGTCAGGATTCAGAGATATGTTTCTGGTTATCCATGGTTTGAAAGATAAGGTAGCCCTGTGCATGCTTTCTGTTCTTCACTGTGATTCTACTCAACCAATGAACTCAGTTTATTTAATGATTTGCTGATTTACTCAAACAGAAAGTTGCTCACAAACTAAAATCAAAAATAGGAGTTTCCTGTTTTTGGATAAACAGAAAGTGATTTATTCAGATCTAAGATTTATTTCCGATTTAAAATGTTATACTCTGTACAGAGAGCCACAACTTCAATATGTCCAAGTTGGATGTTTGGATATAATTTATTTGACTAACTCACTAACCATTATACAGTATTTCACACAGCTTTTTACACATTGACTTGCTAGGTTGTTATCCTTCTTCTGACATAGTAATTTTTAATTTAATCTATTAGGATAATCTCTGTATTATTTGAACACAACATAGTGGAAAATTCAGCCCATCATCCCATCTGTCCATTTTGCTTTGCATCTTTGATTTCAGAAACTTCCCATAGCTATTTATTTGCGGGCAGTCGAAACAAAATTTTCCCACTGGACCAAACCTCTTTTTGCTGCCTCCAGAAGATTAACACCTTCCTTGCTTCATCCACTGTTGGTGGCACTCCATTTAAAAGATCTGTCAACACATCCCTATTTAATTGCTCGCCATTTTTCCCCCTAAGTGGTATGAAGCTGCATCATACTGTAGATCAAATA
This sequence comes from Masticophis lateralis, assembly GCA_030761175.1. Classification (NCBI taxonomy): domain Eukaryota; kingdom Metazoa; phylum Chordata; class Lepidosauria; order Squamata; family Colubridae; genus Masticophis; species Masticophis lateralis. Next base: position 150,914,374 of record JAUDYJ010000002.1, read on the forward strand.
TTTCCATCATTTTATTATGACTTGAATATCCCAGTTAAGACGGAAAGAATACAGGCAGTCCTCGGCTTACAACCATTTCTTTCGTGACTGTTCAAAGTTGCCACGACACTGAAAAAAGTGACTTATGACTGATTCTTGCACTTATGACCACAGCAGCATTAAAAATTTTGGTGCCTGGCAACCGGCATGTATTTACAATGGTTGCTGTATCACAGAGTTCATACAATTGCTATTTGTGATTTTCCCAGCTGGCTTCCGACAAGCAAAGCGAATGGGGGAATCTTGATTTGCTTAACAACTATGTGACTCAAAGACTTGGGGGGAAAAAATTGGAACTTTGATGCGATACATGTTGCTGGCAGCAAGATTATTTTACGCTCAAAAATGGAAGGACTCTTTGACCCCAACAATGGACAAATGGCTGCAAAAGTTGATGGAGTTAGCCAAGATAGCTAAATTGAACACAAATACCTTTGGAAACTGCTTCTGGACTTTGTGCTTGAGGTAGAAAAAAAATGAAACTTTGATTTTGGGCTTTACCGATTAGATAGATATGGTGTTACAGAAATGGCTAGTTTAAACTACTATGTAAAACTAAAAAGTTGTAGTTTGATGTTATTACCTTATTCTACTACACCAAAGGGTGTTGGAGGTCAATGCCTTTTCTTTCTTTTTCCTCCATTCTTTTCCACACTTTTCTCTTTCCCTTCCCTATTTCTCCTTCTTTTTGCTTTTGTATTTTGTTTTGTATGTTATATCATAAAATAATAAAATTGCTATAAGAAAAAGAAAAACAACGTGACTCACTTAACAACTGCAGTGATTTGCTTAACAACCACAGCAAAAAAAGGTCATAAAATCGGCATAACTTACTTAACAATCAGCTTATTTAGCAATGGAAATTCGGGTCCCAATTATAATCCCAAATTGAGAACTACTGGTATATGCGATAGAAAGTACATAGTACATATGCAATATATTATATTGCACCTCTTTCAAAGAAGAGTAGAGCAGATCACTTAATGTATACATGGCGGCTCACCCTAATGCTGTCCATATTGTCCATACGATGTTTTCATAATAGATATTATCATGTGTTCTCTAATTCCCAAAGTTATTACTGATTGATTGAGTTGAGCTCATTTCAATAACTTCTCCAAAAAATTAATCTACCGTAGTCAACTAAGATTTGCAAAATGGGGTTGGAAGAGACGGGAAATGTAACATGCTCTGAATGCATGTGGCAGCTTTTACAAGATCAGTTCAACATGCTACAACCCACAACAGGAAAAATCCTATGATTTTTTTTTAATGTTAAATTCCACAGATGGCTACAGGGCAGCAACCTTAAACAGGGCAGCAATGAGTTTTGACCAAGTCAGCATATATTTTTCTCAAGGCTCTAATGTCAGGAGGATTCACGCCTACCAACTTTTTTTCCCTTCCGCCCACAGAACTGGCCAAAGGCTTTAGGTGGGGCAGGGTCGAGAGAGAGTTACTCTGGAATACACCAGCATTTAATTTGATTTATCACTCCCTGAACAAACTGAGGAGGCACAACTTCCTGCGTATATTATATATGATTACGGCACACTGTGAAAATCCCACATCTGCACATGGATGAAGCATCCGGCACATGCCAATGAACTAACTCCATTCTGATAAATTTATTTATTATTTATTTATTAATTAGATTTATATACGCCCTTCTCCTTACGGACTCAGGGCGGTGAACAGCCGAATAAAAAATTCAGTACATAAAAGTTAAAAAATTTTAAAACACATATACGTTTGGCTGAGAATTAAAACAAAATAAATATTAAAATGCAGCAACTCTACAAACATTAAAAAATTTTAAAAATTTTAAAAATTCAACAGGGATCAGGCTAAACCGGCAAGTTGAAAAAGATGAGTTTTTAGGGCCCGACGAAACGTCCGGAGGTCGGAAATTATTCTCAGTTCTGGAGGAAGATCATTCCAGAGGGTAGGGGCTGCCACAGAGAAGGCTCTCCCCCTGGGGGTCGCCAGCCGGCATTGTCTGGCTGACAGCACCCTGAGGAGGCCCTCTCTGTGGGAGCGAACCGGCCGGTGGGAGGCAATTGGCGGCAGAAGGCGGTCCCGTAAGTACCCTGGTCCTAAGCCATGGAGCACTTTAAAGGTGATTACCAACATCTTGAAACGCACCCGGAAGTCCACCGGCAACCAATGCAGCTTGCGCAGGAGAGGTGTCACGTGGGAGCGCCCCGACGCTCCCATAATTCCCTGCGCGGCCGCATTCTGCACCAGTTGGAGCCTCCGGGTGCACCCCAAGGGGAGCCCCATGTAGAGAGCATTGCAGTAGTCCAGGCAAGAGGTGCCGACTTCATCCCAATGTATTCCTGTTGGTCACTGTGTACTGAACCCATTTAGCTGGCTGAATACCGATTACTACTACTATGGTACACCGTTCAAAATCCTACAAATTGGGACCAAATGGTATTTGAAAAACTAGAAAAAGGGAAGCCCTTTTACAGGTAGTCCTCGACTTACGGCCCCAATTGAGCCCAACATTTCTGTTGTTAAGTGAGGCATTTGTTAAACAGGTTTTGCCCCATTTTACGATCTTTCTTGCCAAGTTGTTGAGTAAATCACTGCACTTGATAAGTTAGTAACCCAGTTCTTAAGTGAATCTGGCTTCCCCCATTGACTTTGCTTGTCAGAAGGTTGCAAAAGGTGATTCCATGACCTTGGGACACAGCAACGATCATAAATATGAACCAGTCGCCAAGTATCTGAATTTTGACCACATGTTCACGCAGATGCTAAGGTCGTAACTGTGAAAAAGCATCATAAGTCACATTTTTCAATGCCGTTGTAACTTTGAGCAGTCACTAAATGAACTGTTGTAAGTTGAGGACTACCTGTAGATGCAAGAAATCAGTTCGTAAGAGACAGGAGACAAAACATATTAATGGAAAATATGTTTCTCTAAAATTCCTTAATTGAGTATGACAACAGCTCCTTGTTAGAAGTTAGCTGATCCATTTTTTTTAAAAAAACAATCAGTATATTTCTCCCTCCAAAGATAAGTTATAAGCTATAATATGAAATTGTGCTATCTGTATGACAATATAGACAAATGACAAAATAGCTACTTCTATATCCTTGTTAGCTTCCACTGGGAAACAAAATCAAGCCAAACTAGATCCAGTAGGACTTTTCTCATGTTCAGTGGAACAAAGTTTGAGGAAAAAAGGCATAATAGTGCACACTGTTAGATAATCTGAGCAAATTTTCCATAAGTTTATATAATACAATATGTAATTTGTGTTATTTTGCATAATTTATTCAACTAATGGGGAGAAACAAGAAACTACCCAAGGCACCAAAATACTGTAATCCACCACTGAAAGCTGTATACAACTATTGTTTTGGCTTCCAACATTTCAACTAGTGTTACCTATATACTTCCAAATTGTAATATGCTTTAAATAAGGATTACACACTTGGTTTTGAAAAGGAAGGTTAACTTCTCCATTCACTGGCCCCTGGAAACCATAGCCTATGTAAAACTCTGCTTAGTACTCATACCACTAGGTCTCTATGTCACTAGGACTGCTTTATCCATTATTAAAAATCAAGACATCCTAAAAGTACTTAATGTATACACTCCCACATAGTATCCCCTTGGTCTTTTCATTTATAGTGTTGATCTGAATGTCTCAGGAGATCATTTAGTGATATACCCAGTGCTACATGACATTCTGGGAAAAGACCAATTGAGCAAAATTCTCTCGAGCATACAAGGGAACAAGGCAAAAAAGATGGACATGGCTTCCGTTGACTTCATAGGCCAATTTCAATATGGAGTTTTTAAAGAGTTGAAGTCCGCGGTGTAACACAAGGTTAAGAAGACAGAGGTTTACCTTCCATCTACTCTTAGTCACCTTGCTCACCTTCATGCTGGCCTTTCGGTACCCTTTTATTTGCAAATCCATATCAAATTCATTATCTCAGCCTATCCTGCAAGGCAGGGTAGGGTTACAACATAATTTCTAATTGAACAGATGGGAAACCGAGATCCAGGTAAATCAAAATACCTGCCCAAGAAAGAATTGCTAAATGCATAAAGTTCAAAAGGAGAAATGAATCATCCATACCTCCTCCCTCCACCCCAGATCAAGACCAATCATGAGCTCTTCAAAATGAATTTTTCATTTGATTTGTTATGTTAACCACCATACTTGCAGCATCTCCCAGGGCAGGATGAACTTTGGGCCACCCCTCACTTAACATATAAAGATACTTGGGAAGGTCTTGTGGAATCCAACCAAGAGATTCCATCTAAGCGTTCCATCTTCAATGACCTCAAACTCCTGGACCTTCTGAGAAGCCCATACGAAATAGGGCATGACGCACCAGCCAATCCTTAGCAGATGGTTATCCAAACTCCTATACAGTTTTCAAAAGGGATGCTTTCTTTTTAATTAACATGCCCATTTAAATAAAGATAAAAATGTCCTTCAAACTGAGTTCATTTCTTAGTGACTTTATGAGGCAGGCCCATACTGATTTCTTGGCAGCAAAATTGAAGTGATTTGCCAATGTCTTGTTCAAGAGGCTTTTTTCCCCTCTAACTTCCCAAATTTCAAAACCTTCTACCCCATTTCAAAGCCATCAAAGCTACTAGTTTTACAAACTGACTTCTTCTTGACATTCTTCAACTGCCAATTAGAAGGCTGTTTTACCTCAGTGAGAAAGGATAGGTCAGATTCACTCTAAGCCAGCTGTGTTCAATCTGCAGCCCATGGGATAGCTAGTAATGTGGCCCTACAAGATTATAAACTTAATAATATATGTATTATATACACACACACACATTATGCAGCCCAAAACAATTCCTCTTCACTTAATGTGGCCCAGATGAACCAAGAGGTTAGGCAAGTATTGTAGGGGATGACCAGGCTGTGACCAAGGGGTCAGTCTTAAGTCCTGTTCACGCCTACAAGAGATCTAAGTCTTGAATTCTGTTGACATTTATAGTGCCAGTTTTCTTTGACCGTTAGTAGTTCAGATTCTCATAGAATATTAGCGTGCAATAAACCTATATTCATCTGAACCGCCTTGACTCCTGATTTCCTGTGCTTGACACCCATATTCTAAACAATCCCGGAAAGACTCCTTATCTGAAACCCTGCTTCTAGCCAGAATTGACAAGACCAGGCCAAACAAGTCAGTGGAGGGTATAAGTTAGTTTCCTATAATGCATTAGGAGTTCCTACCATGCGTCCATGGGAGATCCTTGAGAAAGCATTATTTCCTTCAGGAGGAACTTTTCTTCACACTTTGTAACCAAGAACTAATGTGTGAGTTTGCTTTTTGTCTCCTTTTTCTTAATTTCTCTTTTTGTGTGGGAACTTTAAAATAGTAAGTTGTAGGATAGGGACTGTCTTATAACTCATTTTGGTAATTTATCTCAAAAAACTTTTTTGCTAAAGGACATAATAAAATGCTTTAAGTGAATAAATAAACACTGCTAATCAACTGCATTAGGTTGGGTGACAAATATTGTGTTCATGCTATTCATAATTTTATTTTGCAACATTATTTAACGTGAAAAAACCCTTCCCAACTTTTAAAACCTATCTTTGTATGGAAAATGCGTTACCCCTTTTAATGGTTTAAATTTGCACTTTTCTGTTTCCTCTTCATCTTGACTTATATGACAATTGCACAGTAATATTCTAACAAAATGTCTCCATACACGTTTATAATGGTGTTCTAAGTTTTGTGATTCCCTTTTCAATCTCTTCTCCTTCTTGATCTGTAACACAGTCAAGCATCACAGCGCACCAAGTACACATCCCTATGTCCTACTAAACACAGCAAGATGTCCATTACAGTAACTGTTTTCAGAGGGCAGGTCCTCAGTAGGCAGCCTTAGTCTTATCTATAATCTTTTTCCAGACTGACATGAGCATTCTGAGGTAGGCCCAGCCAAGGAACAAGCATGGCCAGGATACTGGAAATGCTCTTTATTGTGGTAAAATAGAATAACAACAGGGGGACATGATGGCTCAGTGGTTAAGACGTTGAGCTGAACCCAGGTTCAAAACCCTGATGCCGTGTGATGGGGTGTTACTCCCATTACTCATCCGAGCTCCTGCCAACCTAGCAGTTTGAAAGCATGCAAATGTGAGTAGATAAATAGGTACCACTTCAATGGGAAAGGTTCCATACTTTCATGCTGGCCACATGATGACGGAAACATCTATCAGCCAATGCAGGTTCCCTCGGCTAAGAATTGAGATGAGCACCCTCCCCCTTTAGTCGGTCAACAGGGGAAACCTTTAAACCTTAGAATTACAAAATCTTGAAAGTCTGCCCAAGTTTCTCTTTGTCCCATTTTATACTAAATTGAATCAAGACAGGGTCATATTGAGCTTCCTTCTCACCTTTTCCTTCAAATGGCTCTCTCATATCGTATTTTCTCTCTAATTTCCACAAGATCAATTCTATATTCTGTTACCTAGGTGCAGTTGAAGGTGGCTAAAGCCTCCATCCCAGGCATCCATTCACACTTACCCAAGTCCACTTACATACTTTCAGAAGAGTGAATGAAGGTACTTAATCCTACTTGCAGCTGACATTGGATGGGAGGGAAAGCAAAAGCTAGGGGATTCCACCAACTGCTGCCCTTAAATTATCCTGCAATAAAACTGTATGGACAGGACCCCTTGCAAACCTCATTACTGTGGCAGATTATTGCTCAACCACCAGGGCAGTGCAAATTATGCTGGCTGGTTTTTTCTGCTGCTTAAGGACTGGAAGAATACACATTCATGCCTTTGTGAGGAAAAACCCCAAATTGACATTTTTAGCAAGCTGTCTGTTCAAACCCTTGATACTTTTTTTTTTCTGAGTAGTATCACACACAATTTAGGACATTTGCCCTAAATCTAGTATGTGGGTAAGCTGCTATATTATGAATAGTCTCATTCAATATATATGGATGCCAAAGTTTGAAAGGGGATAGTAAACCTCAGTTCATTGTAGAGCAGCATTAGAATTAGGGCTTAATCCCTTAAACACATATTATTATTATTATTATTATTATTATTATTATTATTATTATTATTATTATTATTATCTGCCTTTATTAATTTTATAAATAACTCAAGATGGTGAACATACCTAATGCTTTTTCCTCCCTCTATTTTCCAACAATGACAACAACCCTGTGAGGTGGGTTGGGCTGACAAAGAATTACCAAATTCACCCAGCCAGCTTTCATGCCTAAGGCGGTACTAGAACTCACAATCTCCTGGTTTCTAGCCTGGTACCTTAATCACAAAATTAGACTGGCTCATATAGTTCATTTCCAGCTATCTAGGGGACTTCAGCAGAAATAAAAGGCTCCCCAGTTCATAACTGAGATCATTTTATGATACCTTACTTCATGTTTCCCTGTCAACTGAAATCAATGATGTTGCTTTTCAGTCATCATACCCCATCTTTGATATATCCTTTTCTGAGATCTGTCTACTGCCACTTTAATAAAGTAAGGTATCCTGTGAGTCAAACTCTGTTTCTGCTGACCTCATAGACCTCATTCAAGTCTTCTTGGCCACACCATGGAAGTGGTTTACCACTGCTTTCTTTGGAGTTATTTTTCAACTTGCTAATCTAGTCTATAGTCTTGGTATTTCGTGATGGTCTCCCATCCAGGTGCCATCTTACTTAGCTTTTCAAGATCAGCCAAAGTTGACTCAGAACTGCCATTTAGCTGGTCTTATTGCCTTTTAGCATGAGATCAAAACATGTCCAATTCCCCCAAGCTTTCCATGATAAAATTTAATTATGTTTTTCATACTGAATCCTTAACTTCCTGGAATAATCTCCTAATTTGAGAAGTTGTATGCTATTTCATGATTTTATTTATAAGTCACCACTTAGGAAGCAAAATTATATCTGGTACTGAAAGTGTCACTTGCATGACAGTGCGAAAAATCTAAAAATGGCTGCTGTAGGGGAGAATAGTCTATGGTTTACGGGGAGACATGATTGATGCCATCTTTCTCTGGCAGATTCTCTCCCCCTGTACAGCTTGATCTTTGGCACAGGAGGGAGGTTTTTACTGGAGACACTGGGACATATTTTTCTGAGATAAAGAGATCTGGGGGAGAGGAGGCTGGTGTAGGAAGAAAAGGTTACTGTCCCTTCCTGTACATTTCTTCCCAATCTTGATGTCTCCTTGGAGACTTAAAAAGGATGCATACTTTAATGGATTCTAATACCATGTTTGTTTTGCTCTGAAAGACATGGCTGAAGATTGCTCACATCAGTTAAATATATGTCACTGCTATCTTTTCTGCAGGTAATCCTGACTACATTGCTGTTACCAATCCTAATTCATACCTTCCTCCTGTTTGTGTGCGGATACAAAATGGCAGTGAAAATGTCCTATCTTCCAACATGCATTGTCTGAATTGTCAGAGCCATCAATGTCTTCCTTCTTTATTCTTACTGTCCTCTACAGAGAATCTTCCAATGACAAATCAAAGCGGGGGTGGGGGGGGAGGGAGAGGGAGAGGGAGAGGGAGAGGGAGAGGGAAGGGGCAGGCAAAATCACTAAATCAGCTTCCATGACTACAGATGGAGCAAAACCTAAGTGTCCATGATGCTAAACCAACACTTCAACTTCTATGCTACAATGGCACATATTGGCACTTTCTGTAAGGTTGGGCAGGCATCTGCTGGAGAGGCTTTCCATTTCAATTGCTGTCATGGAGCAGGAAAATGGGCTAGATTAGTGCAAACCCTGGTCCATTCCTCCCCTCCCCCCAAATCCTGTTTATTTCTTTTTTAAGAATATCAGTTCAACTTTAAAGCCACATGTTTCCTTCACGGTTTCAAGAAAAACTGTGTGGATTGGCCCCAAATTCTTGACAGTAACAGAAACAGTAACAGTAACAGTAACAATTGCAAGACAATAGCTCAGACTGACTACAACAATGTCATAACACAGTCACTCAGATGGTCCATTGGAACTTGTGTCACAACTACCATCTGCCTGTAGCAAAGAACTGGTGGGATCATAAGCCTGAAAAAGTGGTTGAAAATGAGCATGCAGAACTACTGTGGGACTTCAGAATACAGACTGACAAAGTTTTGGAACACAATACCCCGGATATCACGATTATGGAGAAGAAAAAAGTATGGATTGTCAACATTGCCATATCTGGTGACAGCAGAATCAACGAGAAACAACTTGAAAATGTCACCAGATAACAGGACTTGAGAATTGAATTGCAGAGACTCTGGCCTAAACCAGTGCAGATGGTTCCAGTGGTACTTGGCACACTGGGTGCTGTGCCTAAAGATCTAGGCAAGCACTTAAAAACAATTGGCGCTGACAAGATCACTATTGGTCAGCTGCAGAAGGCCACCTTACTGGGATCTGCTCACATAATCCACTGATACATCACGCAGTCCTAAAAGCTTGGGAAGTGTTCAACTAGTCATTTGGGATACGAAATCCAGCATGGTCATCTCGTTTGTTGTGTATATTGTCATAATAATAATAATAATAATCAACCCTAAAATCCTAACCCTTAATACCAGCAAGTTGGTAGCTGTCAAGTTGGTAGAAACAGGGAGAGGGCAACGCTCTTTGATATGGCTTTGGCTTGACTTAATCTGGCATGGATATTGCTATGTGGGCCTCCAAAAGAAGAGGACAGTCAGACAAACATTTCCAACACCTTCCCCTCAACAGCACCCCTGTCCTGGATGAGGATTAGGCTTGATGCATTTGGGAAGAGACAGCATACCTGTGCTGTGATTGGCAGGATGCCAAGGCTTTCAAATTATTTAATTTTTTTTTTGAGTCAACACCACCTCTCCTTGAGCGTACATATGCACGCACGCACACACACACACACACACACACACACTCACAAAGCAGTCCCCCGTCTCCCCCCCCCCCGTGCCCCCCATTGCTTGGAGCAAGAGAAGAAGAGAACTGTGTGGCGATTTCTGAACAACAGCAATCGGGGCCTATCGCGTTTTGCATCAGGCATTCACGAAAATCACCTCCTGTGGATGTCAACGGCAGTTCCCTTCAAGGAGAGCAACAGTGGTGTGTGTGTGTGTGTGTGTGTGTGTGTGTAAAACATGTGCAGGCGTAGGAGCCGAGCACAGCCAATGGGGAGGGAACGCCTGTTCCTGCTGAGAGTCACCCTCCTCCCCTCCCTCTGCACAGCCGCCTCTGGCCCACCCAAGTAGCAGCCGATGGGCATAAATTTGAGAACTGAGTACTAGGACTGGATAGAAGGGAACCTTCCCCTCGCTGCCTTCGTGCCTGCCAAAAAACTCAAACCGAAACACATTCCCTCCTGGTTCGCCTGCCAAGAAATCACGGTGCAGGGCCAGAAGCAGTGAGGCTGCTCCACGTAAACATTACAAGGGGGTGGCAATGCTACCGTCCCCCTTTGGCTCTCCATTGCCAAGGCAATGAAGAGCTTTAGTGCTTTTTCTTTTTTTTTTCCTGGATTGCTCCCCTGCACATCTGGCTCCCTAGAGAGAACCAAACTCATCCCCCACCCTACGCTTATAAGTTTGGCTCCTGCAGGCCTTTGTTAAAGAAACACATGTGCGCTATATGTATATAGATCAGTGATGGCTAACCTTTTTGCTGGACAGAATAAAGCAGGGGGAGCACGGGGGGTTGCACGTGTGAGTGCCCACACCCATAATTCAATGCCCTCCTGTGCCCTGCCCCCCATACATGCATGTGCGACCCCCTTGCGCTCCCTCCACTTTTGGCACGTAACAGCAAAAAGGTTACCAGTGGGCCCGGTAGGCCTGTTTTTCGCCCTCTCCAGAGACTTTCTTGGAGCCTGGGGAGGGCAAAAACAGCCTCCCCCACCCCCAGAGGCCCTCTGTAGGCCCAGAACAGCCCATTTCCCAACTTCCAGTGGGCCCAGAAGGCCTGAAAATCAGCTGGCCAGTGCGCGCATATGCGCTGGAGCTGAGCTAGGTCAACGTTTGCGTGCCCACAGATATGGCTCTGTGTGCCACTTATGACACACATCCATAGATTCGCCATCACTGATATAGATATTCTGTCCAGCGAAGAGGTAGAGGAATTGGAAGCAAGCGAAGACTCCCTAAGAACCAACGAGAAGCATTTTGAAGCATTGCAGCAAAGCCTACCTAACTTTCCCATTATGGAGTACAGGTAGTCCTCGACTTACAATAGTTCATTGTGTGACTGTTTGAAGTTTGTTTGAAGACCATTTGAACCACCCAATACATAAATGACCACTAAGGTAACAAGCAGTTCTAATAATGAAGAATAACCCATAGGTTCCAGTTTACCACCCAAACCCATTACAATGGCACTGAAAAAGGTGACTTATGATCATTTTTCACACTTAGGATGGTTGAAGCATCCCAGTGGTGGATTTCAAATTTTTTTACTACCGGTTCTGTGGCTTGGTGGGCATGGCTTGGTGGGCATGGCAGGGGAAGGATACTGTAAAAATCTCCATTCCCTCCTCACTCCAGGGGAAAGTTACTGCAAAATCCCCATTCCCTCCTGATCAGCTGGGACTTGGGAGGCAAAGAATAGATGGGGGCGGGGCCAGTCAGAATTTTTACTACTGGTTCTCTGAACTACTCAAAATTTCTGTTACCAGTTCTCCAGAACTGGTCAGAATCTGCTGAAACGCACTTCTGAAGCATCCCCATGATTGACATTCAGATGCTTGATAACTGATTCATATTTAAGACAGTTGCAATATCCTCGGGTCATGTGATCCTCTTTTGCGACCTTCTGACAAGCAAAAGTCAAGGGGGAAGCCAGATTCACTTAACATCTTCCATCCAGATTTCATGCTTTTCTTTGTTAATCTTTCACTTCTATTTGTGTTTTGATTATGTTGCCATTAGTCTACATTTTATATTCTTTTTACAAATGCAAGACACTTTGATTATACAACCGATATCAGGGAGTGATATAAATGCCAGCCTGTTACTATCTTGCTCACCGTTTTCTAAGTGTTCCTATCTTCAGAATTTTAACAGTCAGAGAGGGTTTTCTGGTGTTGGCACCTGTTCTGCCCCAGCAAACTTGCTTCGTTCTATCTGATATCTTTTTAGCATCAAGGCCACATATTTTCTAATTACCCTGGCAGCAAGATTAATCTTTAAATTCTGCTGAAAGGTTTCATGGTTCCTGCTCTTTAAATTGATGTAACACTGCCTTTCAAATTGCATGTCAAATGCCATATTAATTTTTATTGTTTTGCTGACTCTTGTATGCAACTATGGAAAGTGGAAATACTATAAGCCAGTGTACAAAGGGTTAAATACATACAAACACGTAGAGTGTAAGTTTGCCAAAGCTTTAATGTTTGTCTTGAACCCATGCTTTATTGTACTGTCTCAAACTAATACTTTTTTCTTTATAACTTCCTGCCTAATTTTGGGGGTTCATTTTAGTATATAACAGAACAGAAAAGAAATATGTGCTCTACATCCAAGATTTTTGAAATCGGTACTTTAAACTGGCTGCAATGGTGTATATTACTTATTGCCTAAGTTAAGTAATCTCAATTTATAGATCAAATTTTTTGGCAAGTAATTAAAAATGCATTTTGAAATGAGATATGGGGAAAAATGCAGAGAATAGGATAGGATAGGATAGGATAGAATAGAATAGAATAGAATAGAATAGAATAGAATAGAATAGAATAGAATAGAATAGACACTTTATTAGCCAAGTACTGTGTTTCCCCGAAAATAAGACCCTGTCTTATATTTTTTTGAACCCTGAAATAAGCACTTGGCCTTATTGCCATGCGCTCAAAAGCCCAATTGGGTTTATTATCAGGGGATGTCTTGATTGGAAACACAAGGATTTTGCCTCCGGTGTAGAAGTTCACAGCATACATATAAACAGCAAGTAATAAGTGATAGGTCATAATCATAGGTACAATCATTAATCATGTTGCAATCAACAATTGATAAATCGTAAGAAGCCAAAATAGGAGAAGCTATTAGGAAAGATGACAAGATGAGAAAAGATGAGAAATGAAACAGTGCTGTGGGAATGAATTCTTCAGCAGAGTGATGGCATGTGGGGGGTGGGGGTGGGAAGGGACTATCTTTATGTCTGGTTGTTTTGGCATACAATATTCTATAGAGGCATCCTGAGAAGAGAAGTTGAAATAGATTATGTTCAGGATTTGAGGGGTCTGTAGATATTATTGTATATTTATGTATGTGTAGGGATCATAGTGCTATAGCTGGATTCCTAGGCTTGACAAAGAGCATCATAGAATTGCACATAGCAAAACTGATCATGAAAAACATGGGTTATTCAACTGTGCATTTAAGTCTGTGCAGACAAGCCCAGGACTTGGTACTGTGAGTGAGTTATGACATCTCTGTTCTGGGAGTCAACACATACAGCTTGATAATTAGATTGGGAAATAGTTTCGTAGATGGATAGATTGGCTGCAATGGATTTATTGTTTATTTAAATGGCTCCCCCTATTCATGTTTGACTTTAATTTGGGAGAGACAGGAGACAGAAGTTGCCCATAGAGGAAAAGGAACATCTAGGAAATTTGGAAGACTGTGGCCGCGAAGCAAGAAGTTATGGAACAAGTTGATTCAAACGCACTTAACTTTTTAACAAGGAATGGAAGTGCAAGAGTCTTTAGTATAAGTCTCTGAAGATTATACTGGTCTCTATTATTCCCAAAAGATAACAGAAACTAATGTTGATGAATCAACAAAATGAACATGTCCACCTCCTCACAGTGAGTGAGGGATGTTCCCATGTGTGCTTTGGACTATTGAAAGCTGCCCTTCTATATGCGCTATGAGAAATGCATTCAAGGATATGCAGGGTGACCTTTGGGAAGTGTTGCAGCGAGACAGTCGGGGATTAATGGGCTCTGATGAGCCCTGCGAAATCCCGGGCTGATGAACCGCTGCAGAGGGGTTTCAGACCAGATCTGTCCTGTAGGGACAGAGAAGAAAGAGAGGCACCTTGGAAGACCAAGAGGAACAGGCAAGTTCCTCGGAGGTCAGAGGAAATTCTCTCTGACTCTGCAGTGGGGGGCGGCGGCTATTACAACCGCCAGTAAGGTGGGGCAACCAGATTAAGCGATTTGCAAGAGCGGAGAATTGAACGGAACATTGCTGTCGGGTGAATGATATCTAACTCAAAGGCAGAAAGGTGGGGGGGAAAGGAAGGATTTTTAAAACAATTGCAAATGTCCGGGCGTCATAATAGCGGCTAATAGGCGTGGGAAAGGACTGAAGAAGAAGAGTAAGGCAGAAGTTACAAAGTAACAGAACCCGACTAGAAATCTGTTTGTTTTGGATTTAAAATACGTGGAGAACTTTAAAAAAAATGAGAAAAACCAAGAACCCAAAAAGATTCTTTTTCAATTTGGAAACTTTAAAGGGAGTTTTTTTAAAAAAAATGAAGAAAAGCCTGTAATAGAAAGGACTGGTTAATGACTCTAAATTGGAACCTAATTGGAATGTAACATGGAATTTGGACTTTATAAATTTGGACTGAATTTTAAATTGACTTGGTGTCAGTAAAAACTGCTAAAACGGACTGCAACAAAATGGATGCCTTTTAAGGTCACCAATTGCAAACATGGATTGTAGAGAGCCATTTTCAGGAGGGGGAAAATCATTATAGCACTGAACTTTGTAGAAAGAACAAAATGGCGCAGGAACTGAAGGAAATGATGATAATGATGTACCTATCATTAAAAAAGGAAATAAGGGAAATGACTACAATGTTGCATGGAAAATTAAAACTTGATGACCAAAAAATTGATTTAGGATACATTCAAGCTGACAAAGAAACAACTAACAAGAAGCAAGGAAAAGAGACTGAAAATAAAGACAAAGACAAGGAGATTGATTATGGAAAATTAAATGATTATTACATTGGGTTTAACAGTGGAAAAAATGGAAAAAGGGGAAAGAAAAAAAGAGGATGGAATAGAAAGAATATAAAAAACTTAAATGATTACACTGGGGTTAACAGTGAGAAAATAAGAAAAAGGGAAACGGGATGGAAAATAATGGGAAAGATACAGCAAAATAGAAGAGTTTATGATCTTAAAAAACAAAATGATTACATTGGGATTAGGGAAAAGAGAGATCAGAATTTTAAAATGCAAAAAAGAAGAAGGGGTAAGAAAAAGAAAGTAAAATATAAAGGTAGAAAAGGAGAAAGAAATGGAAGGAGAATATGGGGTAAAGAAAATAAATACTAGGGAAAAGATGAAATTGTATTTTAATGTGATTTTAAAACTATATGGGTGTATGAATAATTGGAATATTTTTAATTAATGAAGGGGATTGTAATAAATGAAATATCCTTAATTATATATGTGGTATTTAACTAAATAAGAACAGAAAGCCGAAATAATATTGGATTATGAATTAATTAGATATATTTAACTGGTCTTTATAAAAATGATATAAAAATGTTATAAAAATGTTGAAGCCTATTAGTTGGAACAGTTGACAAAGAAAAAATTATTTGAGAGTAGAACTAAAGAATTTAAGAAAATAATTGGGAATGGTATTATGTTATAAATTTTAGAAAATAATTGAGAATTGTATTATGCTATATGAATGTAAATGTAGAGGTATTGGAGAAAGATTGATACTTAATTGATTTTTTATTGAATATGTTTAATTGTTGAACTCTATTATTTGGAATAGTTGATAAAAGAATCATTGGTGATTGGAATAAGAAAATTTAAGGTGATAATTGAGGATGGTATTGTGTTATATGAATTTAAATTTAGGGGTTCAAATTTTAAGGAGGGAAAAGAAAAAATGAACTATATTAGGATGAGAAGTTAAGATGAAGGGTAATATTGGTTTCTTAGAATCAGAGAGAATAAATGATATGAAAACATTTATATATAAAATTGTGTTAAAGATGAACAAAAATCTGTATAAATCTAAAACTGGGCCAATATTCTGTTCAGAAAAAGATGCATGTTATGTTTGCTTGTGTGTTTAAAAAATAAAAAAAACTTTATTAAAAAAAAGGATATATACAGTGGGTGAGAGTGAGTGAGGGTTTCACAGTAGGGTAGGGATGGAACCAGATGCTAGAGAAAGAAGGTAGCATATATGAGCATGAAATCTTGCTCAGGCAGGCCAGAATAGATGAAAATGGGAATGTGTATAAAAAGGAGAGCAATGAAATAGCCAAGTAGTAAAAGGACAAACCAAACAACAAAACATCTTTAACCAACAAGCCATTTTCAAACTAGCTATGTTCAGCAGCAATGTTCTTTTTGGAAAATGTCTTTTCCTACACAACTGTGCTCTACTTAGCCACATTGGTGTTTTTTTAAAAAAGAAGTTGATAGCTGTGCATCATCACATGGAGTTCAATGTCCTACCAACAATACACAGTTCTCCATGTTAAACACCATTATATAGCCCACCCTGCAATTAATTGTTGGGCATGTCACTTGCTGAAACACCAAGACTAAGGATTCCTAGATTTATTTCCAAAAGAGAAGGTAGAATAACTTAAAAGAGTTTTCCTTAAAAGTTTGCTCGCATGTGATGCTTAAATAGAAACGGAGTTCCTTTATCCTGTTAACAATTTACAATGTTTACAATTAACCAAAAAAAGGAAAATAAAAGTGAAATGACATTTGCAAAGCAAAACAAAATTCTGATTTACATAGAGGTGTTTTGGGGTTTGCATTACAAGGAAATTTAAATGAGGCACTTTTTTTAACCTCATATGCAAACAACCTTGATGTCAACAATATAACATGCCTGAGATTGCTTGGAGTATAGTTACACTTTTAAAACATAAGCATTACAAATTCATTGCAAAGGTATTTTTCTGGTGTAGAATTGTGTCTATTTGATTTGACTTTAGTACTCATATCTGGCAATAAATTTCAAGCCAGACTTCTTTTTGATCATTCATGATTTTGCAAATTCAAAACTATGGATGAGCCTCTCCCTCCCTCCCCCCCCCAAAAAAAACAAATACACAAGAGCAATTCTGAAATGCAATAAACTGCTTCTGCAGTAGCTAATTTTCTCAAAGAGATGGTGCTTAATAGCAAATTAATGCAATCCTTTTTTCCCCCTGGAGCAGAATTTAAATTGAGTTTATATAATATTTTTTGTTGTTGCTCCAAGATGGTCATATATGATTGCGCAATTAGCTACCACCTGGAAAATGTCTGAAAACTTAAAAGGAATTCGGCTATGGAAATCTATGATTCCCAGTTACCTCTGAAAGTGCTCCTTATTTGTACTCGCCATATCAAAACTATGGGGGGGGGGGAACCAATATATAGGTAATTCATTGCATTAATGCAATATACTTTTGGTCCTGTTTGAAGCACAAGACCTATCTGGAGGCTAAAATGAAAAACGCTTAAGATTAAATCATAGTAGGCATTTCTATAATAACCTTTCTGAGCTCTTTTAATATTGTGGCTAATTGCTCATTATTTGATTAATCCAGTTGATATTCTGCTCTTTAAGCCCCATATTTTCCCCACTGTTATCCATTTTTTAAAGGGTGATTTATAATCTGTTGGGAACACAGATTTCCAGTAACAAGCTCTATCAAATATTTCTGTGTTCTAAGAGCAATTCTTGAAATTATAATGTCTTGCAACCCATCTGTCTTAGGATATTAGTCTATTCTCCACAGCTAGTAGTGCATGACAAAATTGATATTTAGAAGGTCCATAATACAAATAGTCCTTGACTTACAACTGTAATGGAATCTTTCAATTACAGTTGTGACAGTTGTAAAAGTCACATGACCAACCTGATTTTGCAATCTTTTTTTGTGGCGGTTGTTAAGCAAACCAATGGTTTACAATGGTTTAGCCAAAAATTGGAAGGAAATGCCAGTTTTCTGCAAAATCGTAGTAAGAGAGCCAGTTTGGTCTAGTGACATCAAATTAGAAAGCAAGAGGCTGTGAGTTCTAATCCCGTCTTAGCCATGAAAGCCAGCTGTGTGACTCAGTCACTCTCTCTCACCCCAATCTACCTCACAGGGTTGTTGTTGTGGGGAAAACAGAAGGAGGAAGGTGTATTAGATATGTTTGCTGCCTTGAGTTATTTGTATAAATAATAAAGGCAGAATACAAAATAATAATAAAATAAAATAAAATGTAATCACATTACTGCAGGATGCTTCAGACAGCCATAAATGTGACCTAGTTGCTAAGCACCCAAAGTTCAATCATGTGGGGTTAAGGTTATAAGTAGTCTTAAGGTAGGACATCAATTCCAGATTATAAGTAGTCCTAAGGTAGATCCACTGTACTTCAAATGGTCACTAAGCACCAGCTGTAAATTGAAGACCTGTTTCCAGTTAATCTGTCATGAGGGCATGAACCTAGCACTACAGTTTTGGTGTTAAAAGTTTTGGTCCTTAAACCTCCCTACTCCTATACTAGAGCAGCTGATTCCCAAATGCAACCTGTATCTCTGCCAAGCCCCTATGGTGCCTGATGTCCTGGCCAATTTTTTTTTCTGTGGAAGAAGAGTGGCCCTAAGGCACGGGGCAAGTCTGTTTCTCAACTTTGCCAGTGTGACACACCCAGGGCATAGCCTTCCTGTAGGCAACATGCCCAACTAAGCTAGGCGGCCAGCTGGTCTCCCCACATTATACAAATCCTACAACACCCTGTGGGAGGGATTAGGAGAACCCCCTATAACCCCAGCTTTATTCTCAGTGCAGCCTTAGTTGAAAAAAAAATTCAAATGATCACAGTCACAATAAGTAAGTCAGAACTGCATATACATTGTGTTGTGGTGGTTGGCTGAAAATTCTGTCCTTTTTAATGTCCATATAGATATAAATTTCTTTAAATTCAATGTGATTCCTACTTTAGTGTGAAGATCAGTGGACCTCCAAGTACTGCTAAACCTCTAAAAACCTTAAGTAACAGTACTAGGAGTTGCAAATCATTTGTTTCTAAAGGCCACAAGTTACTAATGCTCTGGTAGAGAACAGAAATTTAAAACAGCCATTTTATTTTGGAACCGGAGGAGTAATGACAAGAGTTAGCCAGCAGGTAAGTATCATGTATATACATCATTATCCACCACCTATATTTCGGCACAAAGTGGATTTGAAACTTAAGAATTATTGGAAGAGAATTCAGTAAATTAAGAATTCAGTCAACATTCAAAACTTTTTCCTTCATTATCCAAAATCGCTTTTCAGAAAGTCTTATCAAACTTTGAGGACCGGTTTTAAATCCCTTCCTTCAGTATATAACTATGAATGGTCGCTGAATGAATGGTTGTAATTCGAGGACTCCCTTATTATAAACTAATATCATTGAACAACCTTTATGTCATTTCAACAAATTACCATTGGGTAATTTCATTGATCTTTCTCTTAATAGGAATACTTTGGAAGTTTTTTAAAATACATTTTAGTACAAGGGATAATCTTTAAATTCATCTAAATATCCCTGTCATGACGGGCATTGGGCTTGTCTGTTGTTACCCAAAGAAAAACTACTTTGAATAATTTGCCCAAGTTTGGGAAGTTGTTCTAAAATATACAGTGCAATCGGAATGCGTTCCTAAACAAACTCAAGACCAGATTAAAGGTGAGAATAAATGCATGCATGTGAGGAGAATTCCAGGCCCAGTGAGGGGATATGCCGCTCTTCCTAGCAGTTGAAATCCCAAGTTATTTAACTAGAGAATTCCTTGTCTCCAAACTAGGAACATGACCTTGATTTTTGTTAATCTATGAAATGGAGTCCAGAACATGTTATTTTCAGGTTTTGGCTGCCCAAGCAAATCGGCATATGAGCACCATGGAAGTGCAAATCTGATAAATCTCAGAAACAAACTTTCTCCAATAAATGATAATATTTGAGGGGGAAAAGGCCAATAATCTCTCTTTGTGTGACCTTTGGGATTATTCTTATCCACTCAGGTGAAAAGTCTCAAATGCCATTTTTTTAAAAGGTCCCTTCTCACATTTCTTGGGAGAGGGAAGACACGGGAAGTGAAGAGCTCTGAGCGCATGTGTCGTTCCCAGCCCTTTTTGAGACTGAAACTGAATTCCACCCTCCATGTGTGAGCCAGGCTGGTCCCCTCTGTGACCTGAATGAGGGTTTTGTGTCCCCTCACTGTGACAGGAAAGAATCCCCTTTGCTCACCTCCGCTGTGTTGCCGACCCCTTGTGTCTGGCCCACCGCCCTCATTCATGCTCTACTCCCCTGATGCTGCTAATCCCCCAGCCCAGACAGCTGCCTCAAAGCTCATTGTTTCAGGTTCATGGGCTCTGAAAAGACCAGGATTCCAGAAACTGAGGCAGGCTGCAGCACAGGATTCAAGGTGGTCTGGCGGAGGCTGTGGAAGATGGGAATAGCGATTCCTTTTCATCAAGGTGCCTCAGTCCCCATATTTTCAGATATTCCTCTCTACTGGATCTATGCGCTCCAAACTTCCCACTCATCACCATTTCACAAATCTATAGTATACATTTAATTACTACATTCTCACAATGGAGTGTACCTATCAAATGCATCATTTTTCCTACCTGGTTCTAAATTAGGGTGGAAGACTAAACATAAGAAAGAAGGCACTTTTAGGACAGCCAAATAAAAAAGAAATAACATTTTTTTCTTCCTTTGAATGGCTCTATGCCTGGCCGTGAGCGTAGGAAAAAACAGAAGGTGGAATAGGAATTCATTAATTTGATAAATATTTATAGGACCAGCCAAACCTGAAATGAAAGTTGTATGGGCCACAATTGAAAGTAAATTAAAACTGCAAATGTACCTCGGAATTAAAATTAGATTTTAAAACATAAAGTTTTATTAGATCTTTTAAATGTTTTAAGTTTCCTTGTTAAAGAAAACAAATAGTCTGATTAAATATGAATGCAAGCATGTTTAAGTATAGCTATATAAATTGCTGAATTACCATGGATGGTGTGGGTTAGCATTTGTTAAAATACAATGACTTTGGGGAGTTTTAATATTAATTAACTTCAGGCTATTAAATACGAATTTTAGTGGTAAAGAACAGCTTTCCTCTCAAAATAAACAGGCAGCGAAGGCTTAATAGCTATAGAATGCTTAAGTAAAAATTTAGAGAGAGATTTTTCTCTCCCTGATAATCAACAGAGAAACAGAGTTCATAGTCCAGAGACTTATGGGAGAGAAGAATGTGAGACACAGTTGATGCCGGAAAAAGGGATCAAGCAAAGCCATTACAGATCGAATAACTACTAAAGATGCTAATCAGCAGATGAAATACTTCACAGACTTTCTTAGAAATCACTCAACTACCTCCATATCAATTATTTTTTATGAGGTACAATGATAGTATTTTTCATGTTTCTTAATGGATAGTAGGATAAATGAAACATGATTGCAAATATCAAACATCCACAATTGCACTGGTTTAGACATCAATATAATTACATGGAAAATAGCTAGAATTCTAACGTTACTTAACATTAAATTTAGTTCTTTCAGACACACCTTTTTTTTCCCCAAAATGCAAACAAAGAATTCCCAAAATGCTAATGTCCACAGTGTCAGTTAATAAAAGTCAAGGACAAGCAAAACTTCAAGAACCAGAGTTACACTTGACAATTATGTAAGAATGCCCAGGCTCAGAGTGCTTGAGAAGTTAAAAATACAAATTTGGCAAACAGTATTACAGGGAACGTTCAGTGAAGTAGAATCAACAAATACTTCAAATGTAGTCTTCAGAGACATATTAGGAATGTGAGACATTTGGAAAATTGAGAAATGATTTATGGTAGTAATGCAGGGGAAACAACAGAAATGTTGCAATGCCTTGGCAAACATATTACTCAGTTTATAAATAAAAACAATACATTAATTAATAAAAGCCGCTAGCATTCCAAACATTTTTGCTCCATTAAAAAAAACTGTATTTAATACATAAAAAAATAATAATTAAGGACTAAAACACTGGAATTAGCTTAAATAGGCCCTCTCATTCACTGTTGGTTAAAATGGTTTTCCAAAATAACTTTCCTATATGATTTCAGGCTTAATGTGGCATTTTATTATGGATTCACTTGTTAAAACAGATACTTGTATCTGTTAATTGTGGTTTGAGTGGCTGCCTATTCTTTAAAATGCTTGGAAATTCTGGTTTTTACAGGTCTTTCTGAATCTGAAAGACTTGGGGAGGAAAGCTATGGCAAATCTAGACAGCATACTAAAAAGCAGAGACATCACCCTGCCAACAAAAGTACATATAGTCAAGGCTATGGTTTTCCCAGTTGCAATGTATGGCTGTGAAAGTTGGACCATAAGGAAGGCCAAAGAATTGAGGCTTTTGAAAGCAATGGTGCTGGAGAAGACTCTTGCGAGTCCCTTGGACTGCAAGACGGTCAAACCGGTCAGTCCTAGAGGAGATAAATGCTGACTGCTCTTTAGAACTCCAGATCCTGAAGATGAAACTCAAAATACTTTGGCCACCTAATGAGAAGGAAGGATTCACTGGAGAAGAGCCTAATGCTGGGAACGATTGAGGGCAAAAGAAGAAAGGGATGGCAGAGAATGAGGTGGCTGGATGGAGTCACTGAAGCAGTAAGTGTGAGCTTAAATGGACTCTAGGGGATGGTAGAGGACAGGAAGGCCTGGAGGAATGTTGTCCATGGGGTCATGATAGGTCAGACACGACTTTGCAACTAACAACAACATCTGAATACACTACAGTAAAGATACTATACACTTTGGCCCATCCAGTGGGTTCTCCATTGTCTCATTCTCATTATTTTCTCTCAATTCCTTGAGACAATTAAAGAACAGCCAAAACAGACTGTATGGAGATGGGCTGTGGGTCAAATGAAAGAAAAGCTGACTATTGAAAAAACCACTTATACTGTATAAAACCAACTTGTTCTCTGAAGTCTTAACACATCAAACATTTGGGTGACTAATAAGCTATGCTCATAGGTAATGTTATATAGGTAATATCTTGAGAAATGGGGGGAAGAGATGCTGTCCAAAGCATGATCAAATAAGAAAAGGTATAGCCACAGCTGCAGTGAAAGAAACTCAGAAAGGAACCCAACTTATTAGAGTATAAAAAGAGATGGTGGGAGATTTGTACTTTCAGACTTGCAAGATTCTGTTAATGTAGTTTTTCAATAATGCTGAATTAGCTCTTCTTGTTGTGTTCTCTGTCTGGTGTACCTGGGAAGATTGACATGGATAAGACAGATAGACTAGTAAGAAAAGAGGTGCCCAAACAAATACAATACCTGTATGTATTTGTAATGTTTGGACTACAACGTTCAACGAAAATGAGTGACTGAAAATAAATAGCAGCTTTATAGATCCATCTAACAAGATACCACATGAAGCTGAAGGATAGATAATCCTCAACTTGAAACTTTAAAAAGTGATATCAAAAGTGATTTTTAAAAAAATTTTACATAGACATTTGAAAAAAGTTACTTACAATCTATCCTCAAAGTTATGACTGCTGTACAACCTTTGCGGTCATGTGATTGCAGTTGGGGGTTTAGCAACAGGCTCACATTTATGACAAATTGCAGCATTCTGTGGTCCTGTGTGGCAGTGGTGAAATTCAGCCGGTTCTATCCAGCTTGGGTAAACTGCGGGATGCTGCAGGATGCTCTGTGCATGTGCACATTGGCAAACTGGTAGGGAAGGTAAGTGAATTTCATCACTGCTGTGTGGGCATTTTGCAACATTTGTTGCCATTTTCTGACAAAAACTGCCCATTGGATAAGCTGGTTTTGGACCCATGACCCTGTGATTTGCTTAACCATGAGATCTATTTAATGACTGTAGGGACTCTCTTAACAACCATGATAAAACAGCTATAAAATCAAATTTCATCATGTGACTACTCAATTTATAACTGTAATGTTTTATTACCAAAATCCCAAGATCAGTTGTAGCCATAAATCGGGGGCTAACTGTTGTTATAGCAGCAATTGATTATGCCTGTGAAGTTTCTGCTAAGGAAAGTTGAGAACCAGTTGCAGTTGATCACAAGCAAATTAATTATCAATACAGGAGAGAGGTGGAAACTGTCCCAAAAGAGATTTTTGGCTATTAGATTTGGGGAGGGAATCCAAAAACAGGAATCTCTCTATAAATATGGCCTAAGATTTAGAATCTTGTTTAGATTTAGAAATCAGTTCTTATATTGCTTGCCTACCCAATGCTGTGAAAAAGCTGACAAAAGGTATCAATCAGTTGTGTGCTATTTGTTGTGAAAATACAGAAAAATCTATTTTGTATGAATTGTAATAGAAAAGAAATGCATGGACGTTTATAAAAGTTTCTCCTTCTAAAGCTAGGGTTGTCAATTGGGTCTAGCAATCTGTCTGCAGCTCCCTTCCACCTCAAGAAGGCACCACCAAAATTTGGTTACAAAATGTCTGTATTTTATGATCATGTGTTTTGATTTTTTTGATTCCACAACAAATTAAAGATGGGAATGGGAATGGGAATGTGCTAAAATAAAACAAACCCACCAAACCAGGGATGAAATCCAGCAGGTTCTGACAGGTTATGGAGAACCAGTAATGGAAATTTTGAGTAGTTCAGAGAACCGGCAAATACCACCTCTGGCTGGCCCCAAAGTGGAGTGGGAATGGGGATTTTGCAATATCCTTCCCCTGTCACGCCCGCCAAGCCACGCCCACAGAACTGGTAGTAAAAAAATTTGGATTTCACCATTGCACCAAACCCTAAAGTTTTCCAAAATCGGGGGATTCTTCTGTTGATATCTGCTAGATAGCATTCAAAGAAGATAGAGAAGCTCAGCTGTGGCCCTGGGCTCCTAAAATATTACAGATTCGTATGTTTGACATGTAAAATCTAAATGCTGAGTATGCGTTGATTATTCCAGGGATTGCAATGGAATGTGTGGGTGATCTTGGGAGACGAGGGGAAGAGATGCTGCCTATGAAAAAAACCAGAAAAGAGACAGTGTGCCCCCAAGGGTTTAATGGTCAAAAGAAAAAACTTAGGGTTCACCCTAATAAATCAGATAGATAAAACTGATAGCGGGAAGTTTGAACCTTCAGACGTTTAAGTTTTTGTTAATGTAGCCTTACAATAAAGTAAAATTAACTCATCTAGACGTATTTCCTACCTGCTTTATCTACTGTAGAGTAGAAGGGTTGACAGAGATGGCTAAATCACCGGGAGAACTATCTGGTTAAAACGAAAAATAGAAATGAGAGTTTAGTTAAAATGGTGGTATTAAATTTTCTCATCGCCTTCTCTTTATGAAAAACTGGAACAGGAGGTTTTCCTTGTAGCACTGATAGTACTGAAGCTCAGTGAACAAAAGCAAGAGTCACAAAAGACAGAAGTAATCAAAATTAAAACAGATGTACAGGAAAAACTGACTGTTTACTCAACAATCCAATTCAAGTACCATCTTTAAATTTAGCTGAACTGGTCTGCCAGAACCAGTGTCTTTCTCAATAAGACAGTTCTGAATAATTTTCATATCAAAAAAATGTTCAGTCAGAGCACTTCTGGCTGTAACCATGTAATAAACCAAAGTAATGAAGTGTTTTGAGGAGAAGCAAATTGGAAGGGTACAGGTAGTCCTCGACTTACAATCATTCGTTTAGTGACCATTCAAAGTTATAACGGCACTGAAAGAAGTGACTTGTGATTGTTTTTCACACTTACGACACTTATTAACGGCTGCAGTGATTCACTTAACAACTGTGGCAAAAAAGGTTGTTGCAACATGGGGCAACACACACTTAAAGAACTGTCTCACTTAGCAACTGAAATGGATGCTCAATTGTGGTCGTAAATCGAGGATTATCTGTACCTTGAAGATTTGCATTAGAATGATAGTGACATATAAGAGTGGAACAGAAATTAAGTCTTGGTTACTGCAAATCCAAAAATGATAAATTTCATGAGAATGTTGAGACTGTAAATATAGACACTATCACTGGTAGTTAAAACTACCATAGATGTGGTTTGCTTACGGAGTGGCTGTACATCTCATTTAGTTTATGTGTAAAAATTACTTCTATGCCTAGTGATCCAGCTAACATTATTATTCCCGTACATACAAAGGAGGGAGGGAGCATGTATGAATGCAAAAACTGCATGGGGAATTTGTTTAATTATGCTTGGGAAGATTTTTTTTTTGCTTTCACCAGGTTATCGAGAAAATTGTGAAAAAAAATGTGTTACATTTGTTGATTTAAAAGCATGATATAGTGAATGGACCCAAATTACAGAACGTTTTGTATGAATGTGATATTCAGTATTGGTTGTTATATGCAGTAAAAGCAATATATGATGGAAGTAAAGCATGAGTGAGAATAAATGAAATGTTGCAGTGGACTTTTCAGAATCTGCGAAAAAAGGATAACACTTTGCAAAGTATTACAGAATAACAGAGTTGTAAGGGACCTTAGGGGCCTTCTAATCCATTCTCAGCTCAGGAAGGAAACTCTATACCACTTCAGACAAATGGTTATCCAATCTCTTCTTTAAAACTTCCAATGTTGGAGCATTCACAACTTCTGGAGGCAAGTTGTATCACTGATTAATTGTTCTAACTGTCAGGAAATTTCTCCTTAGTTCTAGGTTGCTTCTCTTCTTGATTAGTTTCCACCCATTGCTTCTTGTCCTGCCTTCAGGTGCTCTGGAGAATAGCTTGACTCCCTCTTCTTTGTGGCAACCCCTGAGATACTGGAACACTGCTATCATGTCACCCCTAGTCCTTCTTTTCATTAAACTAGACATACCAAATTCCAGCAACTGTTCTTTATATGTTTTAGTCTCTAGTCTTTGTTACTCTTCTCTGTATTTTTTCTAGAGTACAGATCCAAGACAGGATGAGAACATATCCACTAATCTTCATTTATAATCAGAGATTGAACACAAAGATAAATACAAGCTAATAAAACATTATTGAGTCCTAGGAGGAACTGAAACTTCAAAGCGAAAAGAATAATATGAATAATATGTGGGTGCATTTTTCAGAACAGCTACACACTTGGTTACCCTGTGAATTATATAATAGTGTATACCCAAAACGAGGAGTTGTATAAACTCATCTGTTCCACCCAGATATTCCAATGCTAGAGAACTAATACATTTTATAGCAAATTTTTATAAAATGGGCAGTATAATAAAATATTATTTATTGCTTTGGTTCCTCTGGATTCATAGAGATAAATTCTTTGATTCAGTGGAATTTGGGAATGTTTATTATTTAGGAATGCAGGTGGAATAAGTTTTCATTTGGCTCTGAAGAATTTGATATGCAGTTTTGGAAGGTTAGATATAGTAGGATAATTTCCTAGTACTCAGATGAAATAATCCACCCAAATCTTGGTATTCTGTAGTGTCCTTGCCACTTTTTTTTTGATATGTCATGTTTTTAAATTTTTGCAGCTTGTATCTTAAAAAGATAAAGAACTCTTGATTTCTCTTCAGATCATGCAAACCTTTCACATTCCTCCCATATTAGAGAAGTCTGTAGAAGTCTTCTTTTTACTGCAAGAGATATTCAGAAAGAAGATCAAATAGTCTATTATTATAAGTGGGGTATCAAGGTTCTGTAAACTAACAGATTTTCCCCCTATGAATCTGGTTAATAAGACTGTGAGGGTCTATTTTTTTAAAATTGGGAATGGTTGATAAATAGATTGATAAATAAACCTACACTGAATTATAAAAGTGAGAAACTAGTAGGAAAGAAATGGTTAAGGGATAAAGATTTAATTGCAAAGCAAACATAAACAAAAAGAATTGGGAAGAAGAGGAAGACGAAAAAGCTGTTTGTTGAAATTCTCAGAAAGAAAGTGATCAGAAGTTTAAAAATCAAAAGGCAAAGTACGAGTCAGTGGATATGGTAGAAACAAGGAGAATTGCAAAGATAGAAAGATATAAAGAAGTGCACTGACTGGTCAGTTGGTAAATTAGCTTTCCTTTTCTCTTATCTCCTACTTACTTACTTTCTTCTACTTCTTTTTCTGCCCATTGTGTAGTAATGTTGCTTACCCCCAAAGACAATAATATGAGAACTCTGCCTGTATCCGAAAGTTAGAGGACTGCAGTGCCAGTGGTAGGTTTCAAAATTTTTTACTACCGGTTCTGTGGGTGTGGCTTGGTGGGCATGGCACGGCGGGCATGGCAGGGAAAGGATACTGTAAAATCTCCATTCCCTCCCCACTCCAGGGGAAAGATACTAGTTTATTAAAAATAAACTAACAAAAGGAAAAAACAAAAGAAACACACATACAAACGCAGTTATGACAATACACAACGTAGACAAAATATACATTTAAATCAAGTCTTGCAACTTGAGCCTTAAGAAATAAGAAAGTTACTTCTGTATTCTATATTTCTTTATATGTATTTTTACATCTTTCATTATGTAAAGATATTTTAAATTTATTTCTTAATTTTTGTTTCCTCAGATGGTATTCCCTTTCTATGTCACTAATTTTTTTTATTTCCTTTTTCTTTTCTCTAACCAAACTCATCCAAACTAGGTAATACTCTGTATCCCCCTTTTCTTGTATTTCTTTGGTAAGCCTGCCCATCTCTGCACATTCCATTACTTTTAGTATTATTTTTTCCTCTGATGGTGTGTCTTCTAGTTTCCGCATTTGCGCGAATGTGATTCTTGCTGCTATCAGGATATGAATTATCAAATTTTGTATTTCTTTTTCATAGTGGTTTGTTAATATTCTGAAAAGGTATGTTTCCGGTTTCAATGGAACTTTCTGGGTAATAATTTCTTCTAATTGTTTTTGGATCATTTTCCAATTTTTTTTTTTTGCTTTTTGGCATGACCACCACATATGATAATATGTCCCTTTGTGTAATCTACATTTCCAACAATCTTGTGTAGTATTGGGGAACATCTTTGCCAAATGTGCGGGAGGGAGATGCCACCTGTAGAACATTTTATAAATATTTTCCTTATAGGGTACAGACATTGTCAGTTTGGTATTTACTTTCCATATTTTTTCCCATTTGTCGAGCTCAATATTATATCCGAAATTTTTGGCCCATGTAATCATATTCTCTTTCACCACTTCTTTTTCCAATTTATATTTTAGTAGATAATTATAAATTTTAGTTATTACTTTATCATCAGTTCCCAATAGAATTTTGTCTAATTCGTTTGGTTCTTTTTGGATTCCAAATTTTTTCATGTCCATCTTATATCTTGATTTTATTTGTAAATACGGCCATCAATCAATGTCTGTACCCTGTTCTTTCAGTTCTTCTCTTGTCTTCAATTCTCCTTCACTATTCAATAGTTCACTGTATGTTCTCATCTTATCTATGTCCATTGCATTTGGATATATTTGGGCTTCCATAGTTGAGAGCCATCTTGGGATTTTGTCATAATGATTTTTTCTAATTTCTGTCCATGTCTTTGCAAGTGCCTCTCTAATGAAATGTCTTCTAAAATATTTGTGTTGTCTAGGTCTGCCAGTCCAGTAGTCCTAGGCCACCCCTCCCTCTGGTATCTTGGAGATGTTTCAATTTGATTCTTGCCCTTTTTCCTTGCCAGATGTATTTTAATATCATTTTGTTGAGATCTTTGAAATAGGTTCTTCCTGGGTTTATAGGTATTATTTGAAACAGATACAATATTCTTGGCAGGATATTCATTTTAATGGAGGCAATTTTACCTAAAAGTGATAATCTTAGTTTACTCCATGTTTCTAGGTCTTTTTGTATTTGTTTAGTCAATTTATTGTAGTTGTTTTCTTTGAGTGTTGATACTTTGTTGGTGAGCCAAATTCCTAAATATTTTATTTTTGTTGTTGTCTGTATTTCTAATGTGTCTTCCAATTCTTTCTCCTGTGTTTTTGTCAGATTTTTGGTTAATATTTTTGTTTTTTGTTAATTAATTTTCAATCCTGCTACTTTTCCATTTTGTTCTATTTTCTCTAATAATTTTGTTCCCGATTGTTTTGGTCATTCTATGATAAATACCACATCGTCGGTGAATGCTTGTAACTTATATTCCTGGTTCTTTATTTTTAATCCTTTTATTTCTGTGTCTTTCCTAATTTCATTCACTAATATCTCCAATGCTAGTATGAATAGTTGGAGGGATAAGGGACAACCCTGTCTCACCCATTTAGTTATTTCAAATTGGGCCGTTGTCTCTCCATTTATCCATATTCTCGCCGTTTGATTGGAATATATCCTCTTAATCATATTTAGGAATTTGTCACCTACTCTCATTCTTTCCAGTTGTAAAGTTAAGAATGTCCAACTGAGATTATTGAATGCCTTTTGTGCACCTAGGAAAATTAATGCCATTTGTTCGTCTGGTTTTTGTTCATAATCTTTGAGAATGTTAATTATTGTTCTTGTATTGTTTTTAATTTGTCTTTTTGGAATAAATCCATTTTGGTCTGGATGAATGTAATCAGTACTAATATTTTTTAGTCTCTGCAAAGTAATTAGAGTAAATAATTTATAGTCCATGTTCAGGAGTGATATAGGTCTGTAATTTTTAATTTGAATAAGGTCCGAATCTTCTTTTGGTATAAGTGTAAGTTGTCTCTGTCCATGAGTTAGGGATTTTGGCTTCTGAGAGTGCTTCATTAAAGACTTGTAATAAGATATTGTCTATTAACTGATGGTCAATTTTATAGAATTCCGATGGTATACCATCCGGACCTGGAGTATTATTATTTTTCTGTTTTTTTTTCTCGCCTCCATTAATTCAAATATCGAAATTGGTCTATTCAATAATTCTCTTTGGGTTTCATTTATTTCTAGAATATTAATTTTGCTTAAGTATTCTTTAACATCTTCTCAAAATTTCTTCTCGTATGTATAAGTTCTGAAAGAAATTCTTTGCAATTCTTTTTTTATCCTCATTCCTGTGGTACATTTGTCCTTGTTCATCCTGTAGTTGATATATTGTTCTTTTTTCCTTTTCTTTTTTTAGTTTGTAGGCCAGCAAATGTCTTGTTTTATTTGCGTATTCAAATTGGTTTTGTTTTGCCATTTTAATTTTCCTCGCTATTTCTGTTGTTGTGGCTACATTTATTTTATGTCTTGTAAGGTTTCTTTTTTCTTTAACCATTTTACTGTGTGGTTATTTCTGTAGTTCTGCTTCATATTTTCTGAGTTCTGTCAATAGATTATCTTTCCTTTGCTGTTTGTCTCTGTTTTTCTTCGCTTTATAGGAAATTGTTAAACCTCTGATATATGCTTTGATGGTGTCCCATAGATTTTGCAGTGATGTTTGTTCTCTTGTATTTCTTTGGAAAAATATGTCCATTTCTTTCTTGATCATTTCTGTATATTCTTTATTGTTTATAATCTCTTTGTCCATCATCCATCTTTTTTGTTTTTGGTGGCCTTTCCATATTACTATTATTGGGTTATGGTCCGCCCATACATTCGGTACAATTTTGATTTCTTTTATGTCCTTCTTTAGCCCGTGGTCATCCAGACTATTTCTATCCTGGACCATGATTGATGCGAATTCGAGTAAAATGTGTATTGTTTCTTGGTTTTGTTCAGTTCTCTCCATGCATCCTGTAGTTGTAGTTCTTGGGCCATATCTTTGAAAGTATCTGGGAGTGTCTTTTTCCTAAATTTATTCTTTTTGCTACTTTGATAATGGTTTTCTATGTCTACAATCACATTGTAGTCCCCTATAATCTAAATCTTTAATTATGTTGTGTATTTTTTAAAAATATTCTTTTTGGTTTCCGTTCGGTGTGTAAATTGATATTAGTAATATGTTTCTGGTTTCCATCTTAATGTCAGTCATCAAAATCCTGCCTTCGACTGTATAAATTTGTTTTGTTTGTACATGATTTTTGATGTGTACTGCAATTTCTCTTTTTTTTTTGTTCTGTTAATGAGGTGAATAGTGTTCCTAATCTTTTATTTTCTAATAACTTTTGGTGTTGCCTTTTAATATGAACTTCTTTTAGGTTTATGATGTCCATGTTTAATTTTTGTAATTTTTTAATGTATATGATCTTTTAGTTGGTAAATTTAATCCGATTATGTTAATTGAGATTAGCTTTATTTCTTCTCCCATTCTTCTTTCTTATCTGTCTGTTGTCCTGAGTCACCGCCTTTTCGCAATGTTTCTTCGCTTTTCACTTCGTCTCCGCCACCTGTCAGATTTTGCACTGTCACTGTCAGCTTTGAGGTTCTGCTCCGATCTCTTTTCACTCGCAGCAGTAATCCACCAGTTTTTGGAGTCTCTATCACCCGCTTCTTTTCGTTTTCTTTATAATTATACCTTTCTTATTCTTATTCTTTATTTTTTCCTTACCAGTGTATTCTTTTATTTGATCTTCGCTTCCACACTGGTTAGTTGTCAACGCTCAGGCCAGCCATTAGATGGTTAGTTTTTTCCCGGTTGGATTTAAGAGGATTCCTCTGAACCTTCGGTGAGATTGCTGTCCTCTCTGAGGTCCTCGAGGTTTCCTCTTTTGTCTATTGACCTCTCCGTGGTCAATAGTGCCTAAAAAAAGGCTTCCAAATCAGGAATATTGGAACTACGGGGACGGAGCTTTGTTCCCCTCATTCCTGGCACGATGACGTCACCACCGGAAGTCGGATGTGTTTCTCTTTCTTATATGTAGAGGAAGAGACTCAAGTAATACCTTTAGAAGTATTACTTGGGGCTACCAAATCTCTTACTGGGAGAGCGTCAGTCATTAAGGCTGCCAGGTCTGGACTGGAAATATCTAGACATCAGCTAGAGGGCAGCAGAGACTCATAGAAAATTGTTCTGCTGACCTCTAGTAGTCATCCGGATGTCCAGATGTGGGACCCCGAATGGCTGACCTATTCAAGGGAGTCACTCTATAATGTATGTGCTTAGGAGTAAAAAAGGAGACAGAGAGACAAGAAAGATGTTTCTCTGAATGTGTTTATTTTCTGTGTCTGTATTATATCCTGTAAAATGGCAAGTGATAAATTGGTGTCTCTGTTTGTGTTTGCATTTTTCACAAGGATGAGCTAGTTGTCTTTGGCTTCTAAGAGAGCACATGGATGGGTTTCTGTTGGACATAAAATAGCGCTCTCCCTCTCTCTCCCTCCTGCTCTCTCTCTCTCCAACCCCCCTCCACAAGTTAAGGTCATGTTTTGGGAGCAGAGCTCAGGATCTACTACTCTCCATGGAGATTTTCATAGCTTTAATCTACCCCTGATAGCAAAGATGTGAAAGTTCAGCACCTCCTACTACAAGCCTCTCTCTCTCTCTCTCTCTCTCTCTCCCTCTCTCTCTCTCTCTCATTCTTTTGCTTTAAAAATGCATGCCCAGACACACAACTTCATGCATGAGTTGAGCAGAGATTGGTTTAAATGCATTGATTAGTCAGCAACACATCTAATGGGATGCCAGTACATTTCAAGAAGATCTTAGCAATGCTACAGGTATGAAGCCCTATAACTTGAGGGCAGGGCTGACATTAAGTCATTCCTACCAGGTTTAGGCAAGCCCCCCACCCCACTTAGGGAAGCCTGGCAGAATGATATTCTGGTTTTCCTTGACCTAAGAATGATTCAGGTTTATAATAAATAAACCCTTTGCCTACCTCACGGTATATAGCTAGTCTTATATTGCAAATACCCAAAGGTAGAAGGATCAGATCAAGTTTAATCTGTTCGCAGAAGGTGCTACTTCCCCAGCTCGCATAAAACTCCCCACCAGTCTCTTCTTCCACAACTAGGCAATCTGAGTATTTACTATCGAGGAGTAAAGCATGTGACGACAGGGCTGCTTCCTTGGCTAGATAATGCAACTTCTCTTACTTGTTCATGATCATATTCTGATCTGAAGAGAAAGTTGAGTCATAGGCAATGGCTGCTATAGATTGACTGGGAAATTGCTGTAGAGATCAGATATGCTTTGTGTGTTTTTTGTGTATGTGTTGACTCCTGGTGACTACCAGGACAAATCTCTGCAGGGGGTTTTTTTGGCAAGGTTTTTCATAAATGGTTTGCCCTTGCCTCCTTCCTAGAGATGAGAGAGACAATGACTGAACCAAGGTCACCCAAGTTGTCTTCATGGTTAAGGCAGGACTAGAACTCAGTCTCTTGGTTTCTGGTCTGGTACCTTAACCACTACACCAACCATTATCTTGCCTTTCACTATTCCTCTGTCTCAAAAGCATCTGAAAATAGGTTGGAAATTAATCTGAGAAAGGGTGGGTGTCAGATAACTTAGCATTTCCTCCAACTATATCTTGGGAAGGAAACCAAGGGGATGCAGCTAAACAGAACAGCAATGCCACATCTGGAACCAGAGGTGCAAGGCTGAAAGAAAACTTACCACCTGCCTGCTCTATTCTTGGCTCTTTTTTAGCCACATTTCTATTATGGGAGCGCAAAGCCTTCCTTCTAACTAGCAAGCCAAGCATTTCCTGGAACCAGGCAAGACAGCTTTGCCTTGATAGGTGGTCCTGGGGCTACAGTTTGGGTGGAGAGAGCTTTGGTCCGTCAGCATGTTTGTATTGGCGCTTGTCACAAAACCTTTTGCTTTTCTTCTGCAAAACGATGGAAGGAATTTCTATGCAGTAGGAAAATGTGCGCATGTAGACTTGTGTATAAAAATACAGGTTGGATCGGTACATCAATCTGTTTCAATTTCACCTGCTGGGCATTCTTCCCTTACCAGAATCAAGCAGGAGCCGGTGCATTTTTATTTACTGTATTTTCCGGCATATAAGACGACTGGGCGTATAAGACGACCCTCCTCAGAGCTATTTAAGGCTTGTCAGAGCCTTATAGGCTGGTCTGCCTGGTTACAGGAGAATGAGACCCGGCGTATAAGACGACCCCCGACTTTTGAGAAGATTTTTGTGTGTTAGAAAGTAGTCTTATACGCAGGAAAATACAGTATTTTGTTCTAAAATAACAAGAATATATTCACAAGACTCCTCAAAGTTTTCCCCATTATATTATTAAGGCTGATAGCGATGAAGTGGTTCTATCTGACATCCACCCCTTCTCAAATAAATTTCCATGCATATTTGCAGATGTTACAGTTTCCTCAACTAAATAGCTCCATTACCTTTGTTCTCTGAGGCCACGGTCCAGCTAGCTATTAGATGGTACAGGATTCTGGAATGCAGGTAGCCCTCGATTTACAGCAATTCATTTAGTGGCCATTTGAAGACTTTAGACTTAGACTTAGACTTAGAATAACTTTATTGTCACTTTGAATGTACACTGATCAGCATACTTTAAAATGAAATTTCATTGCATATATCCTCTTTCCCCCCAAATAAGACATCCCTTGATAATAAGCCCAATCGGGCTTTTGAGAGCAAGGCAATAAGGCCAAGCGCTTATTTCAGGGTTCAAAAAAATATAATACAGGATCTTATTTTCAGGGAAACACAGTAGCTTTCAAAGGGTCACCACCTTCAATATACACTACATAAACATGAGGAAATAAATAAATACAAAATTATGCATATACCCACATATATTATATGACACGGAGAAACAACACAGTCGAGTTCGGATTTATACATGTACCGGTACGTGGTGAGAAAAATGAATCTTGCGAGATTTACGAGATGGATGGCATAAAGAACAAATTATTATAGCTAGCATTGAAAACAGTAATGTTTCAGTGACTATTGTGACTATTTTTCACATGACCACTGCAGCATCCCCATGGTCATATGATCAAAATTCAGACACCTGGCAACTGGCTCCTATTTATGATGGTTGCAGTGTCTCAGGGTCATCTGTCCACCTTCTGCAATCTTCTGGCAAGCAAAGTCAATATGGAAGCCAAATTCACTTAATAACCCTGTTACTGATTTAACAACTGCAGTGATTTACTTAACAACTGTGGCATGAAAGATCAGAAAATGAGGCAAACCTCTTAACGAAAGTCTCACTTAGTAACAGAAATTTTGGGCTCAGTTGTGGTCGTAAGTCGAGGACTACCTATAGAGGGAACCTGTGTCTATGTTGTAAAGTTTGAGATGATTGATTAATGTATAAAATTTCCTCTTCTATGTGAGGACAAAAACAAAGGAATGTTAATTTGTTAGTTTACACATTCTGAGGCTGTTCTGGTTGTAATGAATGACTTTAATAGAGAACGGGGGGGGGACTGTTAAAAGATTGTATTGTGGTTTTCCTCTTTAAAAAAAAATCTGGCAGTTTTAAGAGCTATGTATTACTTTGTTTGATATATTGAAAAAGGTGTAATAGATACCTAAATACCCCTAATTGGCTTAGTGGCAAATTGAGGAATATTGGTATTGGTAGATCTCCAAGTAGATTCCAATCAATCAGCAAGGATTCTGACTCCCACAGATTTAACACAGCCGACAAAAAGGTGCCCTAGACTGATGATGAAATATCTGAAACGAATGCAATTGAACATGGCTCATCCTCGAGTCTACACAATGCTGATACCAGCAAAGCATCAGTACTTCTCTGCATTTATCTGTAGGCTTCAGGCATGCTCCCGGTTTGGACCGGATCATCCGATCCGGTAGCAATGGCGGCAGTGGTGGGATTCAGCCAGTTGGCACCACTTCAGGAGAACCGGTTGTTACGTTTCTGAGCAGTTTGGCACACTGGTTGTTGGAAGAAATCATTAGGGCAGAGAACCGGTTGTTAAATTACTTGAATCCCACCACTGGATGGTGGTGGGAGGTTCGGAGAACCGGTAGCAGAAATCCCTACCCCCCCCCCCAGCATGCCCAGCTGAGCCGCGCGATCATCAGAGGCTTTTTTTTAACTTTTAAAAGCATTTTTTCTACAAATGCTTTTAAAAGTGAAAAAAAAAAGCCTCTGATGATTGCGCGGCTCAGCTGGGATCATCAGAGCCTTTTAAAAGCATTTTTTTTACAACCTCTTGTTACAGCCTGTCAGCGGCCTGTGCAGCAAGTAGCTGATTCTGACAGCAAGGAGGCTGGTGTGGTGCTGCGCCAGCAGTCTGTGCAGCTGGCACTCAAGTCGGACAATGAGGAGGCTGGAGAAGATGTGGTGCCAGAGGCGAGGATTCAGCCAGGGTCTTCCGAACATCCAGAAGCTCCTATAAGTGAAGAGGAAGAAGAGGAGGAGCCTCTTCTCGATGCACGGGCGTGCAGAGCTGCCAAAAGGCAGGAGTGGCTCCTCAGGAGGAGGTCTCCTCAAGAGTAAGGCTTGGGGCTAATTGGCCACTCCCTTAGCCTATTTAAGGAAGGGCAATGACTGAGGCAATTTGCAGGGAACAACTTCGTTCACTCTCCTTTGCGTCTTGATCTTAGTTCTCTTATCAGTTTCCTGCAAATTGTTTCTGGGCTTTCTGCCAACGATTGTTTATTCTTTGGATTCTTGTAGGCCATTAAGAAATTAATAGCCTTTGTTTGAAAAAGACTGATTTAATTTAGTAAACTAAGGTTTGTACAGACTTTGTGTGTGCTACATTCTTTGGGGTCTGTAGCTGGGACAGAACACCTCTTCGGCCGAAGTGGTTGTAGAAAAAATGATTTTAAAAGTAAAAAAAAAAAAATTGGCCACGCCCACCCAGTCACATTACCCTCCACCAAGCCACGCCTACAGAACCAGTAGTAACAAATTTTACATTTCACCACTGACTTCAGCCTAGCAGTTCTGTTCAGAGTTCTCTTTTGAGGGAGTTTCAGACTGTGGTCTTGGGGATGCCCTTGAGACCATGTGTCTGGGTTACTATAAAGCTGAGCGGTCTCGTTATGCTATTTGAGAAACAACATTTAATGGTACAGGGTGAGGTGTCATTAGTATGCTGATGACAACCCCTTGTCCAATTGTCATCCCAGCCCAAGCCAGGAATACCAGTGGAAAGCTTAAAGCAGTGCCTGGACTCTGAATGGGGCCAAATAGATCTCATTAAATCCATCCCATACCAAAATGCTGAATGTCATGAAACATTCAGGAATATCAACCCAAGCCAAGTAAACTCCCAAGTGGTTCACACTTATATCGGAGGAGGTTGTTGGTGATATGAAGGCCTTCCTGGACTCAGAGCTATTATTTAAGCTGCAATGGGAGACCATGGCCAGAGAGACTTAGATGACCTTCAGCAAGTGTGTCAGCTATAACCCTACTTGACCAGGATACTTTCACAAGTTTGACAAAAATGGGGACCCAATGGGCAAGTACCATACTGGAGAAGGCTATTAGACTGATAGTAAACCCCACCTCCCCCTTTGCTTCTCACCCGCCCATCTCACATCATTGTATTCTCATTGTTTTCTTTTTCATTATTTATTGTATTGTTCCATTACTTTTGTTATTGTTATGTTTACACTTCATTTCCCTATTTGTATATTGTTATAAGTCGCCTAGAATAGTTCCATGGCAAGATAGGCAGCAAATAAATTTAACAAACAACTAAACTATAAGTCATGCCCACATCACCATACAGTTGAATTAGGAATCTACACAAGGCAGCCTTTGGAGATTATTCAGAAGCTACAGCAGGTCGAAAATGTAAAGATTGTTGGCAGGGCAAGCTCACCAGTGAATCCATGTTGGGAAGTTAAGGGACATGAACAAGAAAGCAGATCTTTATGTGTTCAGACATGGTCTGGGATCTCTTATAGTTGCCTCCTTCTTCGAATTTTGGAAGACCGTTAAAACAAGTCTCTCCTACATATGTCCAATAAGAGCTAATGTTGTATGGCATGCATCTTGAGTGGTGGTTTTCTCTAATATTTTTAGCTTGTTACTTTTTTTTCTTTTTCTAAATGCTGTGTTTATACTAACAATAATTAGAATTGTTTAGTCAATAGCGACTCTATGGATGCAAAAGCTGAACATGGAAGTACCAAAATAGAAACCGTATTGATGCATTTCAATTTCATTGTTGAAGACACCATGGATAGAGCTGAAAACAAATAGATTATAGGGCAAATCAAACTGCAATGTTCATTCAAACCAGTAATGACCAAGATCCAACTGTTATATTTTGGATATATCAAGTGGATCCTCGATTCCCTTGAAAAGTTAATAATATTTAATAGAAGGTTGTTGTTGTTTTTGTTTAAAAAATAAAAAAAAATTTGCAAAAAAAATAATATTCATAAAAATTGGAGAAAAAACAGGAAGAAGATGGACACATTATTGAAAGCCCTAAAGGCCAAGTTGAAAATACATAATGCTGGAAGGAATTCATGTGATTGCTAAGAGCCAACACAAACCTGATCACAATTAATCACTCAAAGTTTGTATTATTATTAGACTCTTATATGCTGTTCAGAATCTACAGTTTGGGGCATGGTATAAAAATTAGATGAATACAAACTGACAAATGGCCTTTTCCCAACTAAATTAGGCTGCAGCCATCAAGATAGCTTGGAATAAAATAAGGGTAAATATTAATGGAAGATAATATTTATGA
This sequence comes from Masticophis lateralis, assembly GCA_030761175.1. Taxonomy (NCBI): domain Eukaryota; kingdom Metazoa; phylum Chordata; class Lepidosauria; order Squamata; family Colubridae; genus Masticophis; species Masticophis lateralis. The sequence continues at coordinate 150,953,794 of JAUDYJ010000002.1, forward strand.
AGATAAATGTACTTTTACTAAAGCTAGGAAACTGTATATGGGGATCCTGAATCTGAAAACCAGTAGAAGATTGCAAAGATATACAGAAAGTTCTCTGCTGCCTTCTAGAGGTTGTCTGGATTTTTTTCAGCCCTCAACTGGTATTTGTGAGAAGTCATTTGTTCAAAGACAGAAAATAAGGGAGAAAGTGGGATGAGAAGAAAGGTACCAATGGGAGTTTTGGTAGAAGGAAGAATACATATACCTTTCCACCAGGAGAACAGTATGCATCCAACAGCTTGTAAGAGATGGGTGCACTGCACTCAAAGTGTCACCATTTCCCACTTGTTTTTCGCCTAATTTATTAGTGTATTTTCTTTCGGTGACTCTGTTAACCCAAAAGGCCTGATTTGGGGCAGCTGAGGTAGAGATGGGAATAAATAATTTGGGGCTTTGAGGTTTTCAGAATTAAGAAAAACATGACCATGTTTGGTGCACAATATGACCAAAGGACAAAACAGAAAGAAAAAGAGCAAATTTGGGGCCTGATGATATAGAAATACCACTAAGCTTTGAAGTACCTTGCAGTTTTGACAAAGGGTTAGTGTGGACAGCAACCTCAGTTCTTCTCATCCAAAAGGAACCTATAACTTGCTGAGTGGGCAGACTCAATCCAAGGCCTGAAGGAATTTCTCTGTTTAGATAGTTGCTGAAACCAGCAGCTCAGTGGTTTACCACACTGCAGCTGGATACAGATCTCAAGAGAATCAGTTCAAGTCCCAACAGGCCCTGACAGAACCAGGAGTCTGATTTTAATCGCCTTTGAATTTAAATCAGAATCACCTCCTTAGGTCATCACAGTTGTGAATTGGTAACCATAGCCAATTCTGGCTAAGATGATATTTAAATAATATCAATCTTAAACAAAGGGAGTATGCCAGGGTTTCTCAATCTTGGCAACTTGAAGATGTATGGACTTCTACTTCCAGAATTCTCCAACCAGTGTGGATGGCTGGGGAATCCTGAGAGTTGAAGTCCACATAACTTCAAATTGCCAACATTGAGAAACACTGGGGTATGCAATTGTTGTCTGTTATACCTTTATATTGGCTTTAATGCCAGTGCCGGGGATTTTATTTCATGGATTTGATAGTGAAATGTCTCCTCTTAACCCAAACAGTTTGCTATTTTTAAAGTTATAACTAGATTGTATCCAAGTTCTAAGTTGTCCTCTGAAAATCCAGAATTCTGAAAGGACACTGTGCAGATTGGTGTGCAGGAGAGAAAGAAAAAGGAAGAGAAATGGCATTGTTTCTACTAACGATTCCATATATGCAACATTGGGGCCTCCATTTGCATTGCTTCAATTTCCTGGGGATACGCAGAGGCTCAAATGGCTGTTCATTCACTTGCTAGTTAAGATTATGTACAATGCATCTTTGCTCAATGTTTATTGGAAATCTTGAGCCATTGGGGTGCTAAAGAACTCTCCTCAAAAGCAGTTCTTTTTCTTTTCACTTTAGGGGTCACTACTGAAGTTCCAACCCTACATAAATCTCATACCAGTATTAAACAGTTGGGATACAGCAACAACATTGGCGAAGAAGCACCTCAAACATTATTCTCCTCAGTTAGCTGAATTAGGCAGATCTAACTCAGCCTTGTAACTCTCCCATGAAAGTCTAGCCATAACTTTCAAACTTAATACATACATTATTAATATGTATATGATTGCAAGATTTAGTCTTTTGTCTGGTCATTTGAAGACAACAGTTCCTTGAATTGACATAGAGAGTATACATAAGGAGGAATATCAGGTAAGGAAGAGCACAAATGCTATGGCTTACTGCCATTGGCAGGGCTGGGCCATGTTGAGGAATGTGGTATTGACCACAGCAGCATGAAGCAGCTCTGGAGATTAAAAATGCTGCTGTGCATTTGTTAGGCTATCAGTGTTCATGATCCCTGTGGTGGCATTATGGAATGATTCCAAGAAAGAGAATATCTGTAGCTCCAGGTGGAACTCTAGATTTCTTGGTGTTCTCTAAACTTGGTTAATTACCCAACTATGGTAACATAATTACTGCGGTAACAGTCAGAGAACATTAAGAATTCCACGCCGTAGTGTAGAATGTCATAGCAATTCCTTCCACATTAAAGTTCATTAAACTGTCTATTGTTTTCTTCTCCTTCTCCTTCTTCCTCTTCTTCCTCTTCTTCCTCCTCCTCCTCCTTGCCAAGTATCATTTTTATTTCCATCTGAGGCTCTAAGAAACTTAAGACTCTTACCTTTCTTCCTCCATCAATTTATAGCTTTAAAAGAGCAATTTGGGTCTTTAATTGCTGTACAATAAAGCTAGAATGAGTTAATCACAACATATCACAAATTGGCATCACTATTATTGTATCATTTAAAGTAATTATGTTAATACTGTGTCAATGAAGTAGATTGAAAACAGCTGTCTGTCTCATGATGCATTTGTTATTTGGTGTTTTCTGATGAATGACTTGCCTATCCCAACCTCCCTTACTTATGATACTTTAAAAAATATTTAATGATATATCCTATCCTTTCTCCGATTGGCTTCCTTGAATTTTCTCAAATGGATTTCCATCAGGAATCCTACAGAGCCATAATAGCTTTGTTTCAGAAACAAATGATTCATGTTTTTATTTTGTTCAGGCAATCCAAGCCATTCCACGTGAGCCAGTAGAAGTCCAGCCAGCTTCAAATAATCTTGCTTGTAGACTAGTAATATCCTTGCAATAATGTGCACTCAGCTACATTGTGCCCTTATTTACATTATGCATAATTATTAGTAGATGAACAAAACTAAGCATTTTTGATAGATGCTGTTGACTAAGTTTAATGTCACATTATAGTGCCAATGTTACTCAAAGCAGCTTGCCTCCTTTGATGTCATCCACATATATTAAAACCAGCTGGCGGAGAGACAACGTGTGTTCTAATCCGATATAGCTGGAAGGGCACAGCCAGAAGACTGTATTGCTTGCTTGCTTTGTTTGTTTGTTTGTTTGTTTGTTCATTCATTCATTCATTCATTCATGCATTCATTCATTCATTCATTCGACTTATTTGCCATCCATCTCGATTTGAAGTGATTCTTGGAGGCTTATAGCATTAAAAGCATTAAAATAATAAAAAGATAAATATTTCCAAAACCATAAAAGTGGAAATTATAATCAAAAATAGAATTATAGTTAAAATATGGAGAGCGGAGGGAACAGGATGCGTAAGCGTAAGATTGCTTCTTAATTCATCAACCACTTCCAAGACGATGCTCCCCTATGGGGCCCCCAAGTAATCTTCAAATTACTGTAAAGTCTTTTTGTTAATATCAGTGAATATTTGCTTTACTTATAGCCTATAAATTGCAAGACAACCAATGGAGTTATAATATAGTTAAGGATAGAGAAACAATTATTCAGAGTGAAACATTCCTGTGGAGGGGAGGGAGAAAGCATCCCTTGGCAATCTTTTTCCTGTCTTTTGAAAAGAATATGAATTTTGCTTCGTGCAAATCTGGGGGGGCAGGGGAGGGGGGGCGAAATACAGAGAAATCCATTCACGATTTAAATTAAATATCTGTTTCAGCCCAGAAGGTATTTCAAAGGACACGCAGTCCCAACCCTTCTCTCTCATTCCTGCTATGGGTCATGTTAATTAAACCCCACCCGTTTCTTAAAGATCTTTATCAAGAGTACATTTTACAATCCTCCTGGTTAGGAGTACGTTGTATTTTCTCCTAATAACTAAGCATGGGAAGAACGCTAGCACCCCTAGTCAGATCATATGGAAATAATCATTACAGTTTTAGATCTCAGCCCACACTCTGAGACTTCTATACAATCACTTTATACAGCAGACCCTTAAGATGGCTTGAAAATCAATTCAATCAGTGCGGAATTTAACTGGCAGTTGTTTCAGAAATAGAACAATGACCTCGCAAAGTGCAATGATATGGAATAGCACAATACAGACTTATGTATTAAACAACACAGGCCTATGGTAGGAAGAGTGTATTATTGATGATGATTCAGACCAATGCGAGGTAGTTGCATTCTCAGGAACAGAAATTTTTTTTGCACCAAATCAGTCAAATCAGAAAACAATACTATTTTTACAAATACAGGTAGTTCTCAAATTACGGCCACAATTGAGCCCAAAATTTCTGTTGCTAAGCAAGATAGTTGTTAAGTGAGTTTTGCTTCATTTTATGACCTTTCTTGCCACAGTTGGTAAGTGAATCATTGCAGTTGTTACAGGGGCGGGTTCCAAATCCCGTCACTACCAGTTCGCTCCTGTGCATGCGCAGAAGCTTCTGTAAAGAAGCATCCAGGCGAGAAGGCGGACCGCCACTACTGGTTCGCCCAATCCGGTGTGAACCAGCAGCAACCTATCACTGAGTTGTTAACTTATTAACACAGTGGTTAAATGAATCTGGCTTCCCCATTGATTTTGCTTGTCAGAAGGTTGCAAAAGGGGATCACATGATCCTGGAACACTGCAACCGTCCTAAATATGAGTCATTTGCAAAGTGTCTGAATGTTGATCACGTGACCATGGGGATGCTGCAATGGTCGTAAGTGTGAAAAAAAGAGTCATAAGTCACTTTTTTCAGTGCTGTTGTAGCTTCTAATGGTTACTAAATGAACTGTTGTAACTCGAGGACTACCTATATCATAGTAAAAAGACAGAAACATGGCCTTAATACCTGATTTTTGCAAATAAAGAGGTGGTAATGCAAATCATAGAGTCATAGCAATGATTTTTAAAAATTCCTCATGGATATATTCAGTGGTGGGATTCAGGCAGTTCTCACCACTTCGGGAGAACCGGTTGTTAACTTTCTGAGCAGTTTGGCAAAGTGGTTGTTGGAAGAAATCATTAAGGCAGAGAACCGGTTGTTAAATTACTTTAATCCCACCACTGAATATATTTAAACTGGAATTAAACAGAACTACAAGTAGGTTTTAAATTTTCATGAGTTAACATTTATCTTTTGCAATTAACTAACTTCTTTTCAGTGAACCAATCAGCTGGATGTAGTGTTTTTGTTTATATTATTTGAAATGCATTGTCTTATAACTGATTAGCTAATAAATATTTTTCAAAATAGTCCATTTTCTTGTTGATTGTTTTATTAATATCAGGTAATTTCTTTAATAGTCTCCTTAAATGTGAACAGAATATTTAGTGTAGTTTTGAGTTTTCTATATATTTTTTTTAATTTAGAAAGAGCAAATTATACATGTAACTTTATTAAAATGTTATCTTCGTATTTAAAGTCCCAAGTAATATAATATCCCAAAGTGAAAATATGAATTATGTTATGACATGTCTGATATTTGCAAATTACTAATTGCATTACAGATTTTAACAACTTGTTGATTTTCTGGTTTTTTTAATATAAAATTGGGGGTGTAAATTGTTATTTAATTAATATGCAACTTATTCATATAACATCTGCCCAGACAGCATATTGCTGACTAGTATAATCGATTTGGTAAAAGATTAATGATATTAAGAATTAAATTAAGCAAATTAAAAACTGAAGTTATAGCAGCTGCATTTGGGCTTTATCCATCCATTGACAGAATAGCTGCCACCACTTAATTTTCTGCATCCTTTCCCATCCACGTATCTGCAGAGTTAGAGTAGAGAGGAAGGGATAGAAAACAACTAAGATGAGAACTAGTTCAAGGGCCTGGAGTCTAAAATATATGAAGAACATATGAAGGCTACAGGATTTGGGTTTGGCTAATCTAGAGGGAAAAAAAACTAGGGGTGACATGATAGCAATTCCGGTATTTGAGGGGCTGCCACAAAGAAGAGGGGGTCAAATTATTTTCCAAAGCATCAGAGGGCAGGACAAGAAACAATGGTTGGAAACTAACCAAGGAGAGAAGCAACCTGGAATTAAGGAGAAACTTCCTAACAGTGAGGGCACTTAACCAGTGGAACAGCTGGCCTCACTGGAGGTTTTTAAGAAGAGACTGGACAGCCACTTGTCTGAAATACGGTCCCCTGGTTGAGCAGAGGGCTGGACTAGAATACCTCCAAGGTCCCTTCCATCTCTCTTCTCTTCTCTTCTCTTCTCTTCTCTTCTCTTCTCTTCTCTTCTCTTCTCTTCTCTTCTCTTCTCTTCTCTTCCCTTCCCTTCCCTTCCCTTCCCTTCCCTTCCCTTCCCTTAAATCCCATCTATGTGATTGGAAGTCCACTGGTAACACATTGGATGTGGCCTAGTATGGTTAAATTTCTTTTGATATAATTTTTATTGAAGAAATTCTGAACAAGAGGAAAATGATATGAATATTAGAAAAGAAACAAGGAAAAACAGTGAATAAGTAAGAAAGAAAATAGAAAAAGAAAATTTAAGAAGTTTCAAATCTTTTTGACAGCAGTTATAAATGTGTTTACATTTTACCCTCTCTTTCGCTAAGATTACATCATAATTTCCTTCTTCCCATAAGTTACCCCTTCTAATCTTTAAACTCATAAATCACAAGCTCATTTTTCTCTTTTTTCCCTCAAAAAGTTAATGAAGGGTTTCCAGACACCAGTAAATGTAGTTGTTGAGCTAATTCTGCCATGTCTGCTAGTTCTATCAGTTTCACCAGCCATTCCTCTATGGTGCGTATTTCATATTCTTTCCATTTTTGAGCATATAATAATCTTTCAACAATAAACATATATAAAATTAATCTTCCATGGCTATTTTCTAATTGACTGTCTATTGATCCCAGCAAGAAAAAGGTCTGGTTTCAATCAAATATTGATGTTTAAAATTCTTTGTATTGTTATATGTATTTGAACCCTGTTCTGTCCCAGCTATGGATCCGAAAGAACGCAACACACACAAAGTCTGTACAAACCTTAGTTTACTAAATTAAATGAGTCTTTTTCAAACAAAGGCTGTAAATTAACTTTCTTAACAGCCTACAAGAATCCAAAGAATAAACAATCGTAATCTTACTATGGTTGGCAGAAAGCCCAGAAGCAATTTGCAGGAAACTGATAAGAGAACTAAGATCAAGACGCGAAGGAGAGTGAACGAAGTTGTTCCCTGCAAATTGCCTCAGTCATCGTCCTTCCTTAAATAGGCTAAGGGAGTGGCCAATTAGCCCTAAACTTTACTCTCAAGGACACCTTCTTCTGAGGAGCCACTCCTGCCTTTTGGCAGCTATGCACGCCTGTGCATCGAGAAGAGGCTCCTCCTCTTCTTCCTCTTTACTTATGGGAGCTTCTGGAGGTTCTGAAGGCCCTGGCTGAATCCCTGCCTCTGGCATCACATCTTCTCCAGCCTCCTCATTGTCTGACTCGAGTGCCAGCTGCACAGACTGCTGGCACAGCACCACACCAGTCTCCTTGCTGTCGGAATCAGCTACTAGCTGCATAGGCCGCTGACGGGCCACAACAAACCCAGAAATTTCTGGCTTTTTTACAAGTTCCAATAGAAGACAATAAAAGTAGAACAGGGTTGAACTGTTGAGTTTTTGTGCTCTCTGAGCTTGGTGGTTTTCATGCAGGTGTTTCATAACCAAGCTAAGTAACATCATCAGTGCTAGTGTGTGGGGAGGTTTGCTACCTCTTATATACAATAGCTTGCTCTGCTAGTGTTGGTGAATGTGGTTTTCTCCTTGGGAATTCCTTGATTTTTTAAAAAGTCCACCAAGCATGATAAAATGACTCTTCATTTTATCTGCATTCCCAACATAAATTTGAAACACCATTATATATTCTAGATATTTTTTCTAGAATCATAAAACATGGCCTAGTGCACTTATGAAAGTAACTACTACTCAGGGAAAATCAATCATTATTTTCAAATACTATCTAACAAGATATATAACATAAGTGAACAGGAAATGTACAATTACTAATTAAAATATTAATTTCAAAATTATCAAAAATAAAGAGAGAAGGATAGAGAGGCAAAATTCGAAAAATATTAGAATAGAAATATTAAAAACAGAGCCATGTAAGCAAAATAAATATATATTAAAAACAAAATTTCTGATTTTATTTTACCGTATACTAATTATGTATATTAAAAAACTACAAATGAGCAGGAGATGATTTGAAATGAAATAGTATGTTAACATATATATAAATAAACAATGAGTGAATACATAAGTAAAAATTCAGCAGTGCCATAAACGTGCTGCAAAATATGAAGGATTGATGTAGACTGATTAGATTCAGAAGTGACAAGATAAACATAATACTGAAAGAGGAATTGTTTAAAGATTTCTGAGACCTCGATCAGGAGTGCTAAAAACTTGAAATACTAAATAGCATACATTCTACATGTGTATCAGGATCCAGCCCAATCTAAAAAAAGTGGTTCATCTGAAGAAGACATTTGGGATTCTCCAGAAAACTACATTCCCTCAAAAGAGCTCAAGGAAGATTTTGTTGTCTAATAGACCTCCTACGAACACTTTTGACTCCCCCCCCCTCCAAATAAGATTTGAAACAGTTTCTCCTCTAGAAACCAGATTAAAAACTGAAATGATACATTTTAGGATTAAGAGATTATGCAAATAAAGTCCTGTCTGATATTGAAAAAGAGATACGTATGAATGACACTTTTAAGACACGGCAAATCCATATAAAGGGATATATTTGAATGTTTGGACAGATTTGCAAAGTCTTGTGTTATAAACGATTAAGACAGGAAGACCACTAGTATAAATAATTTCAGAAACAATTTAAGAAAAAGCAAAATAGAAAAAAACAACACTGAAATAAATATCATAAAAAGATTATCTCTTTCTCGCCTTTTCATGTTATGGATATATATAACACCTGGAATGAATAAATAACGCATTCATCCTTTTTCAGTTAACTTATTCAGAACAATTTAGAAAGAACTCTAACTCTATATTACAAAGTTGCATACGGAAGTGTTAAACTATATATCCTGATAATTTTTTTTAAAAAAAAAAATCAACAAAACTAAAATTAAATAACAACAGTATTCAGAAATGAAAGCAAATATATGTGTCTCAGGATAATGTTGCAGGTTCCAATTGGGTTCAGTCCCTGGTCTTGCAAGCACCACATTCTGGTGAGGAAGAAGTTGCCTGAGGATGGGCTCCAGCACAAGTCCAAACGCTTGGAAAACTAAATCCAGTGACTGAGACATTGTTGGACCCAGATTGGATCCTGCAACAATAGTACTTCCCAAAATCTTGTGAGCACATACATTTCATAAAAGTTTGGTGTTTCCACAGAAAATTTGGAGATTTGGATACAAATACCCAAACCTTTAAGACCATGAAACTCTTGCAAGGGTTATGAAATAAACTATGGTGTAAAAAAATTCCATAAGAAGGCAACACATATCAACCCCGTATTGTTGCAAAGAAAATTAAATGGATGTGTCCGTGTACTGAGGTTACCAAAAGTCTAGGTGGACGCCAGGGAACTCTCTTTCTTCCTCTGTATGAATTGCGGCACTGGATTTTTCTCATTCTCAAATAAAAGCCAAAATTATTATATTTCTATTTACAACGTTTCCAAACTTGTAGCTCAAGGGAGTCAAACTGGCCCGTGAGCCGAATGTGTAACATGCAGGCCACACCCATCCCAGCTCTGTGAAAAAAACATAGTGATATGTCACATGACGTGGCGAGTTTGACATCAGTGTTATACAGTAGCTGATATTCAACATTAGCTCCAAGCTTGAAAAAGTCTTAAATATAGACAATAATTTAGATCTCGCTGTAGTGTAACATTATATCCAGGGGATCCTGATGGTGCAGTGGTTGGAATGTAGTATTGCAGGCTAACTCTGCCCACAGCCTGGAGTTAGATCCTTAAAGGGCTCAAAGTTGACTTAGCCTTCCATTGTTCTGATGTCGGTAAAATGAGGATCCAGATGATTGGGGGCAATATCATGGCATTATAATCCCCCAAGAGGCTGATGTAAAGCGCTATGGGACCCTGATGGGTTCTACTTACCTCTACTATCGGTTCGGAACGGAATTGCGTGCGCTTGCTTTGCTCGCGCACATGCCTTGCTTCTGCATATGCGCAGATCGCCGATGATGACATCCGGGGCAGTGGGCGGGGCCTCCCACCGGTTTTACTACCAGTTCTTGCGAACCTGTCCGAACCGGAGGCAACCCACCACTGTATGGGACGGTATATAAGTCTACGTGCTACTGCTAGTGCTAACTATATGTGACAAGGAATGAGGAAAAAGAATTAAATGATATGAGTCCTTGATATGAGATTCTCAATCATCCAGGTCATGATTGTGACCAAATGTGCTTTTCAAAAGGCAACTAGACTTTCTTGGGGTTTTTTGCCTTGAAAATGTTTCGCTTCTCATCCAGGAAGCTTCTTCAGTTCTTGGATGAGAAGCGAAATGTTTTCAAGGAGAAAAAAAAAAAACAAGAAAGGCCAGTGGGAGGACACAAGTCCTTCTTAATAAAAATATAACCAAATTTTTCTATCAGAATACATTTCTATCTGATTACCTTTGGAGAAAATCAACGATTAAGACATATGGAAGAACATAAAGGGTTAATATAGAAATATAGAAAAAATAATAACTCACACACAAATATATGCGTATGTATGTACAGTATGTATGTATGTACTATACATATATACATGTGGGTGTATGTATGTATTTCAAAGAAGATTATATCAAGAAAAGGACACCAAATATAGGAAAAATGTTTCATTGCAGATATGGAAGTGAGAAATATAAGTTTTCTTTAACTTTCAAGTTATATTTAGTGACAATGCTCCTGCTTCAAGAGATAAAATGAATAAGAATTATTAGAGCTAAGGTTAGGGTTAGGGTTAGGGTTAGGGTTAGGGTTAAGGTTAGGGTTAGGATACAGTAAAATCTCCATTCCCTCCCCAATTCAGGGGAAGGTTATTGCAAAATCCCCATTTCCTCCTGATCAGGTGGGACTTGGGAGGCAGAGAATAGATGGACCAGTCAGAATTTTTACTACCAGTTCTCCGAACTACTCAAAATTTCCGCTACCAGTTCTCCAGAACTAGTCAGAACCTGCTGAAACCCACCTCTGCATCAGATACAGTGTGGAGATTTCTAATGTGTTTGAAGAGACTGACAAAGGAACAAGCAACTTTCTGGGATACAGAATTCCAAGTTCCTCTGAGTTTTCTTATTTATATAAAAATAGCTACTTTGAAGAACAGAAACAGTTAGTTGTTTATATTATTCCTGGCATAAAAACTAAAGATTGCAAACAGAGCTTAAAGAATAGACAAGCCGCAGGATTTTACTAAAATAACAAATCAAGGCATCATGAACTAAAGCCAGGGTGACATGAAGAGAGCTTCACTCATGCAATGGGATCTTTCTGTGCTCTCCTCCTGGTGTAACCTCTGGGCCTCCAAATCTGCTAGGCAACTTATCCCAATCTTCTGAAACAGATTTCAAGAGTGCTGTGTGATTGTGTATGTGTGTATGTGTGTGTGTGTGTGTGTATGTCAGAGGTGGTATTCAGCAGGTTCTGACCAGTTCTGGAGAACTGGTAGCGGAAATTTTGAGTAGTTCGAAGAACCAGTAAATACCACCTCTGACTGGCCCCGCCCCCATCTAATATCTTCCTCCAAAGTCCCAGCTGATCAGGAGGAAATGTGGATTTTGCAGTAACCTTCCCCTGGATTGGGGAGGGAATGGAGATTTTACAGTATCCTTCCCCTGCCATGCCCACCAAGCCATGCCATGCCCACCATGCCACACCCACAGAGCCAGTAGTAAAAAAAAATTTGAAACCCACCACTGGTGTATGCACATGTGTGTGTGCTGGAGATAAATGATGCTCTATCAACACATAGATAGCAATGACAATAGCACTTAGACTTATATACTGCTTTACAGTGCTTTACAGCCCTCTCTAAGCAGTTTACAGAGTGAGCCTATTGCCCCCAACAATCTGGGTCCTCATTTTACCGACCTCAGAAGGATGGAAGGCTGAGTCAACCTTGAGCCTGGTGAGATTTGATCTGCCAGATTGCAGGCAAGAGGGCAGGCATCAGAGGTAGCCTGCAGTACTGCATTCTCACCACTGCCCATCGTGGCTCATAACCAGATACAATTATAAATTATATTTAGAAAAGAAAATGAATAAATTCATAAAAAGGGTTTATCCAAGTAAGTATTTTTTCCATAAAAACATTGAAATTTATTGTTAAGAGGGGAATAATTTTACAAAATAAATTTGAGATTATTAATATAAAGTATGTTTCTTTAAAGCCACTACTAATGTATACCTGTCCATACCTATATTTATATATGAACCTGCAGAGGTAAATATCGTTAAATAAACTTTAACTCTCCTAATGAAAATCTCCATTTAAGACTAAAATTTCATAAACTATTTAAAATTAAAATTTTACAAACCAAAATTAAAACAAAAGCATAGAAACAGCAGTTACAAAAATAAAATCCACCAGAGCTACATTATTAAACCGGAAGCTAGGAGCTAAAAGCACAGACCTATTAAAAGTCATTGCTTGGCATCAAAGCAATAATGAGCCATTCCTTGAAATGGGTTGCAACAAACAGAAGGTTCTGTTTTGGCTCTCCTTAGCGTAATGCCAGAGAAGAGCTACTTAAATTAAGAGCCTGAGCCTGTGAAAGAACAATGCCTTCCATTTGCAGATGGTCTAGTTTGGACCTGGAACACTATGACCAAATGTATCTCTATACTTTTATCTTTCTAGGTCTATGAAACTTTTTTTAAGATAAATCAATTACGATCCCATTTGACCAGCGGGCTTTTACAAGTTATTTTCTACATATGTGAACCTAGTCCTTTTAATTGGAGATGCCAAGACTTTCTGCCTTCAATGCAAATAATGCTTATGGAAAGAAATTTAGCTCCAGCTAAAGCTGGATTAAGAAGCTGGTTTTGATTAAGAAATAAATCATATGTTAAAGTGACCTACTCAAAAAGGTCACTATAAAAGGCAAAAATTAATGTCTGCATCAAGCACAGGAAATCAGGCTTCAGGATGGTTCAAATTAATATAGCTTTATTTTGCGCTAAAGCTCTCTACAAGAATCTGAACTACTAAAGGTCAAAACACATTGGTGGTAGACAAGAGTCAATGGAATTCAATTAGGCTGGACTTCAATCACTTGTGGGTGCAAAGAGATTCCAGACTGATGACATGCTTGACCTCAGGCTCAACCTGGTCATCACTTACAGTCTGTTGCAAATCATATGACAGTGCAATTGATCTGGAGCAGGGGTCTACAACAAACACTCAAAGAGCATTTGGACCCATTTCCTACAGAAAAGAAAACACCAGGAGCCACAAAACCCTTCCCGTGCCTGACTATTTCTTGAGCGGCCACAAAACTAGCATATGTAGTTGAATTAAACATTCTGTTTTCTTCTGAAACTTTTCTTTTGTTGGATTTATCCATGGTTGGCCTACTGGGGGTTGAAAAACTCAATAAATTGCGTGCAGGCAGGTGTTGCACATTGACAGTTGTGATGTATATTTTGAGTGACAGGGAGCCGCAGCAGAGGGGTGAAAGAGCCACATGAGGCTCCAGAGCCGCAGGTTGCTGACCCCTGATCTGGAGATACCAAAAGGACTGGCTTCAAGTATTATCCTGAGTGAAGCAGAATGCATTTTCCTCACTCCTATTCATTTCATGCTGTAATGGGGTATTTTTCAACATAAAATATGCCCAATGTAGAAACACAACCTCCAAGATTTGCATTATACTAGCCTGGCTATGTTATTTCAATAGAAAAATCCCACAAACACATCTCTCTGACATTGGAAATATATTAATAATGAACTATCTAGTTAACTACTTGTCCTTTCATGAGGTGGGTGTCTCACTCCCACTATTACAAGGTGCTGAACATCACACCAGTTAAGGAAACAATAGTTTCCTAAGACTCTTTGCATTGGCCAGGTCACCATGTCACATCACGCTCTTACTCATGAACTGCAAGAGACTCCATTAATTAAATGAAGAAATTCCCAACAATTCAATGTAACCCCGATGCTGCGTTCCACAATCTTTACAATGAAAAATGCTCAGTGCCCAAATCTGAAGTGCAAGCACTTAAGATGGAAATGAAGATCTCATCACAAACTATGCCCAGTTTTATCCACCCGGCTTAACTCCAAAGCAAACATTTGCCCAGTGAGAATGTAACAATGCTGTGGCATTCATAACCACCTCAACATAATTAAGCAGCATTCTTTAGAAGAATAGTAATGGCAATAAAACTTAGCATTACCATAGCATTTTTGAATTGTAGGCATTTTGTTCCCAAGGGGTTCTTATAGTGATTTTTTAAAAGCATGTGGCATATATTATCTTGTAATCTGTACAATAATTCTATACAGTTCTTATCATCTTCATGCAGCAGGTTATGGTCCTGAAGTTAAATGTGAAGAGTGTGCTTAAAACTACCTAATGAGTTACTTACTGGGGCCAAGAATTGCCTGATTCATCAGTTTCTTTGTGGTTGCATCACACCATCCTGAAGTGCTTCCATCCAGGTAGATAGTTCCTAGTAGTATCATTTAAAAGACATTATGCAACCATTCTGTTATTTTTTCCCCTCCTAAACAAATGCACTTTAGAAGGAAAGATGGCAGAAGAAATGACATAAACATGACATAGGGATGTGTCATGTCTTTGATTTTTTGTTGTTGCTCTTTCTCTTTTAATTAATGAAAGAGGGCAATTCTGTAAAAAACTTATCTAGAAAACTTCAGCTTCTGCAGCTTGTCCTTCCATCGTACCTTTGAGAGGATGGGTGTTTTACAACTCGCTTGAAAAATGGAAAGATGAGGAGGACAGGAGCAGTGGATAGTATAAACATTCATAGTCTCAACTCTTTTAAATGCAGTGAGGCCATCCTCCAATAAAATCACCCATACTTAGAAGACTTCCATTGAAATTAGTAGGGTGTTTTGGTCAAAACCAAAATAAGCATGCATTAAAACAGCTGAAACCCAAACATAACGGCTAAAAAAGTTCTTGGCTTTAAAAATTCACAAAGACAATTCAATACAATCTTGGATTGAGAAAAACGCAGTTAGAAAAATGTTAGAAAAAATAACCCCCATTGGATGGGCTTGAGTCTATGTCCACTTAAAATATTGTTCCTCATCACCACTCTTCTCATTTTTCACTAATGGAGGAAAGATTTGATTTTCCTTAATTCTCTGAAAAGGAGACCTTACCCCCATCCTCATCTTAAATTCCTAGAGGAAAAGACAGCCGTAGAGAAGGAAGTGTGGGAAAACACTTTGCTTCTAATGACCTTCTATGGTCATTATTTTGTTTTGTTTTTGGTAATGATCTTCTAAGTTAAAGGAATGCTGGTGAAGACAGTAACGTTTTGTTCCTAACTATATGGGGATAGACGGGGAAAAGCATAAGGGGATTCAGTAAACCCCCCCCCACACACACACATATTTGTCTTGTCAACAGATGGCTTCTGCAAAACAACACACAGCTTCTGCCCCACAAATATTATTACAGACCAAATGTCTCTCCTGACCCAAAACATACAACTATTCACTCTTTTAAATACCATCTAACAAAAATACCCCAAAGTGGGGGGGGGGGGGAAGGTTTGTGGCTATTATTTTCCTGTCCACTATGCCCCTTTTCATTGTGCCGTTCATTTCTAAATCACTATGCTGCATGATCTAGCTTTTCTTTCCATGTTGCCTGAAACTTTTTATTTCTTTTACTCTTCATTTGTTCAACTGCGCCATTCCAAAGTCCATCTAATAATGAAAGACAATCAAAGAAGCGATGTAAAGAAGTGATGCTAGCAATTTGAGTAATGTTGTATAGTTCAAGATGAGAGTGTTAATTAAAGGTATGGATGATGAAGTAAAAACTGTATATGAGGGTTTCAAACCCAAGGCCCGTAGGGTGCTTAGATCTGGCCCGCAGGGCTGCCCTGGAAATAGTGAAGGTCCGGCCTGCTATGGTTCTGCCAGCAAAAATGGAGCTCGGGAGGCCATGTGTGGCCCTCTCAGGCTCCATTTTCGGTCATGACAGCCTCCTGCAGCCCTCTGCCAGCGAAAATGGAGCTGGGGGGGGGAGCTGGCGGGTCCTCCATTTTCGCTCAGGAGCCTGTTTTTGCTGGCAGAGCGTTCGTGCCACAGGCACCCCTGACATGAGTGACATCAAGCTGGCCATGCCCACTCTGGCCATGCCCAGCTCCTAAGGCAAGGGTGAAATGCTCCCGGTTTGGACCAGATCACCCAATCTGGTAGTAATGGAGGCGGGTGGTTCGGAGAACCGGTAGCAAAAATCCCTGCCCCCTCCCCCATGCCCAGCTGAGCCGCACAATCATCAGAGGCTTTTTTTTTAGTTTTAAAAGCATTTTTTCTGCAACCTCTTCGGCCAAAAAATGCTTTTAAAAGAAAAAAAAAAGCCTCTGATGATCACGGGGCTCAGCTGTGATTGTCAAAGGCATTTAAAAGAAAAAAATCTTTTTTTTTCTTTTAAATGCCTCTGACAATCCCAGCTGAGTTGCCTGATCAGCAGAGACTTTTTAAAAAAGTCTTTGCCAATCAGACAACTCAGCTGGGGTTGTCAGAGCCTTTTGAAAGTATTTTTTTACAACCTCTTCACCGAAGAGGTTGTAGAAAAAATGCTTTTAAAACTAAAAAAAAAAAAAAATTGGCCATGCCCACCCAGTCACATTACCCCACCACCACCAAGCCACACCCACAGAACCAGTAGTAGCAGTGGTGAAATTTTAGATTTCACCACTGCCCCAGAGGTCAAGTATAACCCTGATGCCGCCCTCAACGAAATCAAGTTTGACACCCCTGCTGTATATCTTTTCTTACTAAACAGTTTTGTTCCCCCTTCTAAGGTCCATTTATTTTCCATGCATGGGAATGCAACATTTTCTGACTCTGATTGGACATATCAAGCAATAAAATGCAAATGCTCAAGCCCACATTGGAAACAATGTTAGGCACTCCAAAGCAAATTGTAGAGCTTTCAGGATGGCGGGCTCACTAATGATGCTTTCACACTATCAGCATTTCCATCTCCCAAACTTTCTGAAAAGTATCCAGAATTGGCCTTGCTATTTTCTGACCTACTTAAAGTATTTGGTTGGTTGGGCCTAACAGATTCAGTTGTAAAGGTTGGAAGTAGGACAACTGGGCAGGACTAGCTGAGCCAAGGTGATGGGATGCAACCTGAGAAAGATACTTGGCCCCCGTTTCCCTTATCACTTCAGCAAGGGGTGGAAAAAAGGGAAAATTGTCAAAAAGGAAACAGAGGGAGAAATAATGCATACCCTGTTTTGACTCAGTGTTTTCTGGCTGCTCCCAACATCTGGATGTCAATCACCTTAACCAACTAGAACCCAAGGCTGTCCTTCTCCCTTCCTATGCATTGTTATTAAATTGTGTATTTTAAATGGATCACCAATAAGGTGTGAAAAACAGAAAATTGCTATGGATTCTCTTCCCATAGGGGATTAAAGAGGGTGAGCTCAGAAGCGTATCATGAAGCATACTCCTCTTATAAGTAGGATGGCCTCTCCATATCTTGCAACCAAGAATACATAGGACAGTTTTAATTTAGGAAGCCTTGGGATCTTAGTGTGATAATAAGTCACATTTATTTAAAAAAAATAGGTTTGTTTGTTATGCTGAATATTGTTTGGGGTTTAAGTAATTATTGAGTTATTTGGTTGTTTATTTGTTCAGAGTAGTTCAGACTGGGTTGGCCAATATTTATCATTATTATTCAATAAATAAATAATTTCCTCCTAAATAAATAACAGGAGTTGTTTGCAATGGCAAACCACCAGTCACAACATAATTTGATCAACAGGTGGCTTAGTCTACATTAAAAACTGGGTCAATGGCTTCACTTCCTCAACCTCTAATAGACAACCCTTCCTTGTGACATCCTCTTAATAGCCTTTTGGGAACAGGAAGACTTTAGGAACAGGCTAATGTCATTTTTTAAATTACAGTTGTAGCTAGTTACCAGTCATTCTTCTGATGCAATAAGTGAAGAAGATCAAAACTGATGTAAGAAATTACCAAACTTGTGTAGCCAAGGCAGAAAAGATGGAGTATAAAGACAATCTATAAACATGAAAAATGATGTAAAGTAAAATGGGCTGCTTGCACATTAAACTCATTTTATTTATTTGTTTGTTTATTATTTATTTACTCACTCACTCACACACTCACACACGTAGCCTTGATCCCATCCTTCAGGCTTTCTAATAATAAAAATTCTCTTCCTCTTCTTTCCCTCGCTCCCCTTCCTTCCTCTTTACAACAATCCCAGTAAAAGAAAGTTATAATGAAAATCTACAATTGGCCAAAGATCATCCAGCACACTTCATGTCTGTGTGAAGATTTGGAGGGTCAAAGTCTACTCCCGTGCGTCTCAAAACTTTTCCTTCATTACCCAAAATGGCTTATCAGAAAGTCCTTTATGCCGCTTATCAGAAAAACCTTATTTAAAAATTCCCTGTTGAGCTTGGATAATGGGTTCATGTGTCATTACCCAATACAAATTACCTAATACTTTACCCAAATTTGGGTAATTTCCCCACATTTGGGAGAAGCTGGTCTATTCCATTCTAATGAAACGTTTAACCTGGACACTCCATAATCTGGAACAATATATCTTTTCCAATATATTGTTCCAGATTAGGGAAAAGAGCTTGTATATAGGAAAATAAAAGTTTTCTATACCAGAATTTGCTGCGAATGATTCATCTTTGGAAGAACTGCCTGTGAGGCATTTCCCCTTTGATACAAAGCCTCAGAAAAAGACTCTTTTAAGAAGTAACTTCTAAACAATAGCATGTAGCTTAAAGATTTAAACAGCATGGAGCTGCTTCTAGGTGGTTTTTATACTCCAATATTATTTGGGTGTGGGAAAAAGCATGTGTACCCATATACATAGTCATATAGGACAAGCACATGCATGCCTGTTTTGTGTATAAGCAAAGGAAATTACACTGATGCCCCCTGAATGCTCTGAGACAATAGCCTTTTTGAATTGGATGCATGGACTGGATGGAGATTG
Organism: Masticophis lateralis; assembly: GCA_030761175.1. Lineage (NCBI taxonomy): Eukaryota > Metazoa > Chordata > Lepidosauria > Squamata > Colubridae > Masticophis > Masticophis lateralis. The sequence continues at coordinate 150,972,867 of JAUDYJ010000002.1, forward strand.
TTGGTATACAATACAGGCATTGTAAAACTATTCCATTTGTTTTATTTATCAAATTTAGGTAGCTGCCCATCTCAAGAACATGACTCTGGGAGGCATACATAAAAAAACAGAACATTTAAAAATAAAACTTAAAGCACAAAACAAATAAAACACAAGCATAACTAAAACCATAAAGGAGCGCCTTCAGGATCTTTCCTGCAGTAGCCATTTCACGAACTCCCCACTTCCATAGAAATCCTGAAGCCTGCTGACAAAACTGTTTTACGGGATTTCCAGAGAACCAATAGGATCGGGGCCAATCTATAAACATTGCTAACAAATTCTTTTTTGAAATCTAGGACAGTGATTCATAGAAATCAAAAACAGGAGGTAAGCAGTGGTGGGATTCAACATTTTTTACTACCGATTCTATGGGCATGGCTTGGTGGGCGTGGCAGGGGAAGGATACTGTAAAATCTCCATTTCCTCCCAATCAGCTGGGACTCGGGAGGCAGAGAATAGATGGAGGTGGGGCTAGTCAGAGGGGGTATTTACCGGTTCTCTGAACTACGCAAAATTTCCGCTACCGGTTCTCCAGAACTGGTCAGAACCTGCCGAATACCACCTTTGGTAATAAGATAAATAAAGCAAAAGCAATGGTATATCAAAAAGTAAAACACAATAGCAAGGCCTCCATACACATACAGATTTAGCAAATATAGGTACTCCTTGCCTTACAAACACAATTGAGCCCAGAATTTATGTTGCTAAGTGAGAAATTTGTTAAGTGAGTTTTGGCCCATGTTATGTCTTTTCTTGCTACATTAACTGTAGACAGCTTAAGCCATTCAATGAATTTAGGACTGAGTTGTGAACTGGCGTTTCACGTATTCATTCTTTATTTTATATGTACTACTTCCTGTTTTCTAGTTTCTAATCAGAAGAAAAATCAGTCTTTGTCTTCAAATCTGCATAGTAATAGATCAGGGAGAAAAAAGAGTGATCATTAAGGAACCAAAAAAAAAGTGCAATTATTTCATAATAAATGCAATATTTATATCATCTGCAAGTTGATGAGATGGGGAATTCAACCGTTTTTGAAGTTGTTAGATTCCAACCTGCATCATTTCGGCAAGCATGACCATGAGATAATAAGAGTAGAATTTAAGAGTAACAGCATCTGATCAACCCATTCTACCCTGAGGAATCCTCGGAAGACCCTCATGGGGTCCCTTAAGGAAAGTCTGAAAAGCAGATGGGATACATACTTTTAGCCACCATATTACCCTTTATATTTGAAATTCTCCTACCGTAAAACAGCACCCCGTTGTTCTTAAATGTATGAAAATGGTCTGAAGAAAAGATAAATAAACATTCTGGCAATATATGTAGCATACACAAGTTGCAAATCTGCTGGAAAGTACAACTGTGTACCTGTCTACTCAGAAGTAAGTTGTCTGAATTAAGTGGGATTTATTCCTACATATAGGATTACAGAACTATATCAAGGCTTGTTTTAAGATTTTCTGTGTGGAAACATCCAAAAGAGTAGAGAAAATTATGTCTTGTTTCAGGCTTACAGAACTACCACACTAGTCCATAACTTTCATTCAGAATTAATTAAACTACAATATCTCCTTAATGCTACAATGAAGAATTAAGGAAGATACTCTTAATCTGGAAGATGAGAAAAAGAAAGTCTTAAACTATAATAAACTATTATTTTTTTTCTCATTTAAATGTGTTAATATGAAATATTCTGATTTGAAATAGCCATAGCAATAGCACTTAGACTTCTATACAGCTTCACAGCCCTCTCTACGTGGTTTACAGAGTCAGCCTATTGCCCGCAACAAACTGAGTCCCCATTTTACCGACCTCGGAAGGATGGAAGGCTGAGTCAACTGGAGCTGGTCAGAATCGAACTGGAGTGAGCAGCGAGTTAGCCTGAAGTATTGCATTCTAACTACTGCATCACCACAGCTGCACCATAGTTACCTTTTTGCTATGCTTTAACCATTGTTATATATTTAGGAGGATTAAAATGAGGCAAAAGCAGGGGTGAAATCCAGCAGGTTCTGACAGGTTCTGGAGAACCGGTAGCGGAAATTTTGAGCAGTTCGGAGAACCGGAAAATACCACCTCTGGCTGGCCCCAGAGTGGGGTGGGAATGGAGATTTTGCAATAACCTTCCCCTAGGAGTGGGGAGGGAATGGGGATTTTGCAGTATCCTTCCCCTGCCATGCCTCCCAAGCCATACCATGCCCACCAAGCCATGCCTACAGAACCAGTAGTAAAAAAAATTGGATTTCACCACTGGGCAGAAGATTGGGCTTTCTCTTCCAATGTCTGCAAAAGAGCAGAATAATCTTTCCATTTTTATAATGCCATCTGTCATTTGCCTGATTCATCCTTTAAAATCCAATGGGATTAATCCAAGATAGGAGATACGATAGTATTGTTAGCTGGTTTATTAGAATTCAACAGTTTACTTATTGAAGTAATTGTTTTCAGTTTATATTTTTGCAAATGTGATGAAAGATTATTTTACAATAGAGATAGTCTTCAGCTTACAAGTTACAACCATTAAGTTACAACGGCACTGAAAAAAGTGATTTATAACCATTTTTACATTTTATGACCATTGCAGCGTATCCCTGGCTGTGTGATCAAAATTTGGGCTCTTGACAACTAGCATATATTAATTATGACAGTTGCATTGTCCTCAGATCATGTGATTACCATTTGCAAACTTCCTAGCTGGCTTCCAACAAGAATGTCAGAATGTAGCCATTCATTGGGTTTTGCTCTTCTCTGAATGTCCTTGGTATTTTGCCTGAGACGTACAACTGCATTAATACCTATAGATCTGATCTGCAGGGCTCTCTACCCTTCTAATTATTGTTAATGATAGAGCTTCTCATAAGTTGGCTATGGTCAGTGCAAATTGGAGGATCAGAGAACTATAGAATCGAGAGTGGAGGCAGAGAAAAATGTGGAAACAATGAAAAGGAACAAAGTTTCCCTAAGTTTTATAGACCGTGTTTTATAAAATTCCAAAGATGGGTGTTGGGTGATCTTTACAGGCCTGAAATAATTTCTTTTGGCTTTCTCTTTCCCAGTAGTCTTTACTACACAGCTACACCTTCCAACTGGCAAACACCAGTGGAACCAGTCATGAAATAAACAGATAATACTCTGGCGTTTAGTCATGCTGGCCACATGACCATGGAGACATCTTTGGACAGCACTGGATCTTCGGCTTTGAAATGGAGATGAGTACCACCCCTTAGACTCCGGAACGACTAGCATATATGTGTGAGGGAAACCTTTACCTTTACCTTATAGGAAGCAAGCCTTCCACTCAGAGTTTATTTGTTATTATATATTTTAAGATGGATGGATGGATGGATAGATAATTTTATTTTATTTTATATTTCCCACCTTTATTATTTTTACAAATAACTCAAGGCGGCAAATATATCCAATACCCCTTCCATCTATTTTCCCCACAACAACCACCCTGTGAGTTGGGTTATTTGTTTTTAATCCCACCCTTTGTTGCTTATGGAAAGAAAACTGAGTTCTAATGGGTTTAAGTTGATAGCAGATAATCATAATAATAATATTTGTAAAAGTAGTCTCAGGGTAGTTGGTATGGAATTCAATATATTTTAAAGGCTTATACATTTAATAAATAAATAGATGGTACCACAAGATAAGTGAAAATGGTGCATGCTTATTCTTTCTCCTGGAACTTGGCATAGATCAGAGAGGCTTTGCTACTCTACATTTACCACTGAAAGAAAAGCATGGAAATTAAGAGCCCCATGAGGGTAAAATGGGGAAATAATATAGAACTGACCAGAAAGAGAATAGCTCTTTCTGTTCCCACTTCTCTCTTTGGATTTGCTGCCTCTCAGAGCGGAAAACTCTCTTCTCTCTCTCCTATTTATGCACCATTTTGTGATGGAAATAAGCAGGCATGTCATAGCGAATTTATAGCTTGTGCATCTTTTCTTAACATTACTAAATAATGTACAGAATATGGATCAGTAGAATCTTTATCCTGGTTCTTACAGTAAAATAACGTCTTCCAACTCTCCCTAATGTAAAGGTAAGATCTTCTACTTTCCATTTCTTTTTATGAAACCTTTCCCCCACTATTTTCTATGGATCTGGACTCTTTCCTAATAAGCTTGGAGGAAAGCCTTCCAATTATTTTTCATTTATATAGGTCGATTTAACACATATTCATATAGAATCAACCTTTGCATCCTCCTGCTACTGAAATAAAATGATGAAATTAAGTGCAGGGGTCTACTTTCTGCTCTGCCCCAATTTATATTCTAGTCCAACATGCAAAATCTGTAAGGATGTATCATCAAGAAGATTAGTGCCACTACTGGAGCTGGGATTATAATGAGTTCCATCACACTCGATCGGTTTATGGAGCCTCCTTATATGGCATCCTCATCCAGAGCAGCTTGAAAACTATTTCCTTCCCTCACAGGGATTTAGGGGTTGAGATAGTAAGCCATTCCTCCAATGGGTTGACAAAGGACAGGAGTAGAGAATTTCTATGACATCATAGAGAGAGCCATCAAATTCTTACATGAAGTTTCATTCTTACATGACAGATCTCAGTGTCCAGGTTTCAGAGTCTGGATGTACATAGTATTTCCTATGAGATACCTATGGTAGGATGCGGGCAGCTGGAGACTGCTTTGCATAGCTGTTCCAAGTGGTGAGTTATTCCTCGTGTATTTCCATAAGTAGCTGTGGCAAGGAGATAATATTGGGCTTACAGTGTGGGCAGAGACTAAAGATAGTCCCACGTGGACACAGTGGCCAAATAAAGCATCCTTGGGGTCCCTGCCTGTAAATGCACCCACAATGTATCACATAAGCCATGTTTTGTACCATACAATCATCTGGTTACAATTATTGGCACTGTTGGGGAGAAGGTAGTATCTTTGCTTTTGGTGGGGGTTTTTTTTAATTGTCTTGAGTTTTTTCATCCTGCATATTGTAAAAGTACAGCCTCTGACAACCTGCCCCTTTCCTTTAAATGCTACCTACTAGCCATCTTAAAGTAGATCCTGAACATAAGCGAACTTTATCTGCTACACAGATTATTTTATTTGACTTTCACAGGAGCGTCCATGAGATTCCTTGATTAAGGTGAGGATTTCACTACATGATCTTTTCCTGTTTCTCTTCTTTTAGATTATTGTATTGGAAAGGTAAATTTCTAAAGACGTGACTGCTGAAAATGAACAGGAAGAAAAAATTCAGAGTGGAGGAAGAAGAAATGGCATTGGTTATTGATCAAGAACTCGGAAAATATACACTTCATTGTCAACCACCTTTTTTCCCTGCCTCCTCTTACTTCTTTTTACTAACATACACAGTTGCTTTTTTTAATCAGGCCTTCCTACAATCATGTAAATATAAAGCCACTATAGATGGTGCAATCTTTTTCTATTTCTGTTCCATGCTACTTTATCCATACCATTAATTTATCCATAATTCTTTGATGTTCACATTCATTTTCCGTATAGGTATTTAACCTGCCTATATTGTTCAGAGAAGCAATATGGTAAAAAGCCAAATTCCAAAATGCATGTCAATATAAGAATTCAAAGTTAGCTTAATTGCAAAATAATTAAGGTACTTTCTGTAATTTGGTAGCGATGGGGGAACATTTTTTTGTCAATACTGTGATCCTTTCCAGTCTTGCATTTCTTCTTTGGCAAGTGCTTGACCAATGAATAAATAACATTTTAGTTGTTCAAAACAGTTGTTCAAAACAGCCAGGTTCCTATAGAAGTTATATAAAAATACAGCTTTAATAGAATACTTAGAGTGGTGTGTGGCTAGTTCAGCCATTGCACTAAACCATAATGGAGTCTTTTCATTTTAACTTGGCATATGGCATGAACCTAGCTACTGTGAATTGTAAACCATGCGTTACTACTTGGCAAATTCTCCCAGGTCAGCCAGTTGTGGTACATTCAATAATCTATGGTTTAACCAGCTCCCAGTATGTGTAAGTTTATGTTTGGGGGAACCTGCTAGTATCAGTTTACTAGCATTAATATAGTTGATTTAGAACGTAGTGCAAATGAGGTGATTATAAAACAGAGTTTATTAGTATGTTTAACAGGAATACAGATGAAAATAAGAAAGTTAATAGAAAAATAGTTAAGATAAACTATTATAAGATAAACACTGGGGTAGTGTTTGTATAAAAATAATAAAGTTGTAGTTTTCTAAGAGAGCAATGCTGTGAATGTCTGCTTAGACTAAAAGTCCCTGGAATTTGGTGGGGCTTATTTCCAAATATTGCATAATATAACATGTCTTAAATATCCCTTATTTAATATGTAAAATGTGGGGAATGTATGAAAAATTAAATGTATTACGTAGAAAAAAGCCAGAGATTCCTTCATTCATTATAGACAGATAGTGCCATCCGGCAAAGATGAGTAAATTCATAATTTTCATAAAGCTTTAGGCTTCTGAATTATTAAGTTAGCTAAATCCTTCTGGATTATTATATCTCACTTGAAAGTTAGCTGCAAGAGAGAAAGGACGCTTAGGAGTCATGGGTTGGATAGTAGGCTTTCCTAGGTGGGGCGATTCCATAGCATCTACTGTATGTCCAACAGAATAATCAATTCACCCCGAATGTGAGAAGCCGCCGCAGGCCTGTGAAATGTTCAGCCCCACCCTAAAGGACGCTTGCCTCCTCAGCACAGCAGATGGATGAAGCTGGATGTTCCCAGATAACACCCAAAATAGCCATCACTATCTTACCACTTTCTCTGCAGTCCAGGGAGTGTTTAGGTGTGTCTACCCCCCAAGACGGGAAGCGCACAATGTGAGTTCATGACACCGCCTTTTCAAAATGCAAAATGCCAGGTGGATAGAGGTAACCATTCAAAGGAAACATGACTAAGAAAGCTACAACAGAGAAAGCAAGGAAAGAGGGAAGGTTGGGAAAGACAGCTAAAAAGTGCCACAGCAGTTTTCAACTCACGAACCACAATTGAGGCCAGATTTCAGTTGCTAAGAGAGACACTGGCTAAATGAGTTTTGTCCCATTTTTACAGCCGTTCTTGCCTCAGTTGTTAAGTGAATCACTGCAGTTGTTAAATCAGTAACACAATTGTTAAGTGAATCTGGCTTCCCCATTGACTTTGCTTGGCAGAAGGCTACAAAATTGACACTTCAACTGTCATAAATATGAGTCAGTTGCCAAGCATCCAAATTTTGATCCTGGGGATGTTGCAATGGCCATAAGTATGAAAAACGGTCATGTTGCTTTTTTTAGTGTCGTCGTAATTTCAAACGATCACCAAATGAAATGTTGTAAATCAAGGACTACCTGTACTTATTTCAGGAGTATTATTCCTGTAGGAAACTGAAGCTATGTGCAGCTTTATACTTCTCCAAAACTGACAGCAAAATGCCAGGCCCTGAACAAAAAACTTACAATCTAAATTTCAGTTGCAGAAAAAACAACAAAGTGAATATGAAGAATTATATTGGATGTAGAGTAATCTCATGATTTAGGAAGCAGGAGACTGAAAATTAGAGGAATATATTTTTACAAATCTTGTGTGGCCTAGATCTAAATATCCACAGATTTGCTAGTTTCTACAGAGTAACTACATTCCAAGCAGGGATTGGCTTCAGTATGTTGGAAATATTTTTTCCCCAGCTTTGTATATAAGAATATGAAGCCACAACTAGAGATGTTAGAATTCTTTTTCTTGGTGCCCAACTTAAAGTCAACTAAGCTAATTTGCACTTCCAAGTTTTCATGCAGATTGGAATAGTTATTTTTCATTTTTTTCATTTTTTAAAATTCTGCCTGGCAGTCCTTGGCTCAAAAAAGCGGTAAAATGTTTACATAATGGAACTATGTGCCTAAAATCAGTGTGTTGGTAAACATTTTGTACCCAGACAAATGCACCTTTTCTTGCCTTTTAAAACTATTGCAGGATTGTACCCAAAATTCACACAACAAACTTTTGAATAGATGCAAAACTGATAAATATTACAACCTAGACCAGTGATTCCCAACCTTTTTTTGGCCGTGCATCACTACCACCACTACCATCCTGTGACATATAATTCTTACTATTCAAAAAGTGAACTCCTACTCATGCATAAGAAGCCTAAAAGGCCATTAACTTGGCTTAAACAAGGTTCCAAATTGCCCCCATTAAAAATCAAATTGCCCCCCTGTGGGGTGTGGGCCCCACGTTGGGAACCACTGACCTAGACCCTGATCCTAACAGAAGTCCTCTATTTTACCCATCAGCAATAGTACTACTACAGTCACATTATATTTCAATAATTAAGTTGTAGCCTTAGTGCTGTTGTAGACATATATCTGTTCTACCACTGATGCAATAACCATGGAATGAAGCTAGCAAAAGTAATAAAGGTAATAGCTCAACCAAGTAGCAAAGCAGAAAAATATGCAGTGACACAAAATTAAGAAAGATTCGATCCGATTCTCTAAAGTCCAGCCTATAAATTCCTGATCAAAACTTCTATTGGTAAATAATCATGGGCAACGTTGTAGTACACACAATTGGAAACACGGAAGACCTACCTCTATATCTCACTAACTTCGGTATGCTTTGCAAGGTAAACTTGGCAGAGGTATAGGGTTTTTATTGAGGCTTTTTTTTAACAGAAAAAAAGTGCCTACTGTAACTGTCCATATTTTGCAATGCCAGATTAATCTACTTTTTGCTTCTCCAAAAGAAACACCTAAACACTAGAAAGGCATTTCCATTTAATGCTACTGTTACTGGTTTTCTGCTTTAAAAATTTCTTTTTCAATGATTTGCCATCTGGGTGGTCAAATAATACCAAGGATTTTTTAAAACTATTTCATTTATTTAAAACCTTCATCTTATACCAAACTGGGTGGCTTCCAATCAAGAATTAAAACAATGTCAATCAGAAAACAACAACTGCATTAAAACTATTAATACCATAAACATTAAAAACAAAAACTGGCACCAAGTTAAACTTCTGACATGCAGACACCTCATCCTATCCCAGCACATTGGGGGGGGGGGGGGAGCCAAGTCTTCAGTGTTTTTTGATAGGCTGGGAAAGTAGAGCCCTGCCAAACTTCAGGCCTATATGATGGGTGGACAACATTACCCTGGGAATAAATTAATAAACATTACCCTTGGCTGAGGACTATCAGATTCTCTTACACTCTTATTATTTTGAATATATAATTCAGTAGTCATGTCAGAATTTATGATTTTAGATTACAATAAGACATCAACTGGGGACTTATTCAAGATGTAGAATCTAAGTAGGACTTTGTATTTCCAGAAGCGGCATGGACAGCAATACTGTAGCATGTGTCAAAAAGGCAGAGACTCCTTTCCCATAGGATTTATAAGCAAAATCTTTTACCACCAACCAATCAAAATTTGGTAGAGCTCACACGCAGCAGATTTGGGCTATCTTGGATCCCTAGGGATATCTCTTATCACACCTACAGGGCTAGAACTACAGATGCACTTTCAGAGCATGATTAGACCCTGGAAGCAGCATTAACTAAGTCATAAGTTGTCCTCAGACTTCAGCCAGATGTTCACCCATGGCCTTCCTCTAACAACCTGCAAGCAACAAATTCAGTCTGATCTCAGCTTTCTCTCCTTGTGTGTCCAAAACACTGGAACCAGCAAGTCTCTTACAAAACCCTGAGCTCTTTTTTTTTTTTCCAGCAGAACTTCCCACAAGATTTATTTCTTAGTGCTCCAAATTCCATCTCATCCTTTTCACTGCCCCCCCCATCCCCAATCCATCACTCACAGCAGATTGTTGTTAATGCGAGCTGCAGTCAAGAGGCATCCCCAGCAACCGTATCCCCTTTAGCAGTTCAACAAGTCTACACAGGTCACTCCAGCTGCCAATTCCAGTAGACAGGGGAAATGGATTCTTAATTATTTTTCCAAGCCTGTCATGGAGGGCTTTGTTTCTCTTTTCTCTGTCGTGTCACTAAATGTTGGAGATGAGTCAGCTAAGGGATTCCTTTTCTCTTTCTTTCTTTTTGCTAAATGAACAGAATAGCTTTTAAAACTGGGGTGGGTAGGCATGAAAGCTCACCCAGCATTAAGAACATTTTCATAAACTACATTAATATCTATGCTAGAGATTTAAACAAATGTAGGTAGCGTAGCTTCTTCTAAAGTGCCTTAGAAAGTCTAATTTTGTGAGGGCTTGGAAAAGCCCTTTGCAATGTGGAGCCTTTGTTACTAAAGCAATTTCCCTTAATCAGGACACCTGAGCATTAAAAAGTTGTAACCAGTTGCTGTGAAAACATACCTTATGAATCCCATTTATTCCAGAATGAGACACTTGTGAATGTGGTCAGTAAAAGTGAAAGAAAGACAGTTATAAAGGAAAAAGGGTAAGTGTTAATATTCAAATTATCAAATCCAAATTGTGGAATGAAAAGGACTTTAAATGATATCTGGGCAGCTTGAAAAATAGATTTTTGCAGTCTTTTGTTTGTGTTCCAACAATTATGTCCTCCCACTCCCTCCCAATCAATCCCCAAAGATGTGGTCTAAAAACAGTGTGAGAGGAGGCCAAAATTAACAACTGTGTAACTGTATATTTTAAGACCTGATTTACCCAGCTGAAATTTACCCTGGTTCTAATAATTTAATTTCAACTACAGAATCCATCAGTTTCGCCCCACACCAAGTTTTTGAAGTTTGACCTGCTTGCATGGGGGAAAAAAAAGTTTTGTTAAAGAAAAATGCCATTGCTCTTCATATAGAGATAGATAGACTTGAAGTTTCCCAAGTGCCCAGTCTTATGGACTTCACGCCAGCCACTGAGATGTGAAAAGCAAACCAAATTACAAAGTGGAAACCAGGTAAAAAGGCTCTATTTGGGATGTATCTTGCTACCAATCTGTCATTTTTGCAAACCAATCGGCGATGGGTTTTGTTGCAGCTTCCATCCCTTTTTTAATTGGGTCTTAAATGCTTCCAAGAATCAATCTTTCTTTTCTTTTCTTTTCTTTTGCACTGTTTAATTCAAACGACTCCTTTCCTCCGTCCCCCTCCTCCCAAAAACAGATGGAGAAACGATCTGACACATTTTGTTTTTGTTTGACAAAGAGAACACGAAGAATTCCCAATTTCAGCCACCCACCAGAGGAAACGTCCAAGCTAAAAAGTTATCACGTTGTTCTAAATGGAGCGTTGTTGAATCGAGAGCCCAACCACCGTCCGGGACTCCTTTTGACTTGTTTTCTAAAGTTCCTTGAGATGACTCCTTTCTCGCTCAAAATAAATAAAAAAATAAAAATAAAAAAAATAAAAAAATAAATAACCCATTTTCCTTCCCCGCATTTTTTCCCCCTTGGAGTCATCAACGCTACAACCATTCGAACTTGTAGGTTGTCAAAGATGCCTCCAAGGCGAGGCACTTTTTTTTTTTTTTAACTTCAAAAAGATTTGCCATAATCGGTTGCGAGTTAAACGCACACGCAAACCTTACCTTTCCAAAGGGTGAGGCTGAATGTTTGGACGGGCATTAGAGATCCTTGTATTCTTTATTGAGGTTCGCTGGCGATCCACTCCTAAGATTTGGCCCCGGTTCCCAAATTCCAAACTTCCCGCAAACTTTCTTCCCCCAAAAAACACAACATCCAAAGGCTGGAAGGGGGAAGCGCTTTTTTTAAGGAAAAAAAAAAAAAACAAAAACCAAAAACAAATCACAACTCTCCCAGCAGCTAAATCGAGAGCGCTCTAACCTTTCTCCAAATTCCCCAAACTTTCCACATCTTGGGCTTCCACTTCTTTCGCCTCTATTAAAAAATAAAATCCAAAAACCGGAGCCTGTTGAAAGCTGTTAAAAAGGCGATCGGGGGGTGCCGCTTTCCATGCCTGCACACCCAAGGCATAAGCAGCACGCGTTATAAATATTCGATTCTCCAGCCTGCAGCCCGGGACCACCTTGAAGCAGGAAGTTTTGATTTTCTTTCAAAACTTTCCCGATGCTTTCTTGAGCTTTCGCACATGGAGCCAATCAGCCGCAGCGTGTGCGCTTGCTGTCTTTTGAAGGGAGGGCTCTGCTGGGACCGGGGAAACTCGCTGGCGGGAATGGGATGGGATGAGATGAGATGGGATGGAAAGGCAGTTTTGTTTTGTTTTGCTTTTCTTCTCGCGCCGCCCCCCCTCCCCACTTCCCGCCCCTTGCAACTTTCAAGCTGTTAAAAGAAGAGGGGTGGGTTTTTTGGGACAGTTTCTAAGTTGTTGGCTGTCTTTTCCTTAAGGTGGGGATCTCTAGCAGCAGGAGAAGAGTAAGCTGAGCCCTGTGTGAGGTTTTAGATGAAGGAGCCCCTCTCCGGCTTAGTTCTCACAGCATGCTGCCTCCGGTGCCAGAGCGCTCTGGAAAACCTGGCCTGGAGTTTTGGCCATTCATGCAGTACACACGCCGACATGGGCATGTGTCATGTGTAACATATGCGGACGCAAACTACTTACGTGTTTCTCAAAGGAGTCTATCTCATTCTCCCCATTCCCACCCGCAAGTCTTTCTCTAATGGAGGACCCAAATAGGAAGAAAAGGTTGACTTGGCCCAAATCAAAAACTGTATTTCCTTTCAGGAAACGTCCCCGAAACTTTTTCAGAAAAATATTGGGACATCCCTTTTGCCAAGTCCCCTCCCAAATGAAAGGTCATATCCATGCCCATTTCCTCAGAAGGAGAAAGTTGGCATAAAAATAAATCTTCCATTCATTGATGGGGGAGAGAGGGGCACAGAGCTCATTTCTGAAGACACACCAGAGGGAAGAACAAAATGTATTTCAGTGTCTGAGGTAGGGCAATAAATAACCTCTGCCATATAGTTGGTAAATATTTGGGCACCCAAAGCACAATGGCTGACCCTCTTGCCTAGCCCATTTCCTGGGAGTCAAAATACAGCAAGACATTTGATGTTTTCAGTGTGACTTTTTTTACAGCATCCAAAATGGAGATTGTGAGATAGGCTCCCTCATTCAACATCTCATATAAGGCATGGGCCAATAAGCTACAGTTCAGTCCAATAAAATGAAAGTTTATTTATTATCAGTGACCAAGAAACATACAAAGCCAAAATGCTTTTAGAGGTTTCAAAAGAACACCCAAAAATGCTTATTTTTCATGAGTGCCTGTGAATATATTAATGATTGACTCTGTTTATTTGTATGTTGCCCGACTCTTGGTGACTTGGGCATCTTAAAGATTGTTATAAACATTTGAAAACAACTCAAAAAGATGCTAAGAAAAATGGCAGAAAAAAGAATTTGGCGGGAAAGGGGAAAGTAAAAGAATGGGACACCAGTCATCCCCATCAAAGGCCTGGATGAAGAGTTACTTGCAGCTCTCCTTGAAGCCATCATTGATTTACCAAATAAAGGGAGAAGAAAACAATCTTCTGAATTCCCATGGCAGTTGATTAATAAAGATACAATTAAGTCCCTGCACCAGAAACTATAAAAGGAGCACCCAAGGGTGCTTTGTTCAAGAGGCAATTGGACTTTGTTTTTTCTTTGAAGATGTTTTGCTTCTCATTCAAGAAGCTTCTTCAGTCTTTCCCACCATCCAGTCAGAGGTGAAGAAGCTTCTTAGATGAGAAGAGAAATGTCTTCAAAGGAAAATCAGGAAGTCCAGTTGCCTCTTGAAAAAAAGCATCTTTGGGACAACCATGACCTGGATGACAGAGAATCTCCACAGATATAAAAGGAGCAATTGAGGAAGACATGGACACTGATTCTCCCAGTGGATGGGGATAGAGCTGATCTTGATCAGGGAGACCATTAAACCTCGCTTCTGTGATAAAATGGAAGCACTACATTGGGTACAGTAGTTCATCTGTATACTTAAGAGGGGGTTGGTTTATTTGAACAGGATTGTATTCCTTCTCAAGAACTGTATAGGTAATTTTGGTGTGCTGGCAAAACAGACTGGAGTCTCCCATGCAACCCTTTCCTGAAGGGGATAATTCAACTCCTTCATTCATATTGGGGTAAATCCATTCTATTGTCTTTATATGCCATTTCTAAGAACAACTCAGGAATAAAAGCTAATACAAAATGAAAGTGGCTGGATTACTAAATGAATCCTGGATTATGATACACATCTCACCCATTTTAAAACAAGTACTATCCATTATTACATCTATATGCCACTTTTTCTCCAGCTGGACAGTTCTTTCCAATTTGTTGTCACAGCATTTTGTTGTCACAGCAATTATGAAGTCGGCTAAGCTGAGAAGTAGAAACTCCTCATTTCTCATTCTCATCAAATTCATGCTTATATATTATCTAATACTAAATAAATAAATAAATAAATAAACAAACAAACAAACAAACAAACAAACAAACAAACAAACTGAGTCAAAGCCATCCCAAGTGAGCTCCATAGCTGACAGGAATCTGAATCTGAATCTCCCAGTATTTACTTGAACCTTAATCTAGAGGCATCTAACTTCTTCCATGCAGAGGACTATATCTGGACCATGAGTTATTGTAGCTGTTTTAGAGTTTTATTTGCTAACAGAATTAAAACTACCTTTGATTTATATGTAATTAAAATGCATGTATTTATGAATCTAATTTTCTTGTTATTTTCATTTGTATCTCACCTTTCTTATCAGATGCTGAAGACAATGTGCCTGGTGTGATTTTTCATTAAATCCCCATGGCAGCAATGCTATGTGGCAAATGGTGATGTGAGAGAGTCACTGGCTTATATGTATACAAGGGAGAGACTCACAATGTCATGATTTAAACATCATTTACATTATGATGTAATGAGCCATTGTGCTGCCATTTTGATATCCTAGTGGCTGGTTAGAGAAACTGCTGCTATTGAGGCCCACAGTTGAATGGAGATAGATATCCATACAGACATATAGGTAGATGGATACCCCCTACATACTACACACACACACACACACACACACACACACACACACCTTTATAAACACAAGAATAGGGATATAAACCTGAGCCTACCTGTTCTTGATTCAAAGCTGTAGTCACTATGGGACACTGCTGGTTTTCTTTTGCCATGTAGAAAAATAAATTCTTGTAGCATTTTTTTTTAACTTTCTAAGGAATATATCCACATCTTTTGGGACTCAGACATAGCCTTGGGATCTCAAGTTTATACATTTCTGCTCTAAACAGTATTCCATTATCTGTTGTCAGGTCATATCCCATTGCAAGGTTTCCAAACACAATTTTAACCTTTAAACATTCTAAATAGTCTATAACCAGATCACCCTAAGAACCAGCTCTCCATCAGTGACATATCTGTTATTCAGATTTTCATCAGAGTCTCCACCTCATCCTTCTTTGTAAGATAGAAAACTACAACAAAGTCATTTCAGTTGTCATTCTGGAACCAATGGCTTATTTGATGCCCAAAAGAGATCTTTTAGGTAAGTCAATAAGGAGGGATAATATGTGCTTATGTGTTGAGGGAGGGGGTTTCATGTACCTTTTAAAAAATGTTTTGATTCTTTTGTGTTAGGTTTTTTTGCCTTTGTTTCAAGTTTTTTTGGGTTTTGCATTTTGTATTTTAACTTTTCCTTGAATAATGTATATATATTTGTGTATGTGAATGTATGTGTGTGTATGTATATATGTATGTATCCTTTTAAATTTAAAAGCACCATTTCCAACCTATTTTAGTGTGTTTTTCAATTGCTCTGCTTTTATTTTGATGCTTCATATTTATTGCTATATGTTAATTTTTCAGGATAACCAGCCTACTGAGACATGAATTTTAAAGGGGGTGGATAGTTCAAGTAGTGATACTGAAATAGCAGTCCACTCCAGTGATTGATTATGTGCCATCAAGTCATTTTCAACTTATAGAGAGTACATAGATAACTTTTCTCCATGACAATGTATCCCTAACCTGTTCTTTCAGGTATTCCAGTTGTTCACTATTCCCCTTCCAAAAAAGTACAATAATGGAAGGACGTGATTGGGAACTTAGCATAAGACAGCTAAGAACCCCTGGAAATAACTTCTTGCAGATTCTCTTCTATGTAACAGTAGCACTGCAAATAAGATTGGCTTAACATAGCATCCAGAATGCAAATACAAGAATTATGTGTATAAGTGGTGTTTGTAAACTTTAATGATTTGTTCTTTATAAAATTGGAAGCTGTCAATTAAATGACTTATGTTTCATATATTTTAACATAAAATATATTATGATTACATTTTAAAAGTATATTTTAACATAAAGAACATCAAGTAAAGATCCATAGTGGGTTAAAATATACGAAACATATTTTCATATATTTCAACCACCTACAGACCTCTTACTTACTTGCTCTTCATATGTAAAAGTCTCACTCCCCTGACTCTTGTTTTGGTTTTCGTGGTTATTTCTTGCCACATAAAATACAGACTCCTCTTTCTCCTATTTATTGATCCATTTCATTTGCTTAGTTGATTACATCCTAAATTATTGTTTTTTTAAAAAAAATCTGATATGCTATATCCAGCAATGGTCATTCGTATCACTAAGAAGCTCAGGTATGGAGGAGATGACTATTATTCCCTAATTTTCTCCCATCTTTCGTAAGCAGAAAATATCCCTTATGAATATAGATGATGTGATTGTTATTTACATCGCAGTTCTCACCTATGAGTTCAAGGTGGTATGTCCAGTTTCCCAACATTTTATCCTTCTATAACATCCACAGAGGCAGGTTAGGCTGATAAGCAACAACTAGCCACTCTGTAATTTTGACCAGGGGAGGGGGGGGCTATACCTCTATGAAAAGGAGGATTTCTGCCAAAATTTGGTAGAATTTGGAACTCCATATCTCCTGAAGCTAAATATGCTAGCGAAGAGGAATTAAGTCCCCACCCCACAAAGAACTGGATGAATATCAGGCCATGAGATAAAGCACTTTTGATTTTGTTTCTCATTATCTTCAGAGTATTTTTCTACATGGTAGAACAGGATAATTGGACTTCTGTTTCACTGAAGATGAATATATATATAAAGGTGGGAGTCATATAAAGATGGGAGACCTAATGAAGCTCCCTTTTTTCCAGGGGTGAAATCCAAAATTTTTCCCTATTGGTCCTGTGGGCGTGGCTTGGTGGATGTGGCAGGGGAAGGATACTGCAAATCTCCATTCCCTCCCCTCCTGGGGGAAGGATATTACAAAATCTCCATTCCCACCCCACTCTGGGGCCAGCCAGAGCTGGTATTTGCTGGTTCTCCAAACTACTCAAAATTTCTGCTACCGGTTCTCCAGAACCTGTTAGAACCTGCTGGATTTCATCCCTGCTTTTCTCTATAAAGAAGCCCAATAAATGGGGTTTGTGAACATTTGCCAGGCTGTCTGGGGTGGTTAGGAATAACTAATAGCAATATCTGAAGGACAGCAAGAATTAACGTCACTGTCCTTCCTAATAATGCATGCCTCAAAATTGTTTTAATAAGAATACAGGTTTAGATTCATAATATAGAGGCAGATGAACTTTTTCCTCCTTTAGCTCAAGTCCATGTATTCAGAATTGGGTATCTTCTCTTAGCATAGGAAGAAGAAAGAGGGGAGGGATGGAGGGAGAGAGAGCGAGCAAGCGAGAAAGAGAGAGAGAGAGAGAGAGAGGGAGGGAGGGAGGGAGGGAGGGAGGGAGGGAGAGAGAGAGAGAGAGAGAGAGAGAGAGAGAGAGAATCTGGATCTATGCCTAGCAGGTCCCTATGCAATCCGGGAGCCACACCCAGCACTGAGCTCACTTATGTCATCACATCTGCCATTGCCTGTGGGTGGTTTTCACTGCTTGCAGCATCCTTTCCTTGAGCCGCATGTTCTGCCTCTTAACAGATGAGAAATTGGAGCTAGCAGGCTTTCCCAGAAACAACCGGATTGTAGGCTGAGCGCTAGCAGATGCTTATTTTCTCCAATGACTCTCATGCTCTGCAGGTGACCAGCGATGTGCTGAGTCAGCATTCGGAATATCGTCGGTCCAGACAACAAGTGTATCCACCATCTGTGCTGATATTGTTAGCCAAATAAATTCGCCAGCAGAATCATAAAGGGGGAGAGAGATCCAACTCTACCTCCCTCCCTCTCTTTCTCCCTCCCTCCCTCTTATCAGATTTACAGTAGATAACTCCACAGCTTCAAAACAATTTTGTGGGACTTTTCTGGATCTCTATTTATATTGATCACCTATTCCAAAGTTAAGGAGAGAGAGCGTGCTGTGCGATCTGCAACCATTCACAGATGGAAAAGTTCATCTTCATGCTTAGAAAAAAAATTGCAAGCTAATTTTTGTAAACCGATTTTCTGTTCAGCAAAGACCCCTAGAGTAGCTAGCAACAGCTGGCATATCCCATGTACTATGGAATTTGTTGCCCTGAATTCCAAATCTTTAAAGGTAAACGTAGGCTGAGTATGGCCACAGATTCGCTTAACGACTGCTGCAAAACTTGTAAAATTGGTCATGTAATGATCCACCTAATTTATACCCAGAGGTGGGATTCAGCCAGCTCGCATCACTTCGGGAGAACCAGTTGTAAACTTTCTGAGCAGTTTGGCAAACTGGTTTTTGGAAGAAATCATTAGGCAGAGAACCAGTTGTTAAATTACTTGAATCCCACCGCTGTTTATAACCATAAGTACAGTCTCAATTACAGCTGTAAGTCGAGAACCACCTGTAAAGGCACATCAAATGTATGTTGGAAATGTGAACTTGAAGGGACATTTTATTATGCATAGTGTAAAAAGGTTAACCCAAACAGACTTTGATACAAAGGCTTTTAAAGATCCATATTCAATTGAAGCTGGAACTTTTCCTTTAGACTTTATTAGGATTAATGGATAAACAATTAGAAAAAAGTCATGGAAGATTTTAATATATTACAACAGAAGCAAGATTACTGTACTGTATGTACAGAAAGGGAAATATTCAACAGTGTCCTCTATGGATGAATTGTTGCTAAAGTTGACAGATTTTGCTGAAATGGATAAACTTCTTTGATGAGAGAAAAAGTGTTATCTACATTTATTGCTGGCTAAAAACCTTGTGTGGATCTTTTGCATAAAAATTTAAAAAATGAAATTGTTACTTATAGCTTTGATGATTAGATAGGATAAATTATAGAAATAAAGGTAATATGATGTAACCTTAGGGAGAAAGAGAAGTCAAAATATATTTGTATTTGTAACTGCTCTGAAGAATATTGGAAGCTGTACTTTTTTGTTTCTTTTCTATTTTCCTTTAACTTTTTTCTACTTCTACTCTTCCTTCCTTCCTTCCTTCCTTCCTTCCAGTTTGTGTAAGCTTTTAAAATATAAACATACACATACACATGAAATATGGTGCCCTAATTTACGTATATGCCTGAGCCATCCCATAGAGTCCCACCATAATTTCTATAGATCTACTTAGTTCATTTTTAATATTCCTTCTCCTGTCTGTGCCTTGAAGACCATCTCTATTCTGAAAAACAGAAGTTTATCTAATTCGAATGGGTTTAAGTTACACATATTTCTGCTCATCAGAACTTTATAGCACGACAATATAGTAATTACATATTGGGACATATTTATTTTGGATTGTCCCATGTTACAATTGCTAGAATCAGTTGTTTAATGGAGAATGCAGTTTTCTGACTATCATGAGTTTTTGATCTATAAATCCTATCTACAGTGTCGATTCCCTTTTGATCCTGGCTTTCCTTGGCATCTCCTGTTTATATAGAAAAAACGCTAGCAAGAAATTGTAGCGATATCTGTACAGACATTTGCTTCGATAGGTAGGAATTTGGACCTCTTGAGCTGGGTCAAGCATACCTCAGCTCATAAACTAGCATTGTGTCTAGCAGCAATTCTAAGTGGGGGTTGTTCTTTAACCTACTTTCTGCTTTGATATGAAGAATAATTAGAGGGCATTGAGTCATACTTAGCCCCCAGTAACTGTTTCAACCTGACCTGGGTGATAATCCACAGCTCTTCCAAGAATATTCTAATGATCTCCTTAATCCAACCACATATTTTATCCATTGGCTCCTATTCTTTTGCCTCTCTCAATCTTGCCAAGAATAATTGCTTTTCTAATCCATCACTGCTTGCTTCCCATAATCAAAGTATGTGACTTTCTGTGAGGTGATCATCACCCCAAGAGAAGAGTCAGTATTTCATTAAAGCAGATTAGTTGGTTCTTCCTGCAGTCTACAACGTTCTTAGTAACCATCTCCAGATTCATAATCTGAAGATGTCTATAGGAAGCCTCGATTTATGACCGCTCTCTTAGCAACTGTTTGAAGTTATGACATATCCCCAAAAGGTACTTACGATCCAGTTCTAAAGTTCTGACAGCTGCCCACCCCTGCAATCATGTTTATGGCCATTTGCAACATCCCAAAATTATATGCCTGCGATTTATGATATTTTTGCTGAAAACCAGCATTTACTTCCAGGTCTCAGCAAAAAAACCCCATAGTGAACAGTGGGATTCGCTTAACGACGGCAACATTTGCTTTACAACCATAGGATTCGCTTAACGACCATCACAAAAAAAGATTGCAAAATTGCATTGGTCGCATGGATGACCTGCTTTATAGCAATCACAACTTGTGACTGTAATGGGTAGGCTCCATTAACAGTCACAAGTGTATTTTCTTTCTCTTGTTCTTTCTCATTGTTCTGCTTTGATAGCCGTGCATTATCATTAGAAAAAAACACTGTTTTCTGAACAAAAGTCAAGTTGGCAAAACCGTTCCATGTATAAAGACCAGAAGCTTCATCCATTTAACAACCGCAAATTAGGCTGATGCAAATTAGTCTGCCTTTAAAGTTTCCAGGAGTGGGGGAGGGGAGTTGTCAATCATTTGATATGAAAGAGAAGAATGCTATCTTAATCTTTAATGGTTGTGAGGTTGAGATACTTTTGGCAAATACAGCAGACATATAGTAACATGATGGCATGACAGTCTGTTACTGAAAATAATGTGTCCATTCATTTTTTTGCTTGAATGTTTTGGGTGGTTCAGGCAACATCTGGAAGCGAATGACATGGCACCTGCTGCCCTCTAGAGGATACTATTAGCCTCAACATCTAAACCACAGCATCTGTTCACTGTTGCTTGCATTTCAATCAGTGAATATAGCAAGGATCTGATTAGTAAAAGTCACTTACTGTAATACAGAGCATGTGATTCCACCCCCCCCCCCTCTTGGTTCTCTGCAAGGAAACAAAAATGTGATCTGACTCTGCAGATGGAAGAAAGGCGAGCCACTTATGAGGAGATGATGAACCATCGTTTTTGAAGAAGGAGGTTGCATATGTTTTACTGAAATTGTCACTTCAGGTACAGTATTCCATTTCTTAACAAGGGAGCTAAACACCAATTGAACCCTTCCCCAGTATGTTTTTCATTGCAAATTTAATTTTAGAGAAGAAAATCTGAGAGAGCAACATCGTTTGGGCCTCTTTTAGCCAAGAAGTTAAGAAGGGGCAGCAAAATCTCACTTTCTTAATCTGAATTAAGTAACAGCTAATTATTACAGAAGGAAGTAGACCTGGATTAAACAGTCCAATATCTAAGTATCTAACCCTAAGTATGATTTGTTAGTGTAATTTAGTGTGTTGTGCAAACACAACCAATGGAAGCAACTGGTTAAAAACAGAAAACCCTGCCTTGTTAGCCATGGATTACCATGTTCTGGGAAAATTGAAAGTTATCTTGTTCAGCTTTATATTCTGATGTTGGAAAAATGGCAGAACTCCTGTTCCTCCTGGCTTTCTTAATAACTTTACATTTCACAAGAATTTCTGAGTTTTAGCTACAAAAAAAGAGTGTACAAGACAGCTGAAACATTAATTACCAGTATGTTATTCTTCTCTTGGTTTTTCCCAAGACTTGGATAATAGTTGCCAAATCGAGCTGGTTCCAGGAAGGTTGCAATTGATCTACTAGGCGTAGTTGTGCAAACGTGTTCCTCATTAGCTGGAGGTCAAGAAGTACTGCCAAACCCAAATCTTCTCTTTCTGGGGTAATATGAGCTCATTCAACAGAGGCTTCACCTCAATGCTGTACTCCTTATTGCAGTGCTTCTATCTTCTCTTGTTTTCTCTTAGCCAGGTTATTATCAAGGTTAGACAATACAGATAGACCTAAAGTTACAACAGTTCATTTAGTGACCATTCAAAGTTACAATGGCACTGAAAAAAGTGACTTATGACCGCTTTTCACAGTTACAACCTTTGTAGCATCACCATGATCATGTGGTCAAAATTCAGATGCTTGGCAATCGATTCCTACTTTTGACTGTTGCTGTGTCCCAAGATCATGGGATCACCTTTTGCAACCTTTTGACAAGCAAAATCAATGGGGAAGCCAGATTCACTTAACAACTGGGATACTAACTGATCAGCTGCAGTGATTTCCCTTCACAACCGTGGCAAGAAAGGGCATCAAATGGGGCAAAACTCACTGAACAAATGTCTCTCTTAACAACATAAATGTTGGGCTCAATTGTGGCCATAAGACAAGGACTACCTGTACAGCATTCAAGGGTATTCATTATTTCCTGGAATTAAATGGCGGGGAGTAGTAGAGCTGATCATGAATGTCCTCCTACAGTAGTTTCATGTTAAATAGAACTTTGTAAGGTTTGTCACTAAGAACTCTTAGAATGCTGGTGACTTATGTTAAATGAACTTAGGGAGCTAAACTATTGTACTGTGGGTGCATCATGTAGACTGGCACATCTATGGAACAGAGGACAATCCTGGCTAAAAGGGATAAAAGGAAAAGAAAAGAACAGTAACCTATGAGGTGCATAGATGAAATTTATTTATTAAATGTTTTGAAATACTGGAAGATTCAGTAATGCACGTTCAAGATTGCCATGATGCCACAAGAGATAGAATGGTTTGGAGAGCATTCATTCCTAGCACCATCAAGAGTCAGCTATGAATTGACTTGGCAATTAAGGAGAAAAAAATATTCAAGGAGAATGTTCTATTTGCCTCAGATGTTCCAAAAGGTGCTTCCCATGTGAGCTCACCAGTTCATTCCTGTCCCTCCCTGATATTGTTGCTCAAATGAAGTCCACTTCCTGCAGACGTTTGTGCATTTAGGGTGAATGTCTCCAGGAGAGGAGACAACAATCCATAGTTATTAGGACAACATTCATGATAAAAGCATACATTCTGAAGAATTTACCTTTTAACCAACAGTGGTGATGGGTGGGGCATTACTGGAGTGCTCTGTTTTTTTAAAGATTGAATAGGGCTTTTGTGATTGAGACTTCGGCTTCATCATGAAAGGAAAATGGGGCTCTAAACCATTTATTGTGCTTATGGTTTTCAGTAACACTTCAAGTTTATTTAGAGAAACACAATGACTTTGCCAAACTACTGAAACTTAAAAGAAAACCTGATGCATACATTCAGGGAATAATTTTTCCCTTTATGCTTAAATTAACGTCAGTTTGATTTCCACCATTTTTCAACAGGAACAGGAGAAATGTAGAAGAAAACAAAGATAATGTTTAGTGTGTAAACTACAATTCCAGAAATAAAAGGCTGACCATCCCAATCATTTTCAAGGAACAGATGAGGTTTCCAAAACTCCATTTATACATGGGTTGGTTGCATAATCAGAAAGATATTTAGATTAACTGCTTAAGTCCAATCCAGGATTCCAGCTGTATATATATAGCTTGGAGTAGTCTGTGTGTTTAATTGTGTTGATGAGTTTGGGCTTTAAGATTTTCTTCACTTTCATGTTATATTCACTTCTAATTTTCTTCTTGACTGCAGTGTATTTGGAACTGTCAGCTTGAAGGATGCCCAGATATTTGTAGTGAACTTCTTCATCCAGACTCCTAATGTTATTTCCGTAGGGCATCTTGATTCTTTCAGTTTTCATTAACAGTTTTAACAGTAACAGAGTTGGAAGGGACCTTGGAGGCCATCTAGTTCAGCCCCCTGCTCACGCAGGAGACTTGTACTAGGGATTCGAACTGCTGAACTGCCAAACTTTCTGATTGACAAGCAGTGTCTTAGCCACTGAGCCATCTAGTCAGGCTTTATCTTTATCATATTGATGGTAAGGGTGTCACATTTGTCCAATCCAAACTTCCTTGCAATATCTTGGCTGTACAGTACAGTATATATAGACAGCATTGAGTGACGATTCTATTTCAAGCAATATTTTTCCATAGAGCTAGATTGTACATGTAAAGGAAGAGAGATAGCATGGCAGATGTTTTTGATAATTGGAAGCCATGGCTGTGTTGTTGACAGAGGAATCAATGCAATTGTAAACAGTAGTGATGACAATAAATTTCCATGAAAGGTTCCTCTGTTGATGTTGTCAATTATCACTGACCAGCCACTGTGTCTTCTAGTGTGCCATTTATATTTGCACAAAGCTTCTAATGTTTCTACTGACTTCTGTTATTTCTAGGCATTTGATTATGCAATCATATGGTGGGGAGTCAAATGCCTTCTTATAACCAATCAAGCTACATTCAAGCTGGTCTTCCTTCTCTTGCAGTTTAACCAAAAAAAAAAAAAAAAACCACCTTGTCTATTAGGATCTGATCTTTTTTTCCCTTTCCTGTTTAGGCAGTTTCCTTTCTGCTCAGGTGGAAAGAGCTTGCTTTCAACTAGATGTTGTTGGACTGTATCATCAGCTACAACACCAATTAGCAATTTGCAAGTTGTTGTGGTAAGTAGGTATTGACTTGTAATTTCCTGGTATGGTGTCTTTTGTTGGATCTTTCATTATCATGAAAGTTTTATCAGATGTTAATGAATTTTCAATTTAACCTCCTTGCAGTATGTTATCAAACTACTTGGTAATGAGTGGGTGTAGGCCAGTCAGATTTCAACCCCAAAACGTGCAGTTCACCCAGTTCAGATCAATTCTGATCTTCCTTGCCCTTTTCTCCACCATTTCTGCTGTTGTTTCAAGTTCTTTCATTTCTGATCATTTATCCTCCTTCTCCACCTTTTTTATCTAAGCTTCATTCTTATATTTCTTTGGATTGTTCCATAGCTGTGTCCAGAATTGCACTAGTTAAGTTTGTGGTTTTTTTGAGTCAGGTTTTGGCTTGTTCATTGTAGTCTTTCCATTGATGGATTGGTAGAAATAAGAGAGAAAGTGATTGGCCCAAAGTCTCCCACTTGGCGTTAATGCCTAAGCCAGGACTAAAACTCATGCTCTGACGCCTTTTCTTTTCTTTATCCAGAGCTTCCTTTCATTATCCAGACCAATAGAGCAGCCTTCTCTAACCTGCCACTTTCCAATATGCCACAATTGCAAAACTCTCACTGCCTAGGACAGTGATGGCGAACGTTGTAGAGACCAAGTAGCCAAATTGCAACCCCAAACCCACTTATTTATCACAATTTAATCTGAATACTGAGGTTTTGGTTTAGAAAAAACAACTCATACATTAATATATTTTGTCTTAAAAGAAAAACACAATAACAGAGCTTCCAATGATATAAACAACTTTTGATATTTACAATTTCGGGCCCATCTCAACCATAATTTTATTTAATTATGTTTTTACATTTCTGAACTGTCCATCTCCCCCAAAGAGGGGATCTTGCTGATGGCAGCTCTGTCCCCAAATACATTTGAGCAACATTAATAGAGGATTTGAACCCCAAAAATCAAACACAGCCTTCCCATTCATCTTTCTAGCAAGCGTATGGCCCATTTCATCTATTCTTAGACATTTTCTTTGGGGAGGAGGAGGGAATTTTTCTGTCCTTATTTCTAGCTTGTTTTATATTATATTAAAACAACGTTCAACAATTGTTTTAAACTCTGAATTACGCAGTCATTGATGATAACTGAAGTAATCCATCCATCCTCCTTTTTTGCAGAGAGTAAATTATGATTCTAGTATACTTTGTTGATATTCTGACTTCGCAATGACCAAAATGCTTAGTTTATACAACATAATGGGCACATAGAGACCCTATTATGCAGGTTGGGTTAACAGCTCCATCAAACCTGTCTGAAGAAACACAACCTACCACCTATTGTGCCTTAGTATGAAGTATGATCCCAATCTAGAACTTGCATCAATGAATATGTCTAATGTCATGTTCATGCAACATATGTCAGTTTGCATAACTGATTTGCTCAAAATAGTCAAATTTGTTGACTTTGCCAAGCCAAAGAATCCCTTTATGACTTACGGATGAGGCTTATAGTGGTACGTATATACAAATTAAATCAAGATTCAGGGGGTGACTTTACTACAGTAGCCAAATTAAGACAGTTAATTCAGGACCCATCCGAGTAGGGCTGTCTACGACACTGCCTGACGGGCCCGCAACCTTGGTGCTGCCCGTCTGCTGCTGAGAAAGGCTCCGGTTCTTTCTAACCAAGTGCATCACGTTAGTCTTTCCTTGCTTCTTTTTCTCTGGCGTGGAGGGCTTGAGAAGGGGATTAGCATAGCCCCGGTGGAATCGAGTAATGTCTCCACTTCTGCAACTCCAGCTCTGTCAGGCTCTTCTCTCCCCACATACTTTCTGCCACGGTGAGGACCCCACCCCCTAGGCTGCCCCGTGAGACACCTGATCCCACCAGGGCTGCCCCAATTGATGAACTCTGGTGAACTCTGTGCTGGGGGGCCAGCACGTGTGCCCACAGAGAGGGCTCTGAGTGCCCCCTCTGCCATGCATGCCATAGATCTGCCACCACTGGCCTAGGAGCTGCAGGCCCAGCACCTGAGCAGGACCACCAACAGATTAGGAAAAGTTGCAGTGACTAGCCAGGTGTACCAGGCAAGTCAAACCTGACTTCTTATCCTTCCCTAGTTGTAAAAGAAAGAAGGAAATGGATCAGGGAAGATACCCTCAGGCAACAGTAATGACACTCCAGCTGCTCTTAGGTCCAAGAATACAAGTAATTTCTGCTAGAGCTAGACTTGACACCTGCATACAAATCCCCTTTTTAGGTCATCTCCCAATCTGATATTCTTCATCTGTGCTGGACTTTTATTTCTATTATTATTAACCAACATGGTCAAAGACTGTGATAGCAAGGCAATGATTGGAACTGAAGCAGGGGTGAAATGCTACTGGTTTGGACAGGTTCAGCCAAACCGGTAGTGATGGTGGCGGGTGGTTCGGAGAACTGGTAGTGACGGCAGTGCAAGTTTTAACCAGGAAGTGGTTAACCAGGCAGTGCAAGTTTAACCAGGAAGTAAACTTTTTTATCCTCTGTGCATGCGCAGAGGGTCTGTGTGCAGTGCATGCACTTCCAAACCGGTGAGGAAGGTAAGTAGATTTCATCCCCAAACTGAAGCACTGAACAACATGCTGTAGCACATCTGGACAGCAAAACTCAAGTAGTTCTGCGAGAACAGGAGCAAAGAGGTGTAGAATGTGTAAAATCTGGTACCCCAGGATTTTTGCAACCTCAGCATGGGAACCCAAGTCTGGCATCAGTTTGGTGAAGGCTGTCATGTAGACTCCAATAAAAGATTTGTCATTTCCTCCCTTTCTCTCTCTCTCTGCCCACTAGAAGGCAATAAAGAGCCATTGACTGACTAACAGGTTACATTGTGAAGCCCAAGTCTCTTCATTGTCTTTCCTCTTCTTGTCCCACAAGAAGACAGGGATTGTCATGTTCAGACAAAGGACCAACATTTTATCTTCCAGCTAAAAATAAGTGTGGAAAAGAATGAGATTTCCCACCTCTTCTCTTTGGGCAAAATAGGATTAAGGGCAAAGCAGTTTCCCTAAGATGGTACAGGAAGGGTAAGAGGAGATAAACTTTGATGGTGCTGCTGGCCACTCCTATGTAGCCCTTTCGCCCGTTGCAAAGCAAAGTCAAATGCCACGTTGTGTATATTTGTGTATAAAGGGTAAGCAAACACACACTGTTGTGTTGCAGGTACTGCAAAATAAAGCGTGCTCTTGAGCAAAGCTGGAAATGGGTTGCGTGTCTTGTCCTCACTGTTTCTTGTGCAAGTAGGGAGCCAAACATCCCTGCTTCCCAGAAAGGCTGAACCTGTCCTTACACTCTGTCCACCAGGACATCACACATTTCCTCACAACCATTTGTTCTTGCGTGAGAAGCATCAGGACAGACATGGATAAGCAAACTTTCCTTTGAGATTAAAACTTTATAGCAATGAGCGGTATCTTGTGTAGCAACGTGAAACATTGTCATTGTGGTAAATAAATAAAAAAATCACCATAGAGATAATTAATTACCAAGAGGAGGCCTAGGTGGAGATGCTGAAATCCTCCCACCTGAAATCAAACTTGGCCCCTCCTTCATCATGCTGAAAATGAATAACAGAATAATAAAGTTGGAAGGGATCTTGGAGATCTTCTAGTCCAACCCCCTACACAACAGGAGACTCCATACCATTTCAAACAAATGGTTCTCCAATCTCTTCTTAAGAACCTCCAGTGTTGGAGCACCCACAACTTCTGGTGGCAAGTTGTTCCACTGATTAATTGTTGTGTTGGGAAATTTCTCCTTAGTTCTAAGTTGTTTCTCTCCTTGATTAGTTTCTATCCATTGCTTCTTGCCCTGCCTTCAGGTGCTTTGGAGAATAGAACCGTAGAATCATAGAGTCACGGGGTTGGAAGGGAGATCTTCTAGTCCAATCCTCTGTTTAAGATAGGAGCCTTATACAATCCGAGTTAAATGGTTGTTTTTGAAAACCTCCAATGATGGATCACCCACAATCCCAGGAGACAAGTTATTCCACTGTTTAATTGCTCTCACTGTCAGAAATTTTCTTTTCCTTAAATTGTAGGTTGGATCTCTCTTTAACAAGCTTCCACCCATTACTTCTTGTTCTGCCCTCTGATATTCTAGAGACTAAATCAATCCAGTGATTAAAGACACTGAACTGGAAAGTTATCAACCTGAGTTCAAGATCCAAGTGCCACCCAATGGGGTGAGCTCCTGTTCCTGCCCCAGCTCCTTCCCGCTTAACAGTTCGAAAGCATGCAAATGCAAGTAGATTAATAGGTACCACTTTGGTGGGTAACAGGATTCTGTGTGCCTTTGGTATGCAGTCGTGCTGGCTACATGACCACAGAAAATGTCTTCGGACAATGCTGCCTCCTTCGATCAAGAAACGAAGAGGAACATCATGCCCTAGTGTTAGACACGACTGAACTGGGAAACCTTTACCTTCTTCTTTGTGACAGCCGCTCGGGTACTGGAAAACAGCTATCACGTCACTCCTTCTCTTTGATAGGCTAGAACAGTGATGGCTAACCGCGCACCCATAATGCAATGTGACACCCCCTCCCGTGCACCCTGATCCCCTATGCATGCACATGTGACCTCCACACATGCACCCCACCCCTGCATATGCATGCATGTCTCCTGCATGCACCCCGCCACCCGTGCATGCGTGGCAGAGACCCAAAAATCAGCTGGTAAGCGGGAGGCATTTGCGCATGTGCAGCAGAGCTGAGCTGGGGCGACAGCACACGGGACTGCAGAAAGGGCTCTGCATGCCACCTGTGGCACATGTGCCATAGGTTCGCCATCATGGGACTAGAATATCTAACTCCCTCAAACCTTCATCATATGATTTAACCTCCAGACCCATTGTTGCTCTTCTCTGCACACTTTCCAGGGTCTCAACATTTTTTTAAATAATGTGGTTACCAGAACTGGACTCAGTATTCCAAGTGTGGCATCATCAGTGCAGTGTAAAGGAGTACTATCACTTCTCATTGTAAATGCTATTCTTCTGTTGGTATGTGGATGTATGTGGTATGTGGTTGTCCACTAGGACACCTAAATCCCTCTCCTAGTTGCTACTGTTGATCCAGTATCATCTACTCTATCCTATTCCACCTGTGCATTGGGTTTTCCTTGCCTTTTCTCACCACTGAGTTGCATTTTGTTGAAGAGGGCCCAGTGTTCATGTCTTTCAAGATCCTTCTGAATTTTGATAGATTGAAGAAACTCAAACTTACTGCATCTTAACTCTCTGGGGAGGGAAGGCAAAACATAGACAGACTTTAGGATTCTTTAATGGAGCCTCTATTGAGAAGTAGAATTCCAGTCAATGTGAAAAAGACTAAAAAGTTGAGACATGAAAACCTGGAGAGATGTCCCCACTATGTTATGTAGAAAAAAGGCAGGTAACAACCAAGCTGATACTTACTTAGGCTAGTAGAGATAAATGATAACATCTTTGATAAGGAATTATGACTCTCTGATGCTATAGCTAGCATAGCCAGTGATGTGGACTGGAGGAATATATAGTTTAGCAACATCTGGAGAACTTATGTTTCCCATGCAGTTTAGAAAAGAGTAGACATCAAGGTGACTACTATGCCAAGAAAACCCCTTTTCTGTTTCATTGCTTTACTATCAAGCATGGAAGCTACGTTCATGATGATTGCCAGGCTGGGTAACTTAACACAGGCTATTTGTTTGAATCGAGAATAAATCACTTCTGTTTCAGCTTCCCACTCAATCAGATCTTGCTTGAGGCTGCCCTCCAATCTTGGAGGGGATAAGTGTGTTAAGCTGACTTCTCCATTTTCTTGCACACACCTATCAGGTTAATTTGCCTACTCAGAATTACATTTTTTTAAATCACACTACTTTCACATTACTGACCTGGCACTAAGCAGCAACATTTTGTGATCTAATAGATCTCCATGAGAGGAATTGGGAATCTGTGGACTGGATGATTTACCTCAGGGATGTCAAACTCGATTTCATTAAGGGCCACATCAGGGTTGTATTTGATCTTGGGTGTGTGTGGCCAGGGTGGCCAAGACCAGCATGATGTCACTCGTGTCGGGGGAGTGCCTGTGGTGGCCCAGGCACCACAATGGAGAAAGGAGAGTAGAAAATGGAGATTCGAGGTCCATTTTCGGCTGCAACGGCCTCCTGCAACTCTCTCTCAGTGAAAACAGAGCTGGGGGTGGGGGTGGGGGCAAGTGCAGGCCTCATTAACTACGTTTTTGGCTGCGATAGCCTTCTGCAACCCACTGCCAGCAAAAATGGAATTCAGGAGGGCTGCACATGGCCCTCCCGAGCTCCATTTTTACTGGCAAAGGCAGCATGGACTGGTCCTTCACTGTTTCCAGGGCAGCCCCGCAGGCCAGATCTAAGCACCCCATGGGCCTGATCTGGCACACGGGCCTTGAGTTTGACACCCTGATTTATCTGAAGGAGGACACTCCCAGTGTATTTCCAAGGATTTTCTCCTTTGGGGGCATTCGTGTAGGGTTTTTTTTCCTAAAAGAGAGGGGTAACAAATCAATGCACAAGTGGTGTTTAGACGTTCTACCAGATTTTGTTAAACTGTGAATAAAATCGTGTCTAGACTACTCTATACTTACTAGCTAACTCTAGCTTACTAGCTAATCAGTAAGTTTTATATTAATAAGTTAAGATGTTTAAAGAAAGGTTATCTACACAGTATCTGGTTCCTCCCTGTGACTAAATTTGTGTTGCAAGTTGAAGTGTTCCATTTGTGTGCGTATAAACATTCCCAAATGCAGGACTCAAACCGAGCAAGCGTTCGTTAGATGTCTTAACTGTTCGTTAAATGTCTTAACTGTAACAGAAAGACATTTATGTAGTAGAAAATTCATTCACAAAGGGTAGACAAAGCCTAACACTTAACTAGATCCTACCAGGAGGAGATTTAAAGAGCATGTATTCTTTGTTTCTTTGTTTGTGCATGTCTGCTGGTGAAAAAGAGCAAAAGGGACCTGGCTTCAGAATAGCAACGTCTTAGCAAAAGAGTAGGCAGACTGATAGACAAAGGAGGTGGGGCACAGAGTAAATACTGATTTCCCGCCCATTGTTCCCTCATGAACAGGAAGTCATGACATACTGGATTTCAGTGCCATTAGATTTGGATCTCCAACAGTTCGCACCATATGCTGGACCACCAGCTAACCACCCACATTTCACTTTAATTTTATTTTGCAAATTCAGTCCACATGGTTAGTTTATGGCTGATTATGATATGTGAAACCTCATAGTTGGATTAAGCAAATCATGCTTCAGTTATTTAGGGGAAGCATGTCATGCAAACACAGGCTGTATGAATCCTATATGGAGGTTTGGCAGATTTGTTTTTGTTTTTTTTAAAAACTTGCATCACAACCTGATGTGAGCTGAAACTGTAAAAAATATATATTTCCTTGTCTCAATGCACATCAGATCACATCTCCTTCCCCCCTCCACCCATTTCCCTATCTTGTGGTGCAATTAATAGGGTGGGGAGAGGGAATACAGGTGGTCCTTGACTTACAACCACAATTGAGCCCCACATTTATGTTGCTATGTGAGATAGTTGTTAAGTGAGTTTTGCCCCATTTTGCAACCTTTTTTGCCACAGTTGTTAAGGGAATCACTGCAGTTGTTAAATTAGTAACACAGTTGGTAAGTGGCTTCTCCATTGATTTCGCTTGTTGGAAGGTCACAAAAGGAGATCATATGATCACACCTCAATGCAACTGCATGAATATGAACTGGTTGCCAAGCACCTGAATTTTGATCACATGATCATGGGGATACTGCAATTGTAAGTGTGAAAAATGGTCATCAGTCACTTTTTTCAATGCCATTGTAGCTGTTAGAAGAAATATCCTTCTGGGTTCAAATCCAAGTGGGGAAAAAGTCACTGGAAACATGGGGACTGCTTGGAAAGATGGACAGGATCACATGATTTGAGTTCCTGAACAGAAAAGGGGCAGAGATGCTGCAAGTCCCTGAGTTTTATGCCCTCTCTGGCTTTGAACTTCCTGGGGCCCAGAAAGAGTATCCTGATTGGTTGACAGACTCCCAGGGGGTGGGGGTCTTAGCTAGCCTTGCTGGCTGATGTAATCGTCCCAGGTGCCATGTGGTGAGTTTCTGTTGCTAGATGGGTTCTATTGTATTGCAGATGATGGTCCTTTGACAAAGGATGGGAGGGAATTGAGTTTCTGGCCGATTGACAAAGGGTGGGGTGGGCGGGAAGGTGGGAGCTGCTTCGTCTTTAAAACATGCTTCTCCATTTCTCATCCAGGGAAACATAATATTCTGCCTTTTTAATATTTCCTAAAAAATTTCATTCTTCTAGGAAAGGGGTGTGTGCTAACTTCCTACATAACTTCAAACAGTCACTAAACAAATGGTTGTAAGTTGAGGACTAC
This sequence comes from Masticophis lateralis, assembly GCA_030761175.1. NCBI lineage: Eukaryota > Metazoa > Chordata > Lepidosauria > Squamata > Colubridae > Masticophis > Masticophis lateralis. The sequence continues at coordinate 151,006,064 of JAUDYJ010000002.1, forward strand.
CTGCTGTAGCTAGAAAACATGTGAGACATGAACCTCCAGAAACATTTATTCCTTGCATCATTCATTTGGTCGATCACTAGGGGGCATTAAGAGTAGATAACACAGTTCTCAGAGATAGAAACTTTCTATTGGAACATGTAACCTCTTAAGATGAACTGCACCTGTCCTTTCAGACCTTAAGCACCTGTCTATTGTTTCCTTTAATTAGCTTTGTTTGATTTGCGCATGGATGCTTTTCTAAATATGTACTCAGTGGATGTACTAGGGTTATCTCAATATTTCCCCTCTAACATACTCTTTCTTTCTCTTCTTTCACTGACCGATTGCAAATTACAACTGTCCTTCCCTCTGAAGCACAGAAGCCATTTTTACCACCATCTCAGTGAATGTAAACTAAGGACAGGTTGACAGCAGAAAGATTTCCAACCCCCATCCTTCAAATGCAATTGGAAGAAGATCTGTGCTTGTCCTCACTGTCACCAGCTCTGCAAGGCTGAGAACAAAGAGCATTTGTTGAAGGCCTAGTGAATCCTGTAGTGGGCAGGGGGCTGCATTGGATGACTTCCTTGGTCCCTTCCAGGATTCTGTGGTTCTATGATTCTTCTGCATGATCTGAGAACTGCATTAGTAAAAAAGAAGTCCTTCGATCCGTCATTCTGTCTATCATGATGTTGATGTTGATGATAATGATGATATTATCCATTTAATCATGGTGATTCTATGGATCTGATCTCTCCACATTAAGGCTGTCAAACTCTCGGCCTGAGGGCTGGATGCGTCACATGCTGGCCACGCCCATGCCTGGTTTAGCAAAGGCGGAAAAAAATGTCCCAATATGTCATGTGACGCTGCCGTGACAATGTGAGTTTGACAACCCTGCTCTACATCTTCTGATCTGGCCCTGCTTCTTTGACATTTTCTGTGCTTTGGCTGGTGTCCAGCCACTGTGTTCTTTGGCGGCTTGGTTTCCTATTACTGCAAACTCTTCTGAACATAATTGTTTTCTCCAGTGAATTCCTCCTCATATGGCCAAATGATATGGCCAAAATAAGTGAGCTTGGTTTGAACCTATAGCCAATCAATTTAATTGGGCAATGTTGAATTTAGTATTCTGAGGGAGTGTGAATAATGTTTTCTTCTTTGAGCCAGAAATTCACTTTCTTTTGCATTTTGCCATGACTTTGTTCTTTTTTTGTTGGTTGCGATGTATCAATGGAACATTCCCAAATGTGCTTCCATTAAGCCAGGGGTCAGCAACCTGTGGCTCCAGAGCCGCATGCAGCTCTTTGGGCCTTCTGCTGTGGCTCCCTGTCAGGTGATCCCACCACTGGCTGGCCCCGCCCCTCACCCTCCCCTCCCAGTCACTCCTCGCCTGGCCTGAGAAGGTAAGGGTGGCAGTGGGGGATGGAGAAGGGACCAGGGCACAGACAGCGAGATACAGAGAGAGGGGGAGAGAGAGACACATAGAGAGATACAGAGAGAGGGGGAGAGAGAGACACATAGAGAGATACAGAGAGAGTGGGGGGGAGAGAGGGGAGAGAGAGATATGTCAAAAGGATTTTGTGGTTCCTGGTGTTTTTTAACAACTGATTCTCTGCCCTAATGACTGGCTGGGTAGGCATGGCTAGGGGTCGTGTGATTGGTTGAAGTGAGTGACATTGAGTTGGCCACGCCCATCCAGGTTTTGTGGCTCCCAATGTTTTCTTTTCTGTGAGAAATGGGTCCAAATGGTTCTTTGAGTATTTAAGGTTGCAGACCCCTGCATTAAGCATTCTCTTCCCAAGCCCCAAACCTCAAGCTCATTCCGGTGCATGAAAGCATTGGTGGATCTGTGGCGATTCCCAGATTCTGCACCAATTCTCAGCAGACCAAACAGCCCTTTCAAACCAAAGGGATTGACTCGGTTCCCTTTTGAAAAAAGGGGTGCCATAAGTCTCACCCCACAAAGTATCTCCTATCAGTGCCTTTCTCATCTGGTAAGAAGATCAGGCCTGAGGTTTTAATCCAGTCAAAATACTCACTTTCCTCATTGCCCATCATCCCTTGGAATCAAAAGCTCCGGATCTTTGCTTTCAGCCCATGTTCAGACACATACAAGGACAAGAGGGGGCCCTGTGGGCACCTTATCCGAGACCCCTGTTTATTTTTACCTCTGAGGCCAAGCCCTCTTGCTCTGGCCTGCAGGTCCTTGCCCTCAGGTGTTGCCATGGTGCTTGGATGCAGGGCAGAGGTCCTTCCCTAGCGGAAGGGACAGGCAGCTATTTCAGGCAGTATGGACCTTGCCCTCTTGGAGAGTGCCAGAATATGACATAATACATGGCAGTGAGATTCGACTTCTGATAGACTGAAGTCCATTGCCAGGTATGTCTAAGCTGTCTCAGCATTAACAGAAAGGGAGGAGGGACCCATCTTCAAGGTAGAGTGGCAGCGATGGCTTCCTTGTGCAAATATTCTTCTTAAATGCCCCAGGGGACCTCTTTCGTCCTCATGGTACAGCTGTGTGGGAAATGCAATTGACCAACTTCTAGCCCAAACATGGTGATGATGCCAAGTGTTGCATTAAAGAAAATTATTAGTAGGGCAGGAGGGAATTATTTGAAATTAATCCAGTACAGGAATGGTGTGGCTCTGTCGATAATGAACTTTTTTGTTAGAGATGTAGATGTTGCTCCTGTTTCCTTGGTACTGATCTTCTCTAAGTGTTATGCTTTGCTGATACTTTGGGATTGTATTTCTATGGCTTTTAGTTTAATTCTGATACTACATTGTCTACTGCTTACATCAGCTTTCCTTCACTGATTTAGTGGCCTACAAATACATTAAATCACAATTCCCAGAATTCATAGGCATTCGAAATCAGCCAGTAGTGATCTAATGAGGGGAATAATCTCCTTCTCCTCCTCCTGTACTTCATAGGAAATCTGTCTGCTGCAGCAGTATACAGTCAGAATCTATATCATCTCTCTCTCTCTCTCTCTCTCTCTCTCTCTCTCTCTCTCTCTCACACACACACACACACACACACACACACACCATCCATATATGTGCATACATACCAGTGGTGGGTTGCTCCTGGTTCTGTCCGGTTCTTCCGAACCGGTAGTAAAAGCAGTGGGAGTCTCTGCCCACCCGCCCGGACGTCACAATGAACAATCTGCACATGTGCATGCACCTCATTGCAAACTGGTAGTAAAGGTAAGCAGAACCCACCCCTGACACATACATACATGTATGCATCCATGATTTAAATTGTAAGCTTTTTCCTCTGGCCTTTCCAATTTAATGGCTAATTGACTAGTTTCCCCAAGGATGCAGAATGCAGCTAGGGTTTGTTGATGTAATGTTCCTCACTAATCTGAGAACCGTTAGTTCCTATGAATATTGGATTCATTCCTAATGCCATCTCCTTTTCTAATTTCTCTCTCCCCTCCTGCCACTTTCTGTCATGGATAATTTCTTTGTCAATTACAACTGATGATTGGTAAGGCCATACTTGGAATGTTGCATTCAGTTTTGGTTGCCATGATGTAAAAAAGATGGGGAGACTCTAGAAAGAGTACAGAGAAGAGCAACAAAGATGATTAGGGGACTGGAGGCTAAAACATATGAAGAACGGTTGCAGGAAGTGAGTATGTCTAGTTTAATGAAAAGAAGGACTAGGGGAGACATGATAGCAGTCTTCCACTATCCCAGAGGCTGCCACAAAGAAGAGGGAGTCAAGCTATTCTCCAAAGCACCTGAGGGTAGGACAAGAAGCAACAGGTGGAAACTAATCAAGGAGAGAAGCAATTTGGAACTAAGGAGAAATTTCCTGACAGTTAGAACAATTAATCGGTGGAACAACTTGCCTCCAGAAGTTGTAAATGCTCCAACATTTGGAGGTTTTTAAGAAGATGTTGGATAACCATTTGTCTGAAGTGGTGTAGGATTTCCTGCCTAAGCAGGGGGTTGGACTAGAAGACTTCCAAGGTCCCTTCCAACTCTGTTATTCTATTCTATTCTAATGAGACCCTCTCCCTTACAGATTCAGGATAGTAAGAAGAATCAGACCTCCATCTCCTTGTGGACCTCTTTTGAGATCCAGGTAGAAGAACAACATCATGGCTTCAAAACCTAAGGGACTGGTTTGGACAAAACTCACCAGCACTTTTTCATGCGGCTGTTGACAAAAATGGGATTGCCAACATGATCGCCAATGTCCGATGACGGATACGGCACAAAGAATCTCTTTGTAGGCTGAGGTTATTAAAAGTTCCATTTCTGTCCTTTCTACACACCCTTCCTCCTGAGACTGGATAGCAAGGAGGAGGTTTTGCCCAACTCTTCTACTTTTTAGTCTGGGTCCCTCCCACCTTTGGAACACTCTTCCTCCCCACCCTCCAATATTAAGTTGGGACAGTCTTGATTTATTTCTCATCAGTTGTTCAATTGTCTTTCACTCTACAAACAAGATCTGCTCTTCTTCAAAGGCAGAAATACTGACAGTGAGTACCAGTGGGTGATTGTATGGCTGGACTCCCCAAAGTTGGGGATGAATTTGGCAATAGATGTATGTCTTAACTGGCCTTAAGTGGACTGAAATATCAACATGTAAGCAGAGGGATGAGCTAAATGAGCTCATCCATACACAAAATGTCAGGCCATTGTTTAGTGGTGGCTTGCATAGCAATGAAGATATTGCTATCTGCCCTCACCATTTCATAATGGGCTAAGAACAGGCAAAGCTTTACATCCAAGAGCTGAAACACAGCTTTTCAAAGACAGCCATGAACTGTAGGCTTCTGCCAGAAATAAAAGTTTGGTGAAGTCATTATTCTGGAATGTTTGTTATATGAGCTTAGCTTAGGGATGGAGTAAGACCACAAAATGGAATAAAGGAAACACCTTAATAAACAAACAGAATGGCATCTTTGAAATGTGTTAGGCCACTTAAAAAGTCAAAGGAACCTATATTCCAATAACAAAATAATAGAATAGATAATAGAAAGCTAGATAAAAATTGCTGGTTTATCCACAAAACTAATAGGACATAAATAAGGTTTGCATGATTCATACGTCAGTATAAATGCAAGTAGTCATCAGGTTGTCATGGCAATTGCAGCAGGATTGCCATTGCTAAGTGATGTGGTCGTAATGTCATGTGACCACAGACAACAATTTCATCATGCCCAGTTCCTGTCGTCATTTAAAGACATGCAGATTGTTAAACAGGAAATGGTGGGACTCTCAGGCAAGGAGTGCAGGGGACATGGAGGAGACTGTGGGGAGGGAGTCCCGGTGTAAGCTATTCATGAGTTCAAGAAGGCTTGCGAGTGGACATTATAGCGCAAGTGCCATTCTGAAGAACTGAAGAAGCTTCTTGGATGAAAAGTGAAACGTTTTCAAAAGGAAAAAAGAAAAAAAAACTAAGAAGGTCCAAGAAAGCACTTTTGGGACAACTATGACCTGAATGATTGAGAATCTGCACAGACATTTGAACATAGAGATTACATCCCTGGACTTGGATCCAAAATTTTATGGAGAAACTGTGGAGATTCATCAAGGCCTCCGATCATTTCCCAGTATTGCTCTCCATAGATATTATGATTTTGTTTACTCAGAATAAATTTAACCACACAAAGGTGACATAAGGCTCTGGAAACCAGGGAAAAGTTAAAAGCCCAGCCGGGGACAGAACACTCCTTCAGATAAGTCGTTGTTTGGGTAGGGGCTATGGATGAAAGACAAGGTCAGCCTAATTGTTTGAGGGACAGAAAATGCCTTGATAACCGTCAAGGTCCCTGCCCTCATAGCCATTTCGGTAACTTTCCATACTAACTCCCTGGAGTTACTCAGGAAATCCCAAAGAGGACTGTCCAATATTTATACCAAAGTGCTGCTGTTCTTTGCTGTGAATAAAGTCTCCCAGCAATCTTCTGAGAAGCTCCTCTTCTGACCAGAGGAGCTGGGTAAAGTCTTGGTGAGCCCAGTCCCAATCTGAAGGCCAAAATGATGTCTCCTGACACCTACCTAGTGTCAGGCCTGGAAGCCATCTTTTGTATTAGGCCTTCAGACCTGCCACATTTACTACTGTGGGAAACTGGGAGGGGGGATTGTATGGAGCACAGGTGATATATAGTCATAATAACATTCCTTTCTCAAGAAGTCAAGGCCAACCTGCCCTGCACCTGGAAGACTGGGCCTGGGAGGCATTCCCAGTTGGGACAATGTTTGATTGGATCATGTGATGGACTTGTGGGTGTTGGTCAGGGACTTGGACTTTTCTTTGGGTGGGGAAAACCTGGGAACTTTCAGATTCGGGTTTTCCCAGATGTGCCAATATGACATCTTTAATAAAATGTAGCTATGAGGAATTTCAAGCCTTGGAGTTTTCTTTCGTTAGGGGTGTTACTTGGAACCCTGACACCTACCTAATGTCATTACCACCAAGACTGCTGGGGATGGTGGACAATACTGTTGGATTGAATGCTGGGCTTAAAGAAACAGAGAGGTGCCAGTTCCTCAGAAGCGTCTTTTGAATGGACTATTCAGGGAGAGCTTTTCTCCAACAACTGTAACCAAATCTGAGTAGTGTCAGTTGTGCTGAAACAGACATAGAAACTCTCATCTGGGTACATTTAATCACTGGAATAATATCAGAACCTAATTCTTGCCTTCACTGGTGGCATGATTTCACTTTGATCATCTCTTAATGGTGTACATTGCTGGATATTCTGAACTATTCCATGGATTCTGGAACTCTTTCAGGAAGATGGGTAGTTTAGAAATGTGAAAAATAAAGTCTTGCTCTGAGCAAAATTTGGCGCTAAATTCATGGACTATTTTGCAGTGCTCTGATTTCATTATTTGCTACCCAATTGCACAGTGCTTATTAGGGTTGTACAATGTTCTGGATTCCAAAGGCAAATATAGGTTTCAGACCACAGGGGAGCAGGCAGGAGGACTTGCCTGCAGCTCATTAAACCAAGCATGTTGCATCATGCTGCAACTATGGTGGGCACCCTCATAATGGCAGGAAAAGATTTCATTAATGGCCACATCAGGGTTGTGTTTGACCTCAGGGGGGCTGGAGGGGGGCGTGGCCCCGATAGGCATGGCCAGCTTGATGTCCCTCATGTTGGGGGTGCCAGCTGCACGTGGTCCTCCCAAGCTCCATTTTCGCTGGCAGAGGCATCCTGGGCCAGTCCTTCACTGTTTCCAGGGTGGCCCTGAAGGCCAGATCTAAGTACTTCATAGGCTGGATCTGGCCTGCGGACCTTGAGTTTGACACCCCTGCTTTAAGAAGTGGCAGGTAGATGCTCTGTGAGTGCCTCAGATGGTCCAACACACTTATTTAGTAATAGATTTCTAATTCTAATTTGTACAACTCAAAGCCAGTATTCAAAGCCTCTCCTCCCCCTCCCATAAAGTTAACTCTGTGAGATGGATTGAGCTGAGAAAGAATGCCTGGCTCAACTCACCTAATGACTGCCTACAAGAGGATTAGAACTCATGGATTCGTCATTTCTAGTCCAGCGCCTTAACCACTAGACCAACCTGGCTTTTTGCCTTGAATCTAAGGCACTACACACAATACTATTGATTATACCTCTTGCTTTACTGGACAAAGCTTGGACAAAATGTACAGGAGGACTACCAATAGGAATTTTGCCAAGAACTCCTCTCAGAGGAACTTAAAGGCCTGGAGACCAAAACATATGAAGAATGATTGCAAGATTTGGGTTTGGCTAGTCTAGAGTAGGGGTGTCAAACTCGATTTCATTGAGGGCCACATCAGGGTTGTGTTTGACCTTGGGGGGCCAGGGTGGGCTTGGCTAGGGTGGGCATGGCCAGCTCAACATCACTTGTGTCAGGGGCATCTGTGGTGGCCCAAGCACTCTGCCAGTGAAAACAGGGTCCCAAGCTCTGTTTTCGGCTGTGACACCCTCCTGCAACCCTCTACTAGCGAAAATGGAGCCCGGGAGGACTGTGCACGACCTTCATGATCTCCATTTTTGCTGGCAGAGGCACCATGGGCCAGTCCTTTGCTGTTTTCAGGACAGACCTAAGCACCCTGTGGGCCGGATCTGGCCCCTGGGCCTTGAGTTTGACACCCTGGTCTAGAGGAAATAAGGACTAGGGGGGACATGATAGCACTATTCCAGTATTTGAGGGGCTGCCCCAAAGAAGAGGAGGTCAACTTATTTTCCAAAGCACCAGAAGGCAGGACAAGAAACAATGGATGGGAAGCTAATCAAGGAGAAGAAGCAAGCTGGAATTGAGGAGAAACTTCCTAACAGTGAGGAAAATCGAGCAGTGGAACAGCTTGCCTTCAGAAGTTGTGGGTGCGTCATCCCTCGAGGTTTTTATGAAGAGACTGGACAGCCACTTGTCTGAAATGATATAAGGTCTCCTGCTTGAGCAGGGGTTCGGATTAGAAGACTGCCAAGGTCCCTTCCATCTCTATTCTGGTTGATTGAAATTGCCCCAGGCCCTGCAATTAATCTGGAATATTTCACTTGCGGGAAATAGTTTTGCCAACCAGGCAGAACAACGGATTGGCTGTAGGGCTGAAGTGATCGCCCATGACAAAGAAGAAGGGAAATTTTTTGTGTGGCCTTACCGAAGAGTAATCAGCTCCATGCTGGGGAGGACAACCTTTCTCATACTGATATTGAAATTGAAATGTTATTCGTGAAAATGGAGCAACATTTGGGAACCGAGAAATGGAACAGCAGGACACTATTATATTTAAACCAGATGGTGGTGTAGAAAAGGGAAGAAAACAGCTGGATTCAGATTGCTGAGCTGGCCAAGTTCATTGTAATTTGCCCCCCTCTTTGATCATTTCCCCCCGCCTACCGGAGCTGCATCTGTGCTTTGTAGGTTATCATATGTGGATATTCTATATTTGGTTACATTATCTTTTTAAAAAGCGGTATGTAGAGGTCGGGTGGCTCACTTGCAACTCAGGGAGAACGTGTTTTCCTTTAAAAGTGCAAATAAAGTGGTAAATAAACAGAGATTGCGGTGGGTCCCTTTTCTCCCAAATGCAATAGGTCAAAGGTGACATTCTAGTGCAGGTGAAACGGTTGTTTCCAAAGCTGATAAACACCAGTCTCTTCTGGGTAGTAGGTGCAGATTCTCAAGGGAAGCGGAGAGTGGCACCAACACAGGGAGAAACTCAAGTAAGATGGTGGAAGGCAGGGGGAGGAGAGGCAATCAGCTTTTTAGAGGTACACTAGCTCAGGGGTCTCCAACCTTGGCAACTTTAAGACTTGTGGACTTCAACTCCCAGAGTTCCTCAAAGCTGGCTGAGCAACTCTGGGAGTTGAAGTCCACAAGTCTTAAAGTTGCCAAGGTTGGAGATCCCTGCATTAGCTTAACCTTAACCACAGAAAGCCCACTTTGATATAGTGAGCGTGTTTCCATGAGACGGCAAATTAAACGTCTCAGTTAATCAGTATAGGTGGTCCTCAACTTACAACAGTTCATTTAGTGATGGTTCAAAGTTACAACGGCACTGAAAAATGTGACTAGTGACCGTTTTTCACCCTTACGATTGTTGCAGCATCCCCGTGATCGGGTGACCAAAATTCAGATGTCTGGTAACTGGTTCACACTTACGACCGTTGCTGTGTCCCAAGGTCCCCTTTGGTGACCTTCTGACAAGTAAAGTCCATGGGGAAGCCAGATTCCCTTAACAACCAGGTTACTAACTTATCAACTGCAGTGATTCAGTTAGCGACGGTGAGAAGAAAGATTGTAAAATGGGGCAAAACTCACTTAACAAATGTTTCGGTTAACAGTAGAAATGTTGGGCTCGGTTGTGTTTGCAAGTTGAGGACTACTTGTATATGTGTTACTATTTTACACTCTGTCTAATGTGTCTCTTGAATCAAATGTTGCAGTTTAAAGGGCTGAAAGGGTCCAAACCAGTTTGCCCCGGTTTGCGCAAAGTGGTAGTGGCAGCGGTGGGAGGCCCCGCTCACCCACCTGGATGTCATCATGGATGCTCTGTGCATCCGCAAAAGTGCCGCACACACGCTCCCGGTTCCAAACCGGTAGTGAAGGTAAGAGGAACCCACTACTGGTCCAAATCCCAAGGAGCCACCATTTTGATTTTCCTAATGCTGGACTTATAAATAAGACAGACCTTCAGCTTATTTATTTGTTTAAGACATTGATATGGCTGCCCATCTTAAAACAAGACTGGGCAACTTGCAACCAATAAAGCAGTACAAAAAAGGTATAAAGCACTTTGTGTGTGTGTGTGTGTGTGTGTGTGTGTGTGTGTGTATGCGTGCATAGTATCTTTGATTTACTGTTTAACCCTTGGCAATTGCCTGGACAAGTCCTTGAAGTTTTCTTGGTAAGATTTCAGAAGTGGTTGGTCCTTGCCTCCTTCTCAGGGCTGAGAGAAGTGACTGTCACTAAATGAACTGCTGTAAGTCGAGGATCATCTGTACCAGGGGTGGGTTCTACTCAGTGGTGGGATTCAAATAATTTAACAACTGGTTCTCTCCCCTAATGACCGGCTGGGTGGGTGTGGCCATGGTGGGGCATGGCCAGGGAATATGACAGGCAGCACTCAGCCTCCTGCACCCCCCTGGGAGCAAAAAATGAGTCATGGGGGGGATACTGGCCCTCTGTGCCCTGTTTTGGGCCTAGCAGGTCTCCCTGCAGCCTCCTGGGAGCAAGAACGGGTCGCGGGGTGACTTCTGGAAGAAGCGGGAAGGGGAGAGGTGGGACCAGCCAGCAATTTAACAACCGGTTCTGCCAAAATGGTGCAAACCGGTTGAATCACACCACTGGTTCTACTTACCTTTACTACCGGTTCGCAACAGCTCTTCTATGCATGTGCAGAAGCATTTTCATGATGTCAGGGTCAGTGGGTGGGGCCTCCCGCCAGTTTTACTACCGGTTCTATAGAACCGGTGCGAACTGGGGACAACCCACCACTGATCTATACTAAAAAAAAAAACATTTAACAGGCAAGCCGAACAGCAAAAACTAGCTTTAAATCCCTCTCTTAACCCTATTATTGTATTTAACTCGCCGAAAGTTTGCAACGGCTTCAAATCCAGCCTTATCCACTCCAGTCATTGTCTCCAGTCCTAAAACAAGACTGGTCGACTTGCAACCAATAAAGCAGTACAAAAAAGGTATAAAGCACTTTGTGTGTGTGTGTGTGTGTGTGTGTGTGTGTGTGCGCGCGTGCACAGGATCAAATACTCTTGATTGATTCTTAGTAATACAACTTCTTCTTAAAGTTCTTACTAGGATCTTTCCTTTCCTTGGGTTTCATAATTGTGAGGATTATTTTTCAGTTCAAAAATTTGGGATCTGGTCTGATTAGTGCATACAGAAATAGCAGGCTGGATTAGGACCAAAAACCTTTAACCCAGTAGTTCATTCAAGAGAAATGGCATTACCTATTTTACATTTCACAGAAACCTAACAGATATGGGTCTTGTGAAATTGTATGAACATGCCTGGAAACATTTACCAGATACCTTGACAAAGACCTTAAATTTTTAAAACATCTGATAAGTAACTTATCAAAAATGTACATTTTAAAAAAAATGAGTACAGACTTTATTTTCTTGCTAGCTCACTAAGCAGCTAAAACTAGTAATAAAATAATTTCTTCATGATGAGGAATTAGTGGAAACTGAAAAGCTTGCATACTGTTTTAGAAACTTTTAATTGATCTAATTAAAGCTTTGGTGTTATCTGTATTTCTCCCCTCATGGTCAATCCAGACTGCTTTTGCTTTTTCTATAACTTGGAAACACAACTTAAGCCAAAATGGAAGAAAAAAAGCAATGCAGAACTGCAGAAACTGGAAAACAATTTATTTTTAACAAAAATCCAATTAAAAAGTAGGGATAGGCAAAATAGCAGAAAAATAAGTTTGTGTCCAAAATAGGCAGCTGAATATAATAAATGTGTATGTTTGAATTGGCTTAAAATTGAAGGCCATGGCAGAAAAATACACTTTTTTTGTAAAAGAAATTCATTCACACAATCGTTCATCCAATAAAAAGCAATTTTATTAAACAATGATTAAAAAGGAAATGTAAAAGTAATGTAAAAGAAGACACACATATCTTCTTACATCCCCTCCAATCAAAAGGGATATACAATCATGGGTGTTTTCAGTGTTGTAGAATTTTGCTATATAGATGGGAAAAACTTAACAGGAGCAGAGATGACTTAAAGATGATTAACTTGTAAATAAATGGATGGATGATTCTTTGTACAGCTAAAGCATAACACAAATTATTAAGTGGAAAATGCTCATAGATATATATTTTCTCTTCTAGAAGTAAAAAAATTTCGTTGAATTCTGTGGAATGGGTTGTAAATGAAAGTCAGTTAAAAGGGTAATAATAATAATAATAGTAGTAGTAGTAGTAATAGTAGTAGTAATAATAGTAATAATAATTAACACTAAAAGTAGGACACCCACCACCCCAGTTCAAGAGAATCAATTCTTTTTAGCTTCATTCTTGGAGCTAAATTATTCTACATTATTCTGAAATTCTACATTGCCTAAGTTTGGCAGATAAAGAATTTTTTCTCCTTGTTCCAGATATCAACTAAGAAAACCTGCAGAAACTTCAGATGGATTTTACAGGATGGGTAAGACAATCCTCCTTCAAAAAGAAGGCCACAGTTGCCTCTTTTATGTGGCCTATAAATCTGTTCTTTGGGGGTCTCAGTAGCACATCTATATCTCATATATCTCACCAGCCTTGTCTGCCTTGGTTTTTCCAACACTTTCCTTTCTCTTCCACCTCTGATGTCAACCCCTTCATGGCTGTCAGAAATCAAGAACCACTTCAATGTCTGGAAAGATCTTTATTGCTAGTAGGGCAGTGGTGAAATCCAATATTTTTTTACTACCAGTTCTGTGGGTGTGGCTTGGTGGGCAGGGTGTGGCTTGGTGGGCGTGGCAGGGGAAGGATACTGCAAAATCTCCCACCCCACTCCAGGGGAAGGATGCTGCAAAATCTCCATCCCCACCCCACTCTGGGGCCAGCCAGAGATGGTATTTGCCGGTTCTCTGGACTGCTCAAAATTTCTGCTATCGTTTCTCCAGAACCTGTCAAAGCCTGCTGGATTTCACCCCTGTAGTAGGGCAATGTAACAGTATCGTAGTAGCCTTCCTAAGGAATTCTTCAGAACAATTTATAAGTAGTGTGATTAAGGTAGAATTATGCTGAACCTCTTTCTCATGTTTCCCTTTCTCTGGACTAATTAAAGTTTCCTGTAACATGCCCCCTCCCTCCTCCCAAGGTCTGCTGGACCTCTTATCACGCCAGCCATTTCTGATAGTGGCCATATGGCCAAAGATGGGAAGGGGTTGAGCCTTTAGATGACACATGGGCCCTTCCCAACTTCGCAAGGGCTATGCAAAGAGCTATCCCCGTTTTTAATTTTTGATAGCTTCAAGGGTGGGCTTCAGATCCTTTAGCAATGGGTTCACTGCCCTGTTGCTGGGTGGGCGTGGCTTAGTCGGCTGCCTGCATCACAGTGGGCAGGCGTTTTCAGCCCTCCACAGGCTCCAGAGGCTTTCCTTGAGCCTCCAGGAGGGCAAAAACTGCTTTCCCCGGCTCTGAAGATCCTCCGGAGGCCAGAAACAGGCCCGTTTCCGGACTTCTGGAACTTCTGGTAGGCCCAGTTTTTTCCCTTCCAGCCCCTCCACATGGCCCCTGCACTTACCTGGAATGATGAATGGGCCGCATGGAGACTCCTGGGAGGGGCATGCTAGGAGGAGCATGGTGGGCGTGGCCAGCCAGGGTGGCATTTGGGGGTGATCCTTGGCTAGAGGATCACGTGAACTCTGCCAAACCCCCAGGAGCCCACCCCTGTATAGCTTCTCACATCATCATTTGTATGATATGCATATAGCATCAACAAGGAAATCCCTCTTGGCTTTTTTCCCCCCCCCTGCTGTTACTCTTCCATAAAACACGATATTTTGCCTGGAAAAACTACATTTCAGTTTGTACCTATAGCAAAACGATTTGGTTCTATTCTGTTTCTGGACCAAAACCACACATTTTGGTTTTGACTAAGCAACTCAAAAGCAACACTCAAAACAAAAATCTAACATTGTTGACACAGTGATAACTTTGTGCTTAGATTAATGTAATATGTTCTGTGAGTCAGTGCTTGAATTTGATCCAGAAACTGCTCTGGTCATGTGGCCAGGTTGCTGAAGAGTTTCTTGGCTGTGGACACATTACTCCTCTGTTCTTGAAGAAGTTTCACTGGCTGCCTATTAAATACCAAGCCATGTTTTGCTTATACTGGTTCTAATCAATGTGAACCAGATGTAGGAAAAGAGCAGACAGAGCTAGGTGGAGTTAAGTGTATCATCAGCATAGAGTTGTTGCATTCCCACAAGCACTCCAAGTCCGATCCTTCCTGAATTCCATTGACCTTTATCTGGTGCCAATTTAGTGTTGAACTTCAGTTGATCAAATTCTTGTATTTAGGCTAAAATAAGTCTTCTATGCTGCAACCTTACGAATGGTCCCGATTCTTTGTGTCTGACACAGGGATACCTCATGGATTACCTTCAACATTACAATACAGACCTGAGTGATTATTGGAAATGACTATTGCTGATACCTATAACTAAGAGGGCCATGGATGGTCTTTAACTGTAGTGGCACATAGATTTGGGAATCTCTTCCTTAAAATCTATAAGGTACCTATTGTTATAACTTTTATTTGGATGTTGAAAACCTGTTTTTCATGCAGGCCTTCTCTGAATGATTACATATTTGCTGGATGGGTTTTCACCCCCTCTCCTGTTAATTTTATTAGATAAAACTTTTATACTATTTTTTGTGTGTAAGTTGAAAATAGCTTTGATATGCTTTTGTACAGGAAGTGGTGGAAATGTATTACATTACCATCATTTTTTTCAATGTCTGTCTAATCTCCATCTGTAAACTTTTGTCAAGAAGCCATGTCAAGAAGCTCAGTAAATACAGTTCCATAAACAGAGAACTCTTCCCTTTAAGACAAACTTGAATTACCTCCAGTGCAAATCTAATAGGCAAATGATGAACAGCAAAATGTCATGATCTGAGTGCAATTACTAATAAGCCAATTATCAGCAGCATGAACTGAATGCAGGGACGTGCTGAGGATTTTGTTCAATATCTGGATGATAAAATAACTCAGATTCGGGATGAGCTGGCCACTGACTGGGTTAGTTCGGGCGAGGTGACTGAGCCCAGTCTTGAGAGTGTTATCTGGGCTGAGTTCGATCCTGTGGCTCCCGAGGACGTGGACAGGATCCTGGGTAGACTGAATGCTACCACATGTTTATTGGACCCGTGTCCCTCCTGGTTGGTGCTGGCCTCCTGGGAGGTTACACGAGGCTGGCTCCAGGAGATTATAAACGCTTCTTTGAGTGAGGGTGCCCTACCGGCCGCTTTGAAGGAGGCGGTGGTGAGGCCCCTCCTCAAGAAGCCCTCCCTGGACCCAGCTGTTTTGGCAAATTATCGTCCTGTCTCCAACCTTCCCTTTCTAGCGAAGGTTGTTGAGAGTGTGGTGGCGCGGCAGCTCCCCCGGTACCTGGATGAAGCTGTCTATTTAGACCCGCTCCAGTCCGGCTTCAGGTCTGGTTACAGCACCGAAACGGCATTGGTCGCGTTGGTGGATGATCTCTGGAGGGCCCGGGGTAGGGGGTACTCCTCTATCCTGGTGCTGTTAGACCTCTCAGCGGCTTTTGATACCATCGACCATGGTATCATGTTGCGCCGGTTGGAGGGATTGGGGGTGGGGGGCACCGTTCTGCGGTGGTTCTCCTCCTACCTCTCCGACCGGTCGCAATCGATGTTGACAGGGGGGCAGCGGTCGACCCCGGGGCACCTAGTGTGTGGGGTGCCACAAGGGTCGGTCCTCTCGCCCCTTCTGTTCAACATTTATGTAAAGCCGCTGGGTGAGATCATCCGTGGTTTTGGGGTGGAATTCCATCAGTACGCTGATGACACTCAGTTGTACATCTCCACCCCAGACCACCCCAACGATGCCGTGGAAGTGATGTCCCAGTGCCTTGAAGCTGTGCGGGTCTGGATGGGGAGAAACAGGCTTCGACTCAACCCCTCCAAGACTGAGTGGCTGTGGCTGCCGGCGTCCCGATATAGCCAACTGACTCCATCGTTGGTTATTGGGGGCGAATCATTGGCCCCCACGGAAAGGGTGCGCAACTTGGGCGTCCTCCTGGATCCACGGCTGTCTTTAGAGGAGCATACGACAGCTGTGGCCAGGGGAGCTTTTCATCAGGTTCGCCTGATACGCCAGTTGCGGCCCTTTCTAGATCGGGACTCCCTACGCACAGTCACTCAGGCGCTCCTCACGTCTCGCTTGGACTACTGTAATGCTCTCTACATGGGGCTCCCCTTGGGATGCATCCGGAGGCTTCAGCTGGTACAGAATGCGGCCGCACGGGGGATTATGGGAGCGACAGGGCGCTCCCATGTGACACCTCTCCTGCGTGAGCTGCATTGGTTGCCGGTTGATTTCCAGGTGCGTTTCAAGGTGTTGGTAATCACCTTTAAAGCGCTCCATGGCTTAGGACCAGGGTACTTACGGGACCGCCTTCTGCCACCTATTGCCTCCCACCGGCCGGTTCGCTCCCACAGAGAGGGCCTCCTCAGGGTGCCGTCAGCCAGACAGTGCCGGCTGGCGACCCCCAGGGGGAGAGCGTTCTCTGTGGTAGCTCCCACCCTCTGGAACGATCTCCCTCCAGATCTGAGGACTATCGCTGACCTCCGGACCTTTCGTCGGGCTTTGAAGACTCATCTCTTCCAACTTGCCGGACTTGCCTGATCCCTCCTATTTTTTAAACTATTTTTTAAACTTTTTAGAGTTTTAGTTTATTTGGTTTTACATTTTCAGCCTAAATTTATATTGATTTTAGTACGTTTTAACTTTTTGTATTTGTATTGGTTTTAAATTGGCTGTTCACCGCCCTGAGTCCGGAAGGAGAAGGGCGGTATAGAAATTTAATAAATAAATAAATAAATAAATAAATAAATAAATAAATAAATGGTAAATATTCAGTTACAACAAGCTCTACCTACATTTTTCCTATGAGTTGGCTGACTTATATTAAACCCAAAGCTTTGTTGAAGCACAAGGAATTAAACTGGATTTAAACATTATATTTGGAGAGACCACTCTTAAGCATAAGCCATGGTGTGTAAAACACAATGGCTGAATTTATGTGATCTGCTTAGTCTATAGCAGTGATGGCTAACCTTTTCTGGACAGAGTGCCCAAAGAGTACATGAATGCACGAGTGCGTGTGCATGCATTCAAACCCCCAAAATGCAATGCGTATGTGGCCCCACATATGCGCCCCCACATATGTGCGCACACACCCGTGCATGCTGTGCCCCCTGCACATGCGTGCCCCGCATCCCTGCATGTGCCCCACACCCCGCCCATGTGCAGCAGAGACCCAAAGACCAGCTGGCTGGTAAGAGGCATGCACACATGCGTGGCAGAGCTGAACTGGGGTGAGGGCTCGCATGCCATCAGAGAGGGTGCTGCGTGCCACCTCTGGCATGCGTGCCATAGGTTTGCCATCACGAGTCTATAGATTGAGTTGTCTTGTTGTATCAATCCAACCACTGTCAGGTGGTTATTTATCTATCAACTTTCTACAGCATCCAACTCCCAGCATTTCTAAATTGCAACTATACCAGTATATATCTCATGTTAAGACTCAAAAGTGTATATAAATACATCAAGGGAAGTATTTCATCTCAAATAGGATTTAACCTTGCCCAGGAGAACACTTTCTTTGCATAAGTAATGCTATCAAGCATCACATCCTCATAGCAATAACAGCCAAAAATAATTTTAAAAAGTGGGGAACTAGACATGCTCTCTCACCATAATATATATTTAGGCACTAGAGACTGCTCAGTGCAATGGCAGGGCATTCAGTAGTGTCCATCCCAATTCTTTCAGCACAGGAGTCTATCAGATGTGTATGCCATTATTCATTAATAAGCATTATGCAACAGCTTTCAGTTGGACAGAAATTTAGTTATGGAATATCCCACTTGTTTTTTGTGTGTGTGTGTGTGTGTGTGTTAGAAAGCTTAGCTCTTTGCTAAGCTTGAGTTGTCTTTTGAAAGTTCTGAATTAAAAGCCATTAGGGGCTCAAAGGGGGATATGCACATTGCAAGCAGAGGTAAGCCTTTGATGGAAATATTAGGGTCTGTTTGATCCTTCCTGATCCAGGAATCAAATCACAATGTGATCTGCTCATACACAGAGTGACCAGAGCAGTAGATTGTGCACAAAGAGTCCTGGCTGATGAAAGCTGCCCTTTGCTCTCTGCTCTGTACTTTGCCAAGCTACGGATCCATGGTCATGAGAGAGGGGAACCAACTTGGCTTGATGATCGTGGACCTCTGAGCTGCCATGCAACACTGGACTTTGAGCAGCATTTCTTTCACAGAATGATAGAACAAAATTGTGTTTATTATGCCCTGCACAGCTCTTCTTTTGATTGAAAAGCAGAACAAACACATTCATTTCTTAGATATCCCCAGAACCATTCAGAAAGAGCACCTGTCAGATCAACTAGGAAGATCTCTAGATATTTATTTGTTTGGGTAGGAAATTTCATTGCTTGTTGTGGACAGAGTTGGGACACATTTGCTTGAAACAAGAGATTTGTTCTGAAATTTCCATATACTTCCCAGGAAGTTGATATCTTGTTTATTGTTGGGTGGCTGCAGGTGGACAGTGAACATAGAATGGAGTGTTTAGGCAACTTGCAAGTTGCCCCAACTGATAGGTCACCAATATGTAGAGGTGGTGGTGGTTTGCAAGGAGCCTTGATGCTTTTCTTCTGCTTCACTGTGTACCCTGCCTCAGTGCCTGTGAGCTGTCGCTCTGGTTAAAAGGGGAAAATGAACAGAATTCATGCCAATTTCACTCAAGCTCCCATATAGCCAACATGGTGGCAGTGTTGAAGAAAGTAGTTCTCAGCAGCTAAAAATTGCCATTGTCAATCCTACTAGGTAGAACAAACCAGGAAGCCTGTTAGATATTGAATAGATGGGCTCAGGAACCAATCATGAGCCCATAGTTAGGGTGGGAAAATTAAGTGCGTGTCAGTGGCTGAAGCTGCAGACAGCTCGCATTTAAAAAAAGCTGCCGCGGCTCGCATCAGGATTGCTATTACTGGAGCTGAATAAACCTGTTGAACTTTGCCAGATGTGTCCTGTGTCCTTTGTCTGAATCCACTAATCAACACTGGCAAAAAAGGTGGGATCTTCGGAAGGACAATAGGCATTAGGGTAAACAGACACTCCACATGGCAATCAACAGCCATTGAACTCAACAACCGGCCAGCGCAAGATGTCTTTGATAATTCTACCCGCTCCATTCAACCCCGTGGGAGAAGACTGGGATTCCTACATGGAATGTTTCCACATGTTCCTGGAAGCCAACAACCTCTTGAGCCTTTCCGAACAAAGGAAAAGGGCACTATTTCTCACACACTGTGGAGCCGCCGTTTCTAAAATGGCAGAAGCCCTAGCCTCACCAGCCGAATTGAGAACCATAACCTGGCCAGTGCTACAAAGAATCCTGAGGGCACACTATGCTCCCCAAGCATCATCCTCATGAGATGACATGAATTCTACCAGAGAGATCAACGGGAAGTAGAACCCATCAGCGAGTTCATTGCACCCTTGCATGAAATAGTCACTGCCTGCGAGTTCTCTAACTTGGACAAAGTGACGAGAGACCGGTTGGTATTGGAACTACAAGACCTCACCCTACAAAGCCGATTGCTTGCAAAACCATGGCTTCCAAGAAGCCATGGAAGAAGTGATGGCGACCGAAGCATCACAAAAGTCCACAGCTGCGATGAAAAAAACGAATAAATTACCGCAAGCAAACGAAGACACCACCATCCACTATGACGATGCTGAGACCGAATCCGAGGATGAAGACAAGGATGAAGTACATTATCTCCATTCAGAACAGAAAGGGAGACCCCAAGAAAAAGGAAAAAAGGACTTCTGGTGTGCTGGATGCTAGGGGAACCAACCCAGGACCGAGTGCAGATTACGAGATGCCATCTGCCAGCACTGCAACTGAAAAGGACACATCGCAAGAGTATGCAAGGCATCCCAACCAGTTTCCTGCAGATCCAGACAATCCAGCCCTCTACAACGTTCCAAGAATTTCCAAACAAGCAGCAGGAGACAATCATTTGGAAGAAACTGCCGAAATGAGAATAACGGTTCAGAGAGAGGGGAAACACACCAGACCATAATAGTTGGTCACTCAAGCGCAGGAAAAGCAAAGAAGATGTCAGTGATCATCAAAGGGAGACCATGCAAGATGGAGGTCGACTCAGGATCCTACTTTTCCATGGTCTCCTGGACAACCATCAAAGAACTAGTATCCAGAATCACAGCCCGTGCACTCAAGCCGCAGAAACTGATGCTAAAGGACTACCAGGGAAACAAAAGTCAAGTAATGGGAATCGGTTATTTCAACATAGCTTTCAAAGATTTCAAAGGACAACTACCCCTAACCATAGTAGACCGGGACAGACCTAGCCTTACTGGAGTTAGAATGGTTCGAACTTCTGGGCCTGGCAGTAACAGAGATCAACCAAGTTGAAGATAACAACAGGGATGCTGTTGACGGGAAACTAGGCAAGTATAGGGGGACCCCCATCTCCTTTAATCTAGATCCCCAAGTTGCCCCTGTCCAGATAAAGCCAAGGAGGGTCCCATTTGCTCTACGGCCCAAAATTGATGAGCAACTGGATAAATTCATTGCCCAAGGGGTATTAGAGCTGACAGACCATGCTAAGTGGGAGACACCGACAGTAACCTCCATGAAGCCAGATGGGTCAGTGTGTTTGTGTGGAGACTATAAAAGTACACTGAATAAAGCCTTACAGCAAAGTGCATATCCTGTGCCAGTTGTGCAACACCTGTTATATTCCCTAGGTCAGGGAAAGGTGTTCGCAAATCTTGACCTGGCCCAGGCGTACCAACAGCTGCCCGTTGATGATGCCACAGCAGAGGCCCAAACTATAGTCACGCATAGGGGAGCATTCAAATGCAGGTGGTTGCAGTTTGGGATAAGCATGGCCCCGGGGTTGTTCCACAGCCTCATGCAGCTCCTTTTACAGGGAACTGAAGGAGTCATCCCCTATTTTGACGATGTCCTAATATCAGCTATTAGTCATGAACAGCTACAACAAAGACTAAGGGCAGTATTAACTCAATTCCATGAAGTGGGGTTAAAAGTAAAAAAAGATAAATGCCAACTAGGGGTGGAAAAAGTTGAATTTCTGGGATACCTAAATGACAATTCCAGAATACAACCCACTATTGGCAAACTAAAGGCAATTCGAGAAGTCCCAACCCCAACCAACAAAACAGAACTCCAAGCATTCCTAGGGATATTACATTTCTACAGCATTTTCCTGCCAGAGAAAGCCACAATTGCTGAGCTGTTACACCCTTTACTGGATAAAAAGATGGAGTGGACTTGGGAGCACAAAGAGGTGAATGCGTTTGAACAAATAAAAAAACTCCTAACATCAGGAGTGGACAAGGAAATAGAAAAATGGGTAGCGACGTCCACAGCCTGCCAAGAAGCTCAGCCAACACCACACACAGCACCCACACATGATTGGGAAAGCCCTAAGACACCATGGTCCAGCATACACATTGACTTTTGCAGGACCCTACGGAGACTATTTGCAACACATGGTTTGCCCCATATAGTAGTCTCCGACAACAGGCCACAATTTACTGCCAATCAGTTTGAAATGTTCCTAACTAGCCAAGGGATCAGACATGCACTATCCACCCTGGGACATCCGTCCACTAATGGACAGGCAGAACGGATGGTGAGAACGACCAAAGATACACTACCTAGAATGGGTCCCGGGAAAATCCAAGCAAAAATAGACAAGCTACTAAGCATACAACACATAACACCCAATGCAACCACACACAGAAGCCCCGCAGAGCTATTGATGGAGAGGCAGCTGAGATCTTAACTAGACAGTCTCCACCCCCAATATAACACAGAAAACCCAGTAGACTCAACCAGTAAATATAGACAGTTCCAAGTGGGGGATAAGGTATATGTGAAGAATTACAGCAAGAACCCCCTATGGGTTCCAGTGAAAATAATTATCACGGGCCCACTATCATACAGAATAGAAACAGAGGACGGCCGAGGATGGAAGAGACACACAGACCAACTCAGAGACCAAATAGTTAGAAAGGAACATGAGACAGAAGAGGAAGCCTCGGAGTGAGAGAGGAAACACCACACAGAAACCACAGAAATAGACCAGGCCCTATACAATACACAACCAAGTGCACAACAACAACACTCAAACCCAAATAGAGTCAGTGGGCACTTATCTGAGGTTCAGCGATGAGTTCCCGAAGTCGGAGACAGTCTACCAGTCCAGCAGGGGAACGAAGAAATAAATATCCAAAGAGATAGGCCCACGCCAATAACCAAGTTTGAGATAATTCCAAGAGTACTCACAGGAGAGGCATTGAACCCAACTTCTCTCCACGAAGCCACCAAGTCAACTGAATTACGCAGGTCAAGTCGCGACCCACCTACTTGCGTGATTACGTTGTCTAAGAGCCTGATTGGACATTGCCAGCCTAGAGTGGAGGGATGTTAGATATTGAATAGACAGACACAGGAACCAATCAGGAGCCCATAGTTAGAGTGAGAAAATTAAGCACGCGTCAGTGGCTGAAGCCACAGATAGCTCCCATTTAAAAAGGGCTGCCATGGCTCGCATTGGGATTGCTGTTACTGGAACTGAATAAACCTGTGTCCTTTGTCTGAATCCACTATTCAACAAAGCCAGCTCCACAATGAGGCTAAAACTAGGTTTACTGAGATGAGCTATAATATCTGAATCTTGCAAGTCTGATTGTGCTGTGCCTTCACTTTCTTATAATTCACTGAATTAGAGGTATCTGTGTGAGCTGCTTCTGAATGTTATCTATATTCGAGGCCAGTGATGGCTAACCTTTTTGTTGTTGCGTGCCTCACCCGTAATGACTTCCATGCACTGCCCCCATGCATGTTCGTGCGACTCCCACACAACTCTCCTGCCCTCTGCCCCATTTTGGGCCTAGCGGGCCTCCCTGCAGCCTCCTGGAGCCGCGGCCCGTTTTTGGTCCTAGGAGGCTGCAGGGAGGCCTGCTAGGCCCAAAACAGGCATGCATGACACCCCCACCATTCATGCGCACGTAACCCCCCCTGCATGTGCTTGCATCTCCCGCATGTGCCCACCCCCGTGCATGCATGGCAGACACCCAAAATCAGCTGACCAGTGGGAGGCGTGCATGCATGCGGGGTGGAGTTGAGCTGGGTGATGGCTCGCATGTCCGCAGAGAGGGCTCTGCCTGCCACCTGTGGCACATGTGCCATAGGTTCACCACCACAGTTCTAGGCTTTAAAAATGTTCTGGTCTGTTTTGCCTAGGAAACAGCTTTTGCATATGTCCATCAAGGTCATCTCCCTCACTTTCAACATTCATGAAGTAGGCAAAGTGGTGCAAGAATAGACTAAATTATGCCCCTCACTCAAATATGGTTGCTTGAAATCTTATGTTGGCCAAAGCAGCAGAAAGTTCATCTGGGCCAGACGTAGCAAAATACAACTGGCAGAACATGGTTCTCATTCATGTTTTAAATCAACCTTTTTCATAACTAGGTTTGTTTTAGTCCTGTTTTTTTCATAAAAACATAGAAGCTAAGGCAGTGGGGAAATCCACTTACATTCGCTACCGGTTTGGGAATGGGAGCGCGTGGGAGCGCTCACATGCTTTGCGCATGTGCCTCTTCTTCTCTTCAGAGGGTCAAAAACGGGAGGTAATGATGTCCCGGTGGGTGGGAGGACTCTCCCGCTGCCGGCACTACCAGTTCGCACGAGCTGGATAGATCCGGCCGAATTTCACTGCTGAGCTAAGGGTAGGAAGGGATGTTAAAGATCAAGGATCATTATTAGACCGCCTTCTGCCGCCAGTAGCTTCCCACCGACCAGTGCGCTCAGAGAGAGCCTTCTCTGTGGGGGCATCTACCCTCTGGAACAAGTTGCTCCCGGAGATACGGCGGATCCTGGATCTACGCGCTTTCCGAACTGCCCTAAAGATGTTTTTGTTTCATCAAGCCGGGCTGACCTGACCTACTCTTTTAAATTATTTTTACTTAAATTGTTAAATTATGGGTTTTAATATAGGGGTTTTAACTGTGGGCCAAATTAATTTAATTGGATTTTAATACTGTTTTAAATTTTGTACTTTTTGTATTTTATTTGCTGGCTGTTCACTGCCGCGAGTCCTTCGGGAGAAGGGCGGTATATAAATACAATAAACTATAAACTATGTAGTCCAACCCCTTGCCCCATGCAGGAACTCACTATTACCACAACTAGAACAGCCATCTGTCTGTCCATCCATCCATCCATCCATCCATCCAGACTGGCATTGTTGAACAGCTCTTACCATCAGGGGAATTCTTCCTGATGTCCTACTGAAACTAACTTTCTGGTAATATAACCCCTTATCTTACTTTGTCTTCTGGAACAATTCTAAACAATTCTGGTGCATTTTCTATGTGATAACTGTTCAGACAATGATCATGTCTCATTCAGTCTTCTCTCCTTCAGGTTTAGCCTATTCTCCCTTATCATTTTTCTGGCTTTCCTCTAGCAAATTCTAGTTAGTTTGTCAGTGTGCTTCCAAAATGGAAGGACAAGGTGCAGTCTGATGATTGCTAAATAGAGAGAGTTAACATTGTACTTCTGTTGATGCAACTTAGAGTTTTCCTTCCTTCCTTCCTTCCTTCCTTCCTTCCTTCCTTCCTTCCTTCCTTCCTTCCTTCCTTCCTTCCTTCCTTCCTTCCTTCCTTCCTTCCTTCATCTTTCTGACTCTGTGCAGGCCTAAGTGCAACTGTAATATTGCAACTGGTGATAGTGCATAGGCCAACATCCATCTCAACCCCAGTTTTCATTATGATGAAAGTTCATGGTGAAGTGACAGAAGACCTCAGAGTTTAGATTCAAAAATTTTGCTAAATGTACAGACAGTGGGAAACTGGTTTAGTGGCAAAGTTTGGTGGAGGAAGAGGTGGGAAATTGACAGATTTGTGAGTTGCAAGAAAGAGGAAAGGGAACAAAGGTGAAGCTGGGGTTGAATTCTAAGGATGGATTCTCGTAAAAGAGAGTATCTGTTTTTGAAGTCCACTTTTACTCAGGATATCCATTTACAGAATACACTGAACTGTTGTTTTAATTTTTTTTATTGAAACTTGCTTTGCTACGAATGTCATTCCAAAAAATAAAATAATATAGATACATTAAGAAAATACAATAAATCTCACACAGTACAAAAGGCAAAACCTATTTAGAGTCCTTTGGGTATGGATCTTGGCGGCTCTTCTTGGTCTCCTTCTTTTTCTGCCAATCCAGTGAAGGAGTTCCCAAGTGAACTTGGCCCAATCCATGTGGAGCCTTGGATTGAGAAGAACACCGTGAAGATGAAAAGAGCAACAAGGAGAACTTTTAAATGCACCTTGATATTTGCTTTTAGGGGCGAGTACATAGGCTTGAGAAAATGTGTGTGATTCAAGCTCTTGCCTGTGTCGCCTGTTCTCCAGCCCCATCTTGAAATGCTGAGGGCCTATGTACATCCTGTATCAGTAGTGGGTTTCACTTACCTCCGCTACTAGTTCAGAACTGTAAGCATGCACATGGGGCGCTTCTGCACATGCTCAGAACCTTCTGCGCATGTGCAGAGCATCCATGATGATGTCTGGGCGGGTGGGCAGAGCCTCCTGCCACCGCCGCTACCAGTTCACCCGAACTGGGGCGAACCGGTAGAAATCTACCACTGCCCTGTATGAAGAACTCATTCCAGAGCCATTTTTCCTGACTCTTCTCCCCATAGAACAGGACTGGGGAAAGAGAGATGAGTGAAGCTACTGGGAGTGGGGTGGGAAGAGTTAGGGAAACAGTTTGGAAGGTCTATCAAGCAGCAACTTCAGAGAGGAAGACAAATACAGTGTCCCAAGACTTAGAAGGCTGTTGGCAGCCCTGCATAGCATTACATTATACAACATACAATGGTAAGAAAACAGGCTAGTTTACATCTTAGTGTAACTTGTTCTCTCTGAAAGAACAAACACTGTTGCTCTTTTGAAAAGAGTCCACATGATAATGCCACCCCTTCAATTTGGCTCAGAGTTCTTTGACGTTCGTGGGAGTCCAAAGGGAAGTGGAAAGTCATTTCTTACTTTTTTGTCCATTTGGTTTTTCTCTCTGCTTACCATCCCATCTTTAGCTGCAACCACAAGCATCAACAACCATGTCGGGAATGTCTGTCTTGATGAGGTTGCTATTGGGGTCAAAGTATAGCAGAGAAAGGGCCCGTCGCTGTGTGGGGACGCAGCAGGAATGGCCCGCAATGGGGATGTTGTTGGCTTTGACCAAATTGAAGACAGTCGTGTGGAAGGAAGCTGCTACCCCAGGCACACCTGCCAGGTGCATAGGGCATTCGCCCATGCAATAGTTGATCTGATAGCCCTCTGGCTTGAAGATCCAGTCATTCCAACCGATGTCCCGAAAATTTACATAATAGTCTTTTCGACAGCACAAATCTGAGTTCTGGTCACAGCTCAGGCTGCGTTTGGTGACCCGATGGCCCGATTCTTTTATCTTCGCCTTCACCACCAAGAATGGCTGATGAGAGTTGCTACCGGTAGCCATCAAAGACATAATGTTAGGACGGCAGCCTTCGCACTTCAACTCCAAGCGTAAGGTTTTGTCTTCGTGCTCGAAGAAGTTCTGCAACGCTGGCATGAGGGAAAAAGTGTGCCAACTACCTCCCTGGCTCTCCAGCTGCTGCTGTCCCAGCACCACTTGTGGCTGTCCTGCGAGATAGACCTGTATTGTGATGTTTTCGTGCGCCTTAAGGTGCAGCCACAACTGGGCCTTCAGGACATGCATGGCTTGGCCTTTGGTATGGGTGAGCTGGAACTGAAGGAGGCCGGAAGGTTCTGTGGAGGAGAAAATGGTGAAGGCAAAAATCAGTATCAGTATCCTCTAAGCCCCAGGCCCAAACCAGAGCCCGAGTTCTTCTAAGGGGTGAATGGGGTGGTTTTTTGTTTTTTTTGTTTTGGTCTTTACTTATTTGCTACATTTGCATTTAGTCTCATACATTGTATATTAATCTGCCTTTAAAAGCATGCTGGCCAAGAACTCCAACAAGTTTGGAAGGCAC